>CM023952.1:8932410-8943925 GCA_013407115.1 Glycine latifolia
GACTAGATTATTGAATGAAACTTATGATATTTTATTTATTTTGTTTATAATATTTTGTTGAATACTTAAAATGCTCTAATTAATTTTAACTCATTTTTTTCACGCACAAATTAAAAGGGAAGTAATTATCTTTATTTATATTAAATTTTAAAAAGTACTATAATTTTCAAAATTTCACTAGTCATTAGATTTTCTTTATATATAATATTTATTATAAAATAGGTTTTTTAATAAGCTCGCAGGCCAAACTAAGTTTTTAAATAGTTCAGGCCAAACCTTAAAAAAAGTCTATGACAAGTAAATAGATCAAACGAAACTTTATGTTTTTAAATCAGGTTAAGGTCAGACCTAACTAAACTTGACCTGGTTTCACCCTAATCACGAGGATGAAAAAATATCTTTTTTTAAAGGCAAAAGATCAGCTTTGGCAGAAGCTAGTGATTGTTTTAATAAGAATCAAGTTGGCACCAAAACAACCCCAGCAGAAGCTACGCCACCCTTATTCATTCATCAAAGGGATAAGAAAAATCATGACGGCTGTGACACAACCAAATAACATCATAATTGGAGTGTATGGATCAAGCAATGTGAGAAAGGACGACGTGGTGGAGCAAATCACCAGAAAAGTTGAGAGGGACATGTTTGATGTAATTGTGATGGCAAGTGTCATGAAAAAGAATAATACATGGTGTCTGCGGTGGAACAAATCACTAGATGTGAGAAGAATTCAAGAGGAACTTGGGAACATGTTGGGTTTGCAACTCCATGAAAAAACTTTGAATAAAAGAGCTAGTCGTTTGTGTGATAGGATAAAGATGGAGGAGAAGATCCCTATCATCTTGCATGATCTCTGGGGTGGAATCAACTTGGGTCGTAGGATAGGAATACCATTTGGAAATGATCAGAAGGGTTGTAAAATTTTGTTGGTAGCTGAGAATCATGAGGTGTTGTACAAGGAAATGGAAACCCGAATAGTATTTTCTGTGAATGCTAGTAGCGAGTTTCTATAGGTGAGGTTTGAAATTTAAACATTGTGGAATAATTTTATGTGGGGATTAGCTTATTATATTTGTTTGGTTAAGTTTACAAAAGAAAATTATATATTTCTTTTGTTAGCTTTTTTACCAAAATTATTTCAATAAATTATAAACATTCAAGCATTTAATTTTTAATAAATAAGTATTTGATGAATAGAGGACTGCTAATACATCTTTTCAAACACACTCATCCTTATTGATTAAAATTCATTAGAGGAGTTTGTAGATTAGATTGGATAAATATTAAAGAAAGAATCATTTGGATATCATCACTTTTGTTTACTAAATCACTCATGAAAATGATTTGCCTTAAATTTAAATCCGATCCAACTAATTCAAGTTTTGGCTTTAGTCATTTTTTAGTATTTAACAATTAGTAAGATATATAATGAAATAATTGAAGAACAACCGTCTCTCTTCCGGTACAAGTTATGCAGCCTACCCCCCTGAAACTCTAGCACCTAATCAAATGGAAACTCCAAGCCTTTCAATAGTTACAAACCAAAAAGTCAATTCATTAGATCCTCCATGGCTTGCAAATATTTTGAGGATAGCCTCCTCCCATACTCAAAGTCAACCAGCGAATTTGTATAACAAACTGGTGAATTTGAATGTTCTAAGAAATACAAAGGCCATTTTATTACTGCCTCAAGTATGCTTTAAAAAATGAGAATCCTTATACAAACTGGTGAATTTGAATGTTCTAACAAACTCGTAATAAAAAGGCCATTTCAACCGTGAAATGGCCTCAAGTATACCAGCGAATTTGTACGAGTTGTAATGATGAACCGTCTTAGAAGATTTAAAAAAGAAAAAATAATTTCATCAAATCTAAGACGGTTATATGTATCAACCGTCTTAGAAAGTTGGCTTTCTAAGACGGGTTACCTACAGAACCGTCTTAGAATGTTAATTAAGAAGACGGGCTTACTTAAAACCGTCTTAGATTTAATGTTTTTATTTTATTTTTATAATCATTCTAAGACGGTTGTATCTTATAACCGTCTTAGATTTATTGATTTTTTTTTAATGCTTTATTTTACGGTTTTCCTAATTTTTTTTTGTTCAAAATTAAAATATCATTATTACTAATTGAAACACACAAACTGAATAATATTAATAATATATATACCACATTTAATTAAATGCATGTTCTATTGGGAGGAACAAAATAACAACTTACATTTGCTTTTTATTTCAATTATAACATTCATAATTTGTGTTGGGACGAATTCATAAAAACAATTGTAGTGTATTCAACTAAAAACAATGAATTTAAACAATCATTTGTCATACACTCATGTGCAAAAAGCAATGGAATATGAAGTTTGTTGCTTAAAAGCAATGTGAACCAATAATAACTTAAAAGACGCCTTAAGGTCCTAACTGAGTAAAACAACAACCACCTAAAACAAGAACCAACAATTAATTAATACAATGTTAAGGTCCTAACTGTCCATTATTAGCACAATCATTCACAGATTTCGAATATTCAGGATGCGGTTCTTTTGTTTTGTCATTTGCCAAATCCACCGTGGCCAACAGTTCGGTTTCAGAAATTTTATCCATATTGCACTCTCTTTTGTCTTGCAGTGGCAAATTCTTATGATTTTATCTTTCATCCATAATTTTCTTATTTTCTTGGACTTCATCCTAGACCATACATCCCATGTATTAGCAATTCCCCAAAAGAAGAAAGAGAGGGAGGGAATACTATTGTACCGTAGCTCGGCGTTTTATGTTTATCTCTTCCTTCTTGGCCTGTATCTTCTCATGCTCTTGCTGCTACTTCTTCATGTCATTAACTCGCTTCCTTTTTCTTTCTTTCTCCTTTTTTCTTCATCTTCCATCTGCCGCTTCTTTGCTGCCATTTGTTCCTCGTTTTTCTTTCGTTCTTCCTCTTTCTTTTTCTTCTGCAGCTCCAGCTCCAACCTTTCCTTAATAATATATATGAAATTCCTATGAATATATATAATTCATCATTCAAGATCATTCAGGAACTAGCAATAACACTATGAACTAGCAACTCATGATGAAACATAGTAGGATCATTTAGGACCTCAATTTTTCCCCTTTTTCAATAACACTATGATCGCTTCATGCTTCATCCAGTAAACTAATTAATAAAGGCATAGAGTCACAAATAAATATCAAATTTCCAAAAAATTATATGCAAAGGAATATTTAAATGGCTTTTTAATGATAAAAAAAATCCCTTTTTAATAAGACCCATCTACTGGTTATATTTTACTATGATTATATCCTTACTAGGTACATGAAAAATAATATAATTCTTCTTTTTAAATAGGAGAAAAAATCTTAGTCATATCTATGTACATTTGGGGCCAGGGGGACACCAGGGAATGCCCCTGTATCCTCTCTTTGGCTCTTTCAAATTCACTGCTCTTAGTGTTTCAGTGTGTGAATGCACCATGGTTGCATTCATGCCCCTATATGTTAACAATGAATATTAATAATTAGTATCATTAGTACTGTATTATATCTTAACATAGAACTATAGCATTTATATACTAACATATCTTAGCAGAGAAGGGCAAATTATGAATAAAATAAGCCAATCCTTATTTTAAAATGATCTAGCCTCTTAACAGTTACATGAGTTAAAGACAATAAATTGTATATTGTAGAAACTAAAAAATGATCTAGCCTCTTAAACAAAATCTAAAAATCTAGGTTCTTCATAAAAATATTAAAACTAGAAATTCTTATTTAGTTAAACATACTTTAGATTGACGCTTTTGCTTCCAATAATAAAACAAAGGCTCCAAAACTTTTCAAGGTCTGGAATCTTCACCTTGTCCATGAAATTTCGAGCTAATGATGATTGTTTATGGTTTCCTCCAAGCCAAATCTGCATAAGAAGAAAAAAACAGCGTACATGGTAGTCTATTGAGCTTTTCTATCAACTGTCAGCGGGTTCAGCTGCTGATCAACAAACCTGATAGCTATTTGGACCATCACCAACTAGTCCAAGTTCAGCCATGTATGGTCTAGATCAACCATTAGGGCAGCCAGTTATCCTTACAACCACAGACTCACTATACTCAGGCCAACCTGAATTGCAGACATAAAAGTTTAAGTATCCTGATTAGTGATTTCCATTAAATCAATATTGCCACACACACACACACACACACACATTGTGTTGATCATATTGAATGAGGTGTCTCCAAGCATTAAAACTCAACAAAATTCAAAGTTTTAAAAGTCTTGGTAGTTGGCAGCACTAAAATTAATGATGAAGAGTACAATGAGATATTTTGACTATTTATGAGTGATGAACATATATGATTGGCTATATAACTATATAGGATATTTATATTTAACCAGTGATTGATCGATGCTTTTGAGGAGCATAATTTGAATAAATTAAGGACTTACAATGTTCCTGCGAACTGAGTGCTAAGGTAAGCTTGGTCTTTAGGGAAGAACCTACCTAGCCCAAAGTCTCCAATCCTAGGCTGAAACTTCTCATCAAGAAGAATGTTGCTTGCTTTGATGTCTTGGTGAACAATTCTTAAATGTGAATCCTCGTGGAGGTATTGTAATCCCCATGCTACACCAAGAATAATTTGGAATCCAGTGCTCCAATTCAGAAATTGATTACTCTTTCCTGATCATTACAGAAACATCCAAATTAGCAATTATTTTCTTAAAACTATTTTCAGTTCTTTGAATAACTCTATGACACATTGGACATGGTATACAATATACACAAGATTTACAACTTCAAGGAAAGTACTTATTTTTACATATAATAAACACCATGCTAACAAGAGTGACAATTTATATAAAATAAAATAGGATACCATATATTATGAGGTCCAAACTTTTGTTCTTCATGTATTCGTACACAGGTATCCTTTGAGGGCCATCTGTGCAACATCCAAGAAGGCGAACCAGATTTTTGTGTTGAACGCTTGTGATCATTCTCACTTCTGCCAGAAATTCTTTTTCACCTTGTTGAGACTTGTCAAGAGACAATGTCTTGACTGCAATAAGCCTTCCATCTGCCAACTTTCCCTGTCAAAACAATTTGAATTTCAGTATGGTAACCACAATAGGAGTACATACATTTATGCCAGGCTCAACTACCAAACATAAGTTCTTTAACACACCATTAATGTGAATTTCAACAAATTGTCCACTGCCTTCTTAATATAGTTAGGAGAATATTAACAAGTGCTTTTAGTGCTCTTCTTAATGAGTCAACTGAAAAGCTTTTATGGAAAAAGTGTTACTAACACACATGACCATGATTTCCAGTACAAGTCCACCTGATTTCTATTAATTTTTTTCTATTTATTATTCCTTCATCAAGCCCTTAGGGCATTCTTTAAAAGGACTCATATAACTAACATAGATGCATCATGATTAAGAGATCAGATTCTCAAAATCAACAAACAAAATTGCCTATTAAAGCAATTGACATTAGATTTAGTAACTATACCTGATAGACAGGCCCAAATCCACCAAACAGTAAACAGTCCATTACATCCATTAAGAAACTAATTTTCTCCTTCTAAACAGTAAACACCACCAAGTGCAACATTTTTCACCAGGTAGGTAAATCGCAACATTATAAACAAAGAATATGGATATTTTCATTTTAGGTTCTTCAAAGTAACTAAAATGAAGGTAGTCCAGTTGAGTTGCTGAATAGACTGACACATATGTACCTGTAATTACTGCACTATGTCAACCTCCACAAGCAATTCTCTTTATGTAACTTCCAGGAACTCTAAAAGTCTGTCCCTCTGAACCCATGTTTCCTCGAGCCAGTGTAGCAGATCTATCTTTATCATAATAAGAGGAATCAATGCAAGGAACAAGATGAGGAGTGGAAACCATACGTATGCTGGAACCCAGACCAAGCTGCCCTTCACCTCCATAGCCCCAAGCCCAAACCACCATTCTATAACAACAAATTGCACTCCATTCCCTCTTTTTGCCACTTTGTTATGTCTGCAAATATTTGATTCACCTGGCTGAACCTCCGAATATTCAAAGAAAAAAATATAATAACATCAAAACTAAATTAGACAAAATCCTATTAACCCCCCCCCCCCCCCCCCCTTTTCCCCCAAAAATAAAAAAGCAGATTGTCACCCATTAACATGCCCCTTCTTCCTTGGTGAAATCCTAACCCAAACCCTTCACCTTATCAAACCATTTTGACCATAATTCTCAAGTTGAGCATTGCCAAAACCACACGAACTACCCCTGAAATCACACAAAGCAACACTAATCGAACCGCAAACAACGATCTCACCAAATCCCCATCCACTAAACCCAAACCCACTCTTCAACCACGCACAAATCAGAAATGACCTTAACATTCCACCAAACCAAATCAGAAAGAGAGAGGGAAAGAGATTAACCTATGTTTTCCAAACTTCGGCGCCGTCGACCATGGAGGCTCGGACCACCGGCGTCTTCGATCTAGAACTCGAACCATGTTCGACTATCTCTTTGTCTCTCTGCCTCAGTCGCACTGCGCCGTCGCCGTTGGAGCGGATCTTAATGCCGTCGTCACAGTTCACACCCATCGCCGCATGTCTCATCCACCATGGCAAGCGTCATCGACTAAACCCACATTCTGGTTCGGAGGTTTGGGATGGGAGAGAGTGGGCGGAGGCAGAAGAAGGTTCTTGAGAGGGACGTCGTACAAAAATATGCCTTTGTTAATCAGTAATTAGTCTTCTCCTATAGAAAAATGGGTGGGCTCACAGAGGGTGCGAAGGCTGAAGGGTGCGGCGGTGGGTTCACGAAAAAGGGAATTATAGTGCGTGCTTAGGGTTGGGCCTTCAGTAGCCTCAATAATTTCCCACGCCGCATGCAATCCGTGGTGTCTTCCGTGGGTAAGCCAGCCATTTCCGATATACACCGTGGGAAAGACTCCGTCGGAAACTTGCGTTTTTCTGGTAGTGAAAGACACCCAATGTGAATGAAACAATAATGTTGTTGAACCCATAAACAGGAAATGAAAAACAAAAATAAAAGAAAAATCCCAACCCTCGAAATGTCAAACCCCTAAACCAAAACAACATTTCTTATTTCAAACTTAGTTTTGCGAAAAATGAAGACGTGAGGAGAATCTTATAGAAGGAGAAGCGGCCACCACCACCGATTGACGGAGTCACGGAGGGAACCAACCACAGCGGCTGACGGAGCGTGCACGAGCCTAGGTCAAGGAAGGTCGCGATGTTGTGTGTTTGAGACTCAAAAACTTAATTTAGGGATTTAAAAAAAATCACCTTTAAATTCGAAGACTGTTGATAAAGAAACGGTTTTGAATACAAAACAACAAATACAGTTTATGCACATAAATGACGTCATTTTAAACATTCTAAGACAATTGTTGTATAACTATCTTTATAAATTTTAAATTATTTACAAAATTGTCACCGTCTCCTATTCAAACACGATTTTAGTACAATCGACTTAGAATGCGCGTCTTAAAATACCTACGATAAATGTTAATATTATTGCAATGAGGGCTGAAATTTTATTCTCGACAAACATGGTTATATTTTTTGTACTATATAATTTAACCAATAATATTTATTATTTAGAAATCCATAAACATTGAATCCCCTAACAACACTCCTTTCTATCTCTATCTCACTCTAGATGTCATGTAACATTGGAGTGCCTGTTTATTTTTGAAAAAAATCTTTAAACACCTAAAATCAATTAATATCTTAAGAGAGATAAAAAGAGAAGAACAAATAATATTGATAAAATAGATGATGAGATGTGACAAGAGAAAAGAGAGATAAACAAAAATTAAGATGGTTAATGGTGTATTTAATATTTAAGAATGTTAAATTATAAAAACTCATTTATTTTAAATAGATTGAAGTCGTGGTCTGAGAGCACATAACAATTTCTGCTTCATGTGCTATAATGATAAATAACCTCTCACATCTCATTTAAAAACACTTTAAAACCGAATTTATGACATTCAACAACCTCATGAACCGTACCTCCATTCTTATGCTCTCATAATACTTAATTTCTTGCCATAAGCACATAAACTTAGGTACATTGGTTGGTTCCCCCATGTCCAACGAGAAAGTCATGGGATAGCTATAAAATGTTTCAAAATTCTGCACATTGCCAACTTCTTTTCAAAACTAGCCACTGGGGTAATTGAATATAACAATTATAATCGATTTACTATATCAGTACCACTACTAGCACATTGCCAACAGATTAAATTTTGAATTAAGAAATTAAAACAAACCAAATTCTCAAGCCTTTTGAATTCCAATCTTCACTGGCCAATATAGCAACATGTACCAAGGAGCCACTTCCTCCTTTCTTTTCCTTCACGTGAAAATTCTTTCTTTTCAGTCTGACCACCTTTTCATCCTTTTTGGTATGAACCCTGTACCTATGTCCCCTCACCACTGATCCTCTCCATTTGAAGCCTTCCACCTGTCCCCTCTATTCCTCTAAGTATAGATATAATAAGTCATTATATCAACATCAACAACACTAACTTTAATCAAAATTAATTGGAGTCGTAGTAGATAAATTTAATAATAGATCGAAAAAAAGAGAAAGGAAGAAAGGAAGAAAAAAGAAGAAATAAGACAAAAAAGATGAATAATAAACTAAAATAAAATAGGAGTGAAAGAAAGAAAGGCAAAATGAAGAGGAAAAAACTAGAGCAATAGAAACAACTGAAACATAGAACTACTAATGAGTTTAACTATCCACCAAGCTTATAGCTTTTTTCCACTCTGTCCTAAGACATACTGTCCGCCAATCTATATCGCACTTCATTAAGTCTTGTTTAACTACCTTTCCCCAGATAAGTTTCGGTCGACCTCTGCCTCTCTTTGTGTCGAGTTTTTGGTAACAAACTCTTATTCTTACGGAAGCATCCAGTGGTCGTCTCATAACATGCCAAAACCACCTCAATCTATGCTCCCTTATCTTTTCACATACAGGTATCACTAATACCTTTCATCGAATATCCTCATTTCTTATCTTATTCATCCTCGTATAACCACACATTCACCTTAACATCCTCATTTCCAAGGTTGTCAAAATCGAAAGTCTACATAAACTCGTGGGAGCTTTATAGACTCGATTCGTAGACTCGAATCGTAGAATCGTAAGAGTCTACTTCAAAAAAAATAGTAAATTACCTGTAATAAATCCTACAAGTATATGGTTTGATAACTTCTTCACCTTGAGCATCATTACCCCTGTTTGAGAAGTTGTTTATTCACAATATGATAAAAAATCATTGATAAAGAAACAAAAAAATGGAAACAATTCATGTTATACTCATTAGTTATCATTATAGTTGAGCAATCACAATAGTTATTCTCAGCCAGCATTAAGAGAACAAATTTTGCGGATACTAAACTAAACACAAAATGAATTGATTACAGTGACAAGGAAAACAGAAACAAGAAAAATATCAGGCAACGGGAACTTGCAGCTTATGTGTTGCCCAATTGGAAGACCCAAAACAGATGTAAGAGTTGGAAGTGCAAATGTGAACTTTGCAACATTATGGCTCAGCTGTGCACGCTTAACAAGTTTGAACACCTTAAAGTTCAATGGGTCCAAGCAACCTATATAAGCACACAAGAGATATGAATGAACACTTAAGTAGAAATGATAACCAAATTTAACATGAATGAACACCAAAGGTTGAGTGCTCAGTGCATTGAGTTTTACAATATCTCAAGCTGCCATCAAGCTTCACTATACCTTATTTCATAATCATAGATGTAATTAAGGTCTTTCACTCTTTAATCTAAACAAGATTCCATGTAATGAGAAAATATATAGTAAAAACTAATGCACTTTGTGAAGAGGAAAAAGACAATTATTTTAGTATTACCACTGGAAGTAGCTCGTAAATGATCCAGAAAATACCACTACCAACTCAACAACAAACACACAGTAATTAACGATGGACTCTGAGTCCTGACCGTATAATTATGCTGAACATTCCCTAAGACATTCAAAAGAAACACAAAATCCAACCAAACAAAGCTGCACTATTGGAACATAAATATAACAGAACATTCAACATTCTAACTAATTTCTAACTGATTTATAACATTTAATAGAACATTCTAACTGATTTCTGGTAAAAACATTGAGGAATTCAGAGGTCAGAACTCAAATTCAGTATCTGCAAGACCCAAGACTGAAACTCACACACAATTTCACTAGGTAATTAACAAAGAAGAATCACAAAGCCCCAATTTCGCACACAATTCTCAGCAATCGGCATCTCTTAATAAAGGTTGAAGAACACATGAATCACCTTTAGTACTCACCACCACAAGCTATCCCTATCAATCGATACATGGATCACAAGGTCCATAACAACATTAAAAAATATTCCACAGGGAAAAGATAACTCCCAAATCAAGTACTAATAAAACAATTTGATATATATGAATCACATATTATGAATTTGTATATGGCCTAAGACAGCAAAAGGCACATTTTACGACCACCACGTGTAACACCTTGAAAATTTACAAGCTGATAGATATTTTACGTTGCTTAATTGTTTAATATAATTCTTACAAATGGCTGTGCATTGGTATTTGTGCTTGAAAGATAATTCTTGCAATTTGTTAAAGTGTTTTGCATGGGAATTTGTGTGTAAGGGATATAAGTCAAATTTTGTGGCTAAGATAGTTGTTCGTACACGCATAGTAATAACGACGGTGGCTATGGTAGCTGTCCGGTCACGCAAGATTGACAACTATGGTGGCTGTGATAGCTGTCTGTTCACGCTTGTTGGCAACTTGCCTTAGTATCTCCGTCTATAAATAGCAGTACATGAAGCGGAAGCATGATTCATTCTCACTTATGAACGTATTTCTCTTCTTTTCTCTCTCTAAACTCTTTACACCCATAAATCTTTTTTCATTGACCCCCTGTATTACCTTTAACTCTCAAGAATCACCGTAGTTGCAGGGGCAAAACCTCTACGTTAAGAGAAACTCGTGAATAGAGCTTAATCACTTTCATTCCTGGTTGTTGTGAGAACTTGTGTTCAAACAAAACTCATGTTAGTTTGAAAGAAATGAATTCTTGTCCAGGTAAGGGGAGTTTATTGTGTTGATAATGGTTTTAAATATCATAGTTGAGATGCAGTACGTATATGTGTTCTGAAGTTTTGCGTGAAATAAATTGATGAAGTTTTTATGTGATGTGTTTTGGAAGAAGATGACTACCGGATTGGGTAAGTCGGGCTGGGCAAGTTCCATATATGTGTCAAACATTTGTTTATGATGTCGGCTACCGGGAAGGGTTGGCCGAGTTCCATATATGTGTCAAACCTTTGTTTGTGATGTCGGCTACCGGGAAGGGTTGACCGAGTTCCATATATATGTCAAACCTTTGTTTGTGATGTCGGCTACCGGGAAGGGTTGGCCGAGTTCCATATATGTGTCAAACCTTTGTTT
>CM023952.1:8943935-8957779 GCA_013407115.1 Glycine latifolia
ATGATGTCGGCTACCGGGAAGGGTTGATTGAGTTCCATATATGTGTCAAACCTTTGTTTGTGATGTCGGCTACCAGGAAGGGTTGGCCGAGTTTCATATATGTGTCAAACCTTTGTTTGTGATGTCGGCTATTGGGAAGGGTTGGCCGAGTTCCATATATGTGTCAAACCTTTGTTTATGATGTCGGCTACCGGGAAGGGTTGGCCGAGTTGTTAAGCTCAAGTTACTTCGAGAGAGAGAGAGCTACCAGGTTACTTACTCGACAAAGCTCGTACATTCTCAAGAATAGAGCTACCGGATTCGTTACTCGGCAGAGCTCGTACATTTTCTTTAAGAGCTATCGGGTTCCTTACTCGACAGAGCTCGTATCTTCTCGAGAAAAGAGCTATCGGGTTCCTGACTCGGTAAAGCTCGTACCTTTTCTTTGAGAACTGCCGAGTTCCCTTACCCAGACAACCTTGAATCTTGCAAGCGCTAGCTGTTATAATCAATTACAATGCTTATGTAATCGATTTACGTAATGCTAAGTCTGACCTTGTTCGGATTCTTACCTTAGAACAATATGCCCAAGTCCCAACCCGGACACCTAATACTTCACACTTATTCACTTGTTTGTAATGTTTATGAATGACGAATGTGATTACGTTGAGGTCAGCCTATGTGATGGCTTGAGATATTAAATGCATTGATACCATGGGGGGTGTGTGGCATTATCCACGCCCGGACGAGTTGATCCCGGGCTAGGCCATACATTGATGGTGCCCATGGTAATCTAAATGCATTTGGATATACATAAATACCCACGGGGGTGTGTGGCATGGTCCTAGCCAGGACGACTAGATCCCAGGCCGGGCCATACATTGATGGTGTCGTGGTAATATTCTATGTATAGATGTGAGATGTCGGGACCGGGTTGTTAACCTTACGAGAACCACGATCAGTGCATCAGTAGGCCCGAGAATGGGTCAGCATATATGTACATGGGGGTGTATGGCATTATCCTAGCCAAGACGAGTTGATCCCGGACCGGGACATACATTGATGGTGCTCATGAGACATATGTATGTACATAGGGGGTGTATGATGCTATCCTAGCCAAGACGAGTTGATCCCGGGCGGGGTCATACATTGATGGTGCCTATGTAACGTGTAACGACCCGCCACGTCGCTACCGTATCTCTACTCTTAACCACAACATTAACGTAACATTTGATAAAAAGAACACCCCTTTTTTTTGTTAAGGAAAACTGTGGTAAATTTTTCGCAATCAGATGACGATTATGAACTTAACCAAGACGCGTATGAAAGCATTCCAATTGCATACATATCTCTGTTTATGCAAGACGTGTTTTAATCATAAGTACAATTATCCATATTTAAAACGTACAATTGTTTTACAAATGAGGTAAGAAATTAAACATAAGGGGTGCAACTACCAAAACAGGTAGGTGACTATCAAAACCAGGGGTGCATTTAGCAAAACATCACCCTGCCCGGGATTCGTCACATCGACATCCCGGCAACTCGGCGGCTCCAACTAAAAAGTTGTCATCTTCCCAGATCACCTATTTCTGTCCATCTGCTCACACGAACCGGGTTCGTGATCATCACAGGTACTAAACCACAAGGCACAACAAAGCAAGGGTGAGTTCATCATATAAGATAACAAGCAAAAGGTAACATTAGTCAAGGAAAAACAATTCAAGTGTCACACCATCACCACAAGTCCGGATGTATCATTACGCAACCATCATAAACAAGCATCCAAGAACATCCTACAAGTTGACTTAAAAATGCCTAGCATGATGCATGTTCCTGTCTTAACTCTCTTTCATGCAATGTGGTACCATCCCGGAAATAGGCCAAATCCATGGTCCAAATGATAACTGTAGTTGTCGTCGGGGTCACTCTATCGTGCACAGGACTCACCCCTCCGTGGTGATCAGCCAAACGGGTGTCATAAGGATCTCCCTACAGACGTGGCTCCCCCAGTACTTCTCGTACTATTACAGTCAATCATCCTATTTCTGCCATGCAAATGAAGTATGTCTCTCATGGACGCCATTAATGTATGGCCCGACACATGAACTTCTCGCCCTAGCTAGGATCTCCATATTCTCCCATGTTACATATACACTGCCCCAAACGAGGGTCGCCCCAACATGGGCCACAACCACGTATGTCTCTCATGGGCACCATTAATGTATAGCTCAACACAAGAACTTCTCGCCCTGACTAGGATCTCCATACCCTCCCATGTTAAATACACACTGCCTCAAACGAGAGCCGCCCCAACATGGGCTCACTGATGCACTGACTGTGGTTCTTACAAGGTCCACCACTCGGTCCCAGCATGTCACGTGTTTATACCTAGCCTCTCACTATGGCTCTATCAAGGTACAAAACATCTCAAGCCATCACATAGGTTGACTTCAATCGTAATTCACATACATCATCAACAAATACTACACGTATATATATATATACACAACTCGGCTAATCCGTCTCAGCAGCCGACATCACCAACACATACACATACAACTCGGCCAACCCATCTCGGCAGCCGACATCACCAACACATACACACATACAACTCAGCCAACCCATCTCGGTAACCGACATCACCAACACATACATACACAACTTGCCCAACCCATCTCGCCAGCCGACATCACCAACACATACACACACAACTCGGCCAATCCCTACCCGCTGCTCAGCACCTTCACAAACACTTCTACAAAGTGTTTGAGAGCTTTTCAGCATCAAAATGCCAGCTCTTCACACATGCACGGGGAGATTCTTACAACGTCAACTCCCCCTTTCCAGAACCCCACACCAGAATATCATTAACATCAACACAAAACCGATGCCCAAACACAAGGCGTAACCCATTCCATTCAATAAGACGAACATAGCTTACTGGAAAACAACACACACATGGGACATGCAACCATCGTCCAGGTTGGACTCTCTGGTCCTCAACCATGCTACCTGAAACTGTTATTAAACATGATAAGCTTCCCTTACCTAACCGAAGGTTCATTTTGCAGCTACACAACGTGTTGTTCTATGCTTTCGTTCTGACCAGAAGGACCTTCTCGACATCGGGCTTTCGTGGTAGCGACGGTGGTTCTCGTGGGTTGAAGGTAACACAGAAGGTTGAGGGAGAGAGAGGGTTCTGGGTGTGAGTTTTAGAGAGAGGACGGAGAAAAGTAAGAGGAAATCACAAAGAGAGGGGATGGATACGCTTCCACTGCACACTTCTACTCTTAAGTACTCAACTGACAGGACATGTCCACCTTACGTGTTTAGGCAGCAACCACATCCAATCAAAGTTGACTTAGCACATCCATCATAAAACATGCATACCAAAGCAGAACAATAACAACCAGCACTTATCAAAATAAATCAAGTAATTAAGCAACATCATTACACACATAAACGTCCAAATTAGCAACTTATAATCAGGGTGTTACATAATGTATTTCATTTGCATAACGGAAATAGGATGATTGACTGTAATAGTACGAGAAGTACTGAGGGGACCACGTCTGTAGGGATATTCTTATGACACCCGTTATTGGCTGATCACCATGGGGGGTATGAGTCTTGTGCACAACAGAGTGACCCCGATGTCAACTGCAGCTATCATTCGGACCATGGATTTGACCTATTTCCGAAGATGGTACCACATTGCATTCTGAGAGAAAAGTTAGAAGCATGCATCATGACTAGTCATCATAAAATGAATTGTGAAATGTTTTTGGATGGGTTGTCTGTAGCTGATTGCGTGATGAATGCTTGAATATTGTTGTGATAATGTGATAATCGAATGGCCTTTTCATAACTGATGTTATCTATTACTTATTATTTTACATGATGAACTCACATTTGCTTTGTTGTACCTTGTGGCTTGGTACCTGTGATGATCACGAACCATGTTCGTGTAAGCAGATGGACAGCAGTAGGTGACCGGGAAGATGACCTATGTTGGTTGGAGCCGCCGAGTGACCGGGATGTTTATGGATTAAATCCCGGACAAGGGTTGTGTTTTGCTAGTTACACCCCTTGTTCTAATGGCTACACCCCATTATTTTGCTAGTTACACCCCAACATTTAAATCCTTTGTTTTTTTTGAAAATTTTGTACAATTCAAACATGATTAATTGTAATCATCATCAAATTACGTTCTGATATATATATATATATATATATATATATATACACACACACACAAGTATTTCGATGTGTTACATCATGGAATGTTTACATTATAATTTCGTGATATTAATTATGCCCATGCGAAAAATTTACTACTATTTTCAAAATCAACTTAAAGGGATTCTCAATTACAAATCGTGATTAAAAACATGATTAAGAACATGATACAGAAGCGACGAGGCGGGTTGTTACACCATGCAATAGGTACAAAAGATTCATTTTACATGACATTGAGATTTCAATTTCTTACAATTTTTAGTTCTCACGGATACGTGATGTATCAATGGTACCTTCAAGGAAAGGAAAATAATGGCAAAAAACAAAGAGAGAAAATCCAAATAAGGGTTGAAAAACAAGAAGGGTTTAAGTATAACCTTAGCGAGCAGAGCACACCACCAAGTCAAGAACGACGAAACGAGCAAATGTTAAGGAGCGATGCCGACGACGGACCAAGGAGCGACGCCGGAGCAACGAGTGAAGTAGACCAGCCTCACCAGCAACACCGCGACGGAGGAAGGAAGAATAACAAAGCACGAAAGTGACGAAATGTGCAGCACTAATAGAAAAAGCCAATTTGAACCCTTACCTGCTGTTTCAAAAATGACGTCATTCTTCTTCCTCATAGACTTATGAACAAGGCGCTAACTTGTGATTCCACTCGAAATCGCCCGATTCTACGTAGAATCGCACGAGTCTACTCCTAAAACGAGTTTGCAACCGAGTTAAATTGCAAAGGGTAGGTGGAATAGTAAAATCGGCCAAGTTTGCGAGTTAAATCGCAAGTTTGACAACCATGCTCATTTCTACTACCCTTATTCTATGGTCATGTTGCCTATGTGCTGGCCAGCATTCCGCTCCATATAACATTATCGATCTTACAGCTGTTCTATAGAATTTTCCTTTTAGCTTAAAGAGAATTTTGCGGTCACACAAAAACTCTGATGCAATCCGCCATTTCATCCACCCTGCTCTAATTCTATGATTTACATCCTCATCAATCTCACCACCTTTTTTGCAAAATTGATCCTAATTATCTAAAAAAATATCTTTCTTGAGTACCTCTTGACCAAGTAGATGCATTGTGTCTTGATCACCATCTCTAACTCGCGAAAACTCACACTTCATATACTCTGTCTTGCTCTTGCTTATTGTGAATCCTTTAGACTCCAAAGTATTTCTCCACAATTCCAATTTCCTATTAACACCGTATTTGGTCTCATCAATAAGCACGATATCATCTGCAAAAAGCATACACCACGACATTTCCTCTTGAATATCTTTCATTAGTTCATCCATCACTAAGGCAAAAAGATACGGACTAAAAGCTGAACCTTGGTGAACACCTACTGTGATAGGAAAATAGCTTGATATTCCATTACAAGCTTTCAAACATGTGGTAACCCCATCATACATATCCTTAATTGCATTAACATACTTTAATGCTACATTTTTCTTCTTAAGAGTCCACCATAAGACTTCTCTTGGGACCCTATCATATGCTCTCTTAAGATCTATGAACACCATAAGTAAGTCTTTCTTCTTTTCCCTATACCTTTTCATTAATTGTCGCATCAAGAAAATAGTTTCCATGGTACATCTTCTTGGCATAAATCCAAACTGATTTACGGAAACCTTAGTCTCCCTCCTTAGGCGATGTTCAATAACTCTCTCCCACAACTTCATAGTATGGCTCATGAGCTTAATGTCTCTATAGTTAAAACAATTTTGGATATCTCCCTTGTTTTTGTAAGTAGGCACAAACATACTTTTCCTCCAAGCATCAGACATCTTATTTGTTTGAAAAATCTTATTAAAAAGATTGGTCAACTATTTTATTGTCATATCTCCCAAGCCTTTCCATACTTCAATAGGGACGTCATTAGGTCCCAAAGTTTTATTATTCTTCATCCTATTTAAAGCCTCCTTAACTTCATGTGTCTTAATTCTGCGCACAAATCTTCTATTCAGATCATCAGAAACGTCCTCCAAATCCACCCCACTTTTATCGTCATCCCCATTAAAAAGTTTGTTAAAGTAGTTCATCCATCTTTCACTTACATCTTCATCTCTTACCAAATATTTTTGATTTTCATCCTTAATACATATAACTTGGGTGAGGTCTTTATTCTTCTTATCCCTAATTTTAACAAGTTTGTAAATTTCTTTTTCACCATCTTTGCTCCCAAGATTTTTATACAAATCATAAAAAACCTTGCATTTAGCTTCTCGCACTGCTTTCTTTGCATTTTTTCTCGCTTCTCTAAACTTTTGCAACTTTTCATCATTGGGACATTTATGCAAAGATCTAAAGCATTCCTTCTTTTGTTTAATAGTCTCCTGCATCTTTCCATTCCAACATCATGTTTCCTTTATAAGAACTTTATTTCATTTGCTTTCACTCAGTACCCTCCTTCCCATTTTGGACACACATAACCATCTTATTCCATATTTCATTAGTTTCTCCAATAAACTCTCACTGTCCTTTAGCTTCCACCATCTTATTCCGTATTTCATTTCCTTAAACTCTATTTTTTTCCATCTTTAGCTTCCACCATCTTATCCTTAGGTTTTGAGTCTTCTTCCTCAAATTAAGAAAAGAAATGAAAAATTCAAAATAATAAAGTAATCAAATATCATCATCCATTCCTCTAACCCTCATTCAACCTATCACAAATCTCACTAGCCATACCACCAATCATTCATTCTCCTTCCCTTCTAAACCCTTTTTTCCAAATCCTTCACCAGTCACCTCTATTTTCACCTTTTCCACCCACTGTTCTAGTACTTTGTCACCAGCTTCACCCATGGCCACACCTTCCAATCCTTCCAAACAAACCAAGTCCAATGGTCACAAAGGCAAAAAGGCCAACTGAAAGTGAAAAACTTGTTCCCCAACCTGCTGGCACCATTGAGGCATGGTTCAACAACGACGGAAACATGGTCAGAGACTTCCCAAAGTTCATATCTAACGTGGACATTGTGCCACCCAAAACTCTCTTCCTCCAATGGCTAAACAACCAAGGCTTTGCCATCTCCACCATGATGGACTTCCAAGGGCTGAACAAGTTTCTTGAGCTTCACAACACATACTACCCTAACCTAGTGAAAGTCTTCTTTGCATGTGCTCATGTGGAAAATGGCGTTCTAAAGTCTCAAGTGAAGAGCACACAGATTTCGGTGAACGATGCCGTGTGGAACAAGGTTGCTGGAATCTCATCACAAGGTTTGGTGATATCTGGCAACAACACTGCAACTCTAGTACAGTTTGATAAGATGAAGGTTTACAGAGTCCTTGAAGAATCATATGGCCAAGATCAAGGGTAGGTACATGAAGGAAATATAAGATGGGTTGAATGGTTAAGAAATAAGAGAAGAGGGAAAAAGTCCAACATTGGATCCCCTCTACTAACCAAAAAACTAACATTCTAACAAAATAATATTTTTCATAACAAAAAGAAACTTGAATGTTGGAGGAATAAAGGTAACAGATAGAATTTTGGCATTCGTCATTGCCTGGCAGATCACCCCCAAAGGGAGTAATCATCTCGTGCTCTTGAGAGTGACCTCATGCTCTTGTATGCCATAAAAATGGAATCAAGCTCAATTGGAGCTGTGTGTTCACTGACTCAATCCTCAAGGCCAAAAGGTTTCCAGATTAAAAACTCCCTTATGCTGTCATGTTTCTAAAATTTTCTGTACCATTTTGAGGTTGATGTTGAAGGAGAAAGTGTTCAAACATTGAGGGGCTCAATTACCATAAATGAAGCAACTTTACACAAAATGAGAATGGAGAAGATTACAGGAGCATGGTTTTTCAAAGGAGCCACTAAAGTCCTTGTCTCCATTTGAGCAGATGATGATCAATAAGTTGGACTCTATTGGAAAAAACTCAAGTCTCACATTGACTAAAGATAGTGCCAAGATAGAGTATATAATTGGGGGACAACCCTCACTTTATGAGCTAGCTTTTGGGGTTGAGTTAGGTTTAAACCCATATTCTAAGACGATATCAGAGTCTATCCTAGATCTATTAATGGGTACGGTACATCAGCTAGAGATAGTGATAAGATAGAGTATATAAGTGAGGAATAATCATCACCCTATGAATTAGCTTTTAGAGTTGAGTTAGGTTCAAACTCGTTTGCTGAAGCTCAAAGGAAGACCCAAGAGGACCCTGATCATAGCTTCCAGGGGCATGGTGACCAATATGCAGAAATCAAGGAACTTGACTCCAGGATTATAGTATTTAGGGTGTTTTCTTTTTACTTTTTTTGCTGACTATGGCTTATGAATCCATTATGGACTATGTTTTTCTATTCCGCTTTAGTTGTTTTTGTTATATCTTGTTTAGCAATAGCTAGTTAGTTGGTGGTACCTTGAAGTGGTTAATTTGCACTTTTGCTTGAAGCTGACTATGGCTTGTTGGATGTGTTGCTGACTCATTTTTTTGTTTTGATGACTCCTTGACATGCACCATTGATGTTTCGCTCCTTATGAAATGACATGAACATTAATGAACTCTATATTTCTGTTCGATATGCCTCGCCTTTCATTTGTTAGTATTACTTTATGTTTTGTTTGGATTTGATGATTGCTAAAGGGGGAGAAAGGCGTGTGTGTTGAAATTTCAGATACCCCAAAGCTGAATCAACACAAATGACCAAGCTGATAACCTACACATTGGTTGTGATAATCAAATAGGGAGAGTTTGTTGATGCTAGAAGCCATCCCTTAGAGCCAAAAGAAGATTTGATGACTTCCAACCAATTGAACATTTTGAGTGTTGATTTGATTTAGTTGTAATTAGTTGTAATTGTGTGTTGATTTGGCTTAGTTTGATGTTGATTCAATCCCTAATGCCCAAGTTAATTGAATAAAAGTGTAAGCAATTAATTTGTTTTTTAAGGAACTCAAAAAACCCTATCCAATTCTGTTTTAATCCTTTAATTAAAATGTTCTTGAAAGCATTGGTTGCAGACACGTCAGAGACCGAAATTATGGATTTTTCTCACTTCTGTACTTTGCAAGAAGTCAAGAACCAGTAAAGCAGACGCAAAAGTGAGAGTATTCATTTTTTTTTTGTCTTTTTATATATGTACTTTTGCAATTTGGGAGGTTATGTCATGGGATGTTATTGTTAGAATAGGGATTGAGTTTTTGGAGTCACATCAGGTATAAGGTGTGTTTTCGTAATAGTTTTGTATGACTTGTTGGTCTCATTTTGGTACATCTTGTGCTATAATAATACACAAATTGCTTTAAGAAAAATGTTCTTGAAAGCTGGAAAACAAGCCAAGCATGTTCTAATGTTTTTATAGATTAAATTCTTACTTTAATCCAGTAAAGGGGTGCCAGCTTTGCGAGAGTTATTTTTTTGTGAATTCTCTGTGAGAGTTTTTGTTTAGCAAATTAAATGGCTGTAAGGCACCAAAATTTGATTTTGTTTTACACACTAATAACAAAATTAATCTATTAATCAGTTCATAACACAAACCCATATTTGGGAAAAACAGATTAAATCAAATTTAATCCATTAAAACAGGAAGTTTATATAAACATGTTTTTGACTTTTTTCATATTACGAAACTTCATTTTTACAAATCACTTTGAGAAAACTTAGAAAGAGTTTCAGAGAAATAGAATCTTTTCTCAACTTCGTCTTGGGCATTTAACACTTAAAATCAATGGATCAAGATTAAAAGAGTCAAGATCATTATCTCAAAATAACCAAGTACTTTCTCCTTTCATTGCCAATTCAACCACTTAGGTGATTTCTCCATTTAATTTCCGTTTTAGTGTTGTGGGTTTTGTACATCTTGAGAAAGGGTTTCTCAAGAAGGGGTTAGGTCATGGTATGGTCCCATGAGATTAGTTCATAGATCTTCTTATGTGGTTCAAGAAGAGACTTGTGTTCTTTTTTTTGTTTGAAGTTGTTTGTTTATAGAACTTTGAAAAATTAGTGAATATTTAATCTTATTCGATTGGATAACTAAATGTAACTCTGTTGTGAGTGAATTAGTATAAAAATTTGATTATCTTTTTCATTCTCTCTTAACTATTGATCTTGAAGTTAAGTTAGTTTCTTAGGAATTTCATTTTCATTTTATCTTGGATTTCAAAGATTGAAAGGAAAGTGTATTGATTAAGTGATCTATGAAGGCTAATTGTTTAATTAAAGAAAGGTTTTATCTCAAAAGTTTGATTGATTAAAAGAAAAGGATTGTGTGAATTTTTTGAAAATTAGAAGGGAAGTTTAATTTACCCCTCTCTTGAACCTAGCCATTGCACCAACAAGGATAAAGAAGGAGGAGAAGATCCTTATCATCCTACATGATCTCTAGGGTGGAATAAACTTGGGTAGGATAGGAATAGCATTTGAAAATTATAACACGGCTGTAAAATTTTGTTAATAGCTAAGAATCAAAAAGTGTTGTCCAACAAAATGAAAACCCAAGTACAGTTTTTTGTAGACTAGCTATCTTCTTTAATTGAGGTCTTGAGTTTAAACTTGTGGAGTGATTTTATGAATTTTATTTGGACTTTATCTTATTATACAGAGAAGTTTCTTTGGTTGAGTTTACAAGAACAAAATATATCTTTCTTGCCAGCTTTTTTAAAAAAAATATTCCAATGAATTTAATAAATTATAAATGTTAATGTGTTTAGTTTTTATTAAATAAGTAATTGATGAATATATTTAATTGTGTTCTAAATTTCTAATAGTTGAGAAGTTCACGAATTCAATTGAATCTTTTTGGAGAGAAAAATTATCCGAGGTTATCACTTTCAGTTTTCTAAATTGCTCATCCAATCTATTTGCTTTAAAATTTAAAAGCGATCTAATTAATCCAACTAATAATGGTATAACTCTTTAAATAATAATATAGCTATTAAAATTAAATTTATACAACTTGAAAATTACATTCATATATTTTTACTCAAATACTTACTAAAAAATATTTTTAAGTAATTATATTTTCATAAATATAAGTATAAATTATGTGAGAATAATCTTATAAATATACAAAAAATAAAATGTACACGTATTCAAAATACACAATTTGAGATTTGGGGGTAAACTGTATTATGAAGCCAATAAAAGAAACAAGTAAAGGCACTTGCAGCCTACTAAAATGCACACACTCTTCACGTAAAGTTATAAACCAAAAATTGCAAGCAATAAAATTTCCAGCAACAAGTAATTGAGAAGGCAAAGTGCAATAGTCACAAAAGTTACCATACCATCCGAAACAAACAAAATAATCCACAGAGGAGGATCTTTTTGCGGTTAAAAGAATTTGTTATACTGGCTGGTGAGAGAGTCCCTTAGATTTGAGTACAAGCCATAGAGAGAGTACTGCCGCATGTTTTCCACTTCAAACCATGAATTAAGCACTCTGAGATGCCTGTCTGTACCAGAAAATGCAAGCTGAATTCCAAGACTACAATCTACTGCACCTCCTCTGCCTTTGCAAGATGATGTTCTGAGTGCACAATCTTGTTTGTTGAGGCATATGAAGTTCGATTTTCCCTTGCATGAAGAACAGCCGTCTCTCTTCCAGTACAAGTTATGCAGCCTACCCCTCTGAAACTCTAGCACCTAATCAAATGGAAAGTCCAACCAACAAGCCTTTCAATAACAAACCAAAAACTCAACTCATCAGGTCCATGATTCACAACTCTTACCAGTGTAAAACTTGTCACGGTATATGTGCTGTTCGCGACAAACGCAAGTGGAGAACGTGCAGCATATTTCTTTCCCGCAAATGCCACCATATATCCACCGTAGTTATCCTATTTATCACGGAAAAAATGAAAAACATATATTAGTTGTTACTTCTTACAATCAAACTACTCGTCCAATTTTTGTTTTAGCTTCTTGTGTGTCTTGTTTTTGCCTTCAGGGTAACTGAAATTTTCTATCTCTAATTCACGTACCTAAAAAAAAAAAAGTTGATCTAATTCGCAAGTAGTTTTGTAGACATGTTTTGTCTTTCTTTTCTGAAGCAGCATATATTGTGTAGTAAATGAAACATAGGAAGTAGTTGGTTTAAGAGATCCCATTTCAAGTCACCATGACTTGAGATTCTCATTTGTATCCTATTAAAGCAGTGATGTTAAAGCACTGTGGTTCATGGTTATATTTTGAGCATAGCCGCCTCCAATTCTCTAAGTCAACCAGAGAATCTGTATAACGAATTTGTGAATTAGCATGCTCTAAGGAAAATAAATTCCATTTCAATACTGACTCAAGCACACATTATAGGTCTTTCAAGTTTCAAATTCCATATATAAATCATGTTTTTTTTCTTCAAAAATAGTAGCCTCCTTGTACACTTCATATGCTGCCTAATTATTTCAACTCATGATTATCAGCTTTATGCTTTTATGCATGTGAACAGGCCTAAACATTGATCACATTCAACAAAGATCTGACCAAATTTGCTATCCTAGATTTGATGTTTATTTTCAATGTTGAGTATCAGATGTACATTTTAACCATGTGTTAAATAAATAAACTTGTCATGTCAAACAGAAATAGAAATACTGCCAAGTTTGCCTAAACTTTGCGTTGGTAAAACAGGGTGGTTGCAAGTTACAGCCTCAACTTTTGAAGTCACAGTGATGTAAAATCAAACTAAAAAGTGGCAAAAAGAGAGAAGCAGCATTTGAGAGTAATTTTAGTTGGTGCAAAGTGTGCACTCTAGTTTAATAACCAACGAGGAGTGGTTTAATTTCAACAATGAAGAGATAGATACAGCAAAACTTGAGACTATTTTAGTCAGTACAAAGTGTTCAGTCATATTTAATAGTAACACCAATAAGAAGTGGTTTAAATCGAAGCTAACACAAGGATAAGGGGAAATAGCGATAGTCAACACAATAATAATACATTATGGCTGTAAATTGTAATTGAAGATTATTACAAGCCTATAAGGCAATGAGTAGCAGGGAAAATATTTAATTAGCAATGCAGAGAGCAGAATATAATTAGTCTCCCAAGTACCTTGGCATGCATGATGAAATTTAAGATAGCTGCAAAAGTAGAAACTTTGCTTCATTGAGTGGGATGTCAAAACTAGTGGAATATTGGAAAAACAAATGAAAGTGATAGTTTAGAACCATAACCTCGGCATTGAACTAGATGTAAAGAATATAGGTCAGGGTTGGCAATTGTATACATAACTTCTTTAATGGAGGTTGCAGGACAGGGTGTCTATTGTATTGGTAGGTATTATAGAAATATTTGATCTCTCAACATGGTTATGTTGTGCCATATATTATGCTTTTAGTAGGTTGGTGCAGCAATCTCAGAGTACATAACAATTCTACTCCATGTACTATAGTGACAAATAATCTCATTTAAAACACTTAAAACTGAATTTATGACATTCAACAACCTCAATATACGTACCTTCATTACTAAGCACTTAGGCTGCTTAATTTCTTGCCATAATGAGCACATAAATTTAGTTCAACGACAAAGTCATAGGATAGCTATACAATGTGTCAAAAAAATATGTCAAACGACAAAGTCATAGGATAGCTATACAATGTGTCAAAAAAATATGTCAAACGACAAAGTCATAGGATAGCTATACAATGTGTCAAAAAAATAT
>CM023952.1:8975771-8995181 GCA_013407115.1 Glycine latifolia
GGTGACATTTTTCAAAAAAATATTTATACTTTTATTATTTAAATTTAATCAATATTTGAAATTTTTAAACTCTTTTTATTATTTAAACTGTTACAATAACCTGCGCAATAGCATTTAGTTAATATATTTATTAGAAAATAAAGGTTTGATTCTTTGTTATAGAAAAATCAAAATTAATTAATTTAAACTACTTGATCAATAATATCATAAATATAAATATTTTTAGTTATGATAGACATAAAAATTATAATTAATTTATAAAAATAATTTTTGTATTAAGAAAGTTTTATATTATTTATTCGATACGTCATAATATAAATTAGTTTTAATTTTATTTTTAATGATAAAAATTATAATTATCATTTACTGAAAATAATTATGCTTTAGGACATCATGGATAAATCATTACATGGATTTTTTTTAAATATTTAACATAATTACATATCAAACAATCAACAATATTTATTTCTATTAAATATATTATTTGTTTTTAAATTTTCATCATATAAATAATGGATAAATAACAGTAAAATTAAATAGTGACATTTTTAAAAAATAAAAATATTTTATAGTATTATTATTTAAATTTAATTAAGATTTAGATTTTTTAAACTTTTTATTTAATTTAATTTAATTATTATAATAACCAACATAATAACATTTAATTAATATTTTTATTAAAAAATAATAGTTTAAATATTTGTTATAGGACAACTAAAGTTAATTAATTTAAAATAATTTATCATGGAGTTTTCATATCCGACAACCAACATTGTGAGTTGAGTCATTGGTTAATTATAACTTTTCCAATTTAACTCAACCAAAACTTGAACTCTAGCTTTATTACTTTTTCTGTTAACTACATCTATATGATGATGTTATATTGAGTAATTAACATTATCAACAGCTTATCTATCAACATACATTAGATTTGACATTATCGAATCTTACTATATATGAGTTTTACAAATGAATATTTACATTACACTCATTTAAAATGTATAGCAAACCAAATCAAAAACTCTAATTCTATTTTTTGTGTTACTTAACTATATCTATTTGATGTTCATATATTTTGTAATTAATATTATAAACTTATGTTACAATATTTGCATATTAAATTTCACATTAACAAATCTTATTATATTTTCTTTTTTCATCTCTAATTTTAAAATAACACGATGATATGAATTTAAATGTATAACTAACCCGTGCTTATGTGCACGGTATAATACTAGTCTTCTTCTATCTTCTATTGTAATAAAACAACATCTGCTGGACAGGTGTCGCGCTCTCCTTCAATCTCAGGCCATCTTTCTGACGTGTCGCTTTCTCCTCTTCAGCTTAGTTCAAAAAATTTCTTCCTCAGCTTCACGTGACCTTCAGTTTTCTTTTCTGTCAGCTTCTTCCTTCGCTTTTCTTTTTTTCCAGCTTCTGCCTCTGTTACCTTCTTTCAAAATTTCAAATTTTGAAATTTGGAGTGTTACCTCTGTGCTTCCGCTCCATCTCTTCCTCTTTCTCTTCTCCACCAAATGCATCTCCTCCGTTTTTCTTTTTCTCTTCCTCCATCTCCTCCTCTCTTTTTCTTTTTCTCTTATCTTTCTCTTTCTTCCTCACCGCACCACCGTTGTCTCTGCCTCACTGCACTATAGTCCCGTCTCTCTTCGTCTTCCTCTTCTGCTATTAGACCATTTTTGTTTCCTATGGTGGTTCTCCTTCACTTTTATATACCCATCTCTTCCAAATTCTACGATATGAAAAGCCCCAAACGTTTGAACCTGAGGAGAAGAAGCACTAGCAGAAGAAGAAGAAACAAAACTCAAACCACTCTAAACTCTCCGACGTCGCCACTAGATGGTTCAGAACGGCACTCTCAGCCTCGAGCTCGCGATTCAGGTTCGGTCCAGTTCGATAAGGTACGATTTTCTTCAATTGGTTATGATAAAAGCTTTCTGCTTGTAAGATATGTGAATTTTTTTCAAATTAGTTAATTTTTCAAATTAATTATCAATTTTTTAAAAAAAAATATATTCGTGTAAAAAAGAGAGGAAGCACCAGTTTGGTTTCAAGTAGTATAGCATTAGGATAAAAACACAAAAAGGACTGAGTAGAAATATCATTTGTAATATTTTTATAATTTCTGCCACAAAGGCCTGAGTAATGTAAATGAAAGTTCTTATGTTTTAGGTAAGCAAAATCGGGACCCGAGATTTAGTAATTGTAAGTCAAAATTTGTTGGCTGGCTAAGCCTATACAAACATAGGAGATGACAATACACAAGAGAATATCATCATTTCTACTGATCAATATAACAGGGAGGATTTCGCTGTCAACTATGAAAATGCAAAGTTTTTTGTTATAAAATCATACAGTGAAGATGATGTGTACAAAAGCATTAAATATAATGTGTGATCATCAACACCTCATGGAAACAAGAAGTTGCACTGCTGCAGAGTGATTATGGAGATGCTAAGAGAATAGTTTCTGGAAAATTTGGAAGCTGCCCAATCTTTCTTTTCTTTTTTGTGAGTTTACATTATGATCATGCATTCAATGGGTTTTGATTCTGTATATTTTTTATCTGCATACCTAAACTTATTTGAATCTGGAAATTTCCCTTCTATGATCCTGCTGACATTTGTTTTCCTTTTTTTTCAATGTAGGTTAATGCAAGTGGTCAATTATGTGCATCTCAAAGTAGATAAGCTTACACATATATAGCAGTTGAGGTGGGGTTTTGGTGTATTGGGTATTGCTTGCTTTTTCAGGGCAGTTGTTGGAAGGAAGAAGTGTTCTTTTTTTTCTTAAAATAATTATTTTTATTTCATTTTTCGATTCTACTTAATGACTGTAATTTGGTTTTGATTAGTCATATAAACTATCTTTTTGGAATCTGACTATTAAACCTCTTTTGCAGGATTGTTTCCGCGTCAATGTTGTTGAGATTAAATGTAAGAAAAACTATTAATATGTACCTGGCTACATTCACTAACACTAAATCAAACGCAAGGAAAATGAATTTTGTATTCCACATCAAGGTTTGAAATCTCCTAAACATGTGTTTCATTATGAACATTGCCTATGTTTGATTTAATAGTCATAAGCTTATTGCTAATGGAAATTTTTGTATAATTTATTTTATTGCTAAGTATAATGTGATATCTTTATACAAGAATGATGGAAAAACAAGAAGGTAGCTTACAAAATGCAGCAGATGCTTGCTTAAAGCGTAAATAAGCACTTCATCGGCTGCAACTTTCCATCTCCACATACATAGAATTTTCTCAGAGAAGGTATTCTCCGCATAGTTGTTTGATTTTACATGTCTAATACTCCTTTGATTTTTTCTGATGATCTTTCCTTGCATCTATTCTATAAGATGTTGTGTAGTTGAAAGTTGCAGCCAATGAGCATGCCAATTCTCAGAATCACAATTCAGATACCAAAAATGAAACAACAAATGCAGTAGAACCAGCGGTAAGGATGAAATGTTTTTTTTCTTTTCAAAATTTGAAAGTGAATTTGTTTTCTTTTATCAAAAAGAGGTGTAGATATTTATTTGGAAACACAATATGTATTTATTTGTGTTGTAGAGTGCTCATGGTAATTTAGAATTGGACTCTGAAAATGACCATGTAGATACTAATAAAATTGAGCCTACAAGGGCGGAGGAAGCAGAAATTGCTAAGGGGTTGCAGGTTTTCTTTCCATCTTACTCATGCATTATGTTCTCATCATTTCATGTTTTGAGGACTTTTCTGTCTTTCCTTTTCCCACATGCGTCTAGGATTTGATACTACATTGATAATTGTTCAGACTATCAAAAATGATGATTTGGAGGAGATCTGTGAGCTTGGTTTAGTGAGCTATTGGGTCCAAAAAACATATTTAATTGAATTAGCATAGTTCTCATGTGGTTGTTTGATTAATGTTTTGTGATAGAGTTAAGATACATTTAATTGAATTGGGACTTCTGCACAAGCATTTTCTTACATGTAAATATATATCTCATTCATCGTGCTATGCTGAAGTTGCAGAAATCATTTATTTAGTTTGGAAACAAAGGACTGGAACAAATGCTGATGGGGATTCCAGTGCCTATGTATTTTTTTGTTTTCAACCTCATATTAGCCTTGATTGAATGATTGGGATATGTTCTCAAAATCTTTATGCCTATTATTTTGAACTGCCTTACTGTTTGATTTTAATGAGATACTAACACTAGCATGTTGGATATTCTGATCAATTACTTTTTTGCCCAGTTAATTTGCTGTCGTGCATGGAATTTTTTCTTAGATCGGTAAAATCTTTGATTCTGTGTTTCCTTTGAGCTACAACTATATTGTTTGATAAGTTATTGTAAGTAGTTCCTTAAAAAATGTTATACTTATAATTAAATTTCAATATATAAAGGTTATTTTATAAATATAATTATATAAAAAATTAGTTATATTTCGATAAAAAAATTGAAAATAAGACATTTTTTTTGCATTCTTGAAATTACTCTTTTCAAAATTTAAACAAATGACTTAATATAGTGTGGGTTAATTAAATAGTATTGTTAAACATTTAGTCAAGCCAAATCAACTTTATTCAATGTGATATATTTAATATATTTTAAATATAAATTCTAACTAAAGTGGTCCACTAATATACAAATTAGGTGTTTTATTTAATTTAAAAAAAATATCTGCGTAATTTCATCAAATTTTGTGAAAAAATGAAACATAAATGATTACGTTGTTTTACATCACTGTATATGAACCTATTCATGTAAGTTAAGTTTACCATGTATCAGCTTTTGAGCTAAAACTAGAAAGCTTTTGTGTTAGTCCCTTTTCAATGTTTATAGATTATACCATTCTTCAATATTTAACTTTTTTAAAACCAATGACAGATTTGACTCGCAACTATGAATTTTGTGAAGAATCTTCCTCAATTCCTTGAAGCTATTTGATGTTGTACAGTAAATCTATTTTTTGTGTGTTATGAATTTTCTGATTCAGTGTAAGAATTAAGACTGATCGATAGTGGTTATTTATGCAAACGTGTAGGAAAAGATTGATCAAAATCCTTATTTTTGGGCTAAATTTTTAAGTGTATTTATGAGGGAGAAAAGGGACAATGTTTTCAGTTTTTATGAGGTTTGCATTTCCGCTTACATGTAGTACTCATTATAGACATAACCATGTATGAAGAAAGGGTGTTTGTGTATTAGAGTCAGAACTTTGCCTATGTACTCACACATGATTTTTCTCTTTAATGCAAAAGGGTGTTTCTGTATTAGGCACTGTTGGACTGGACTGGAAGATGAGAACTGAGACACATTTAAAAACATATTATTATTTTGTGAATCCTTCCATACTGAATTTTTAGGAACATATTCACCTTTCTCATACTTTTGGCAGCTCTTCAAGTGGGTACATAGTTGCTGCTACCAACAAATTTCACATTCTTAACAAGCTAGGTGAGGGAGGATTTGGACCCATCTATAAAGAGTGAGACTTTAAATTTCTGTTTTTCACAGATTTAGGAAGCTTTATGCCTTCAAATTTTGTATAGCACAATTTTCTTAAGAAAGCCAGTTGCTTTATTGAAATGATGCTTCAACAGTTTGTCTCCCTCTGTTTTCATCCTGCTCATCTTTGGCATGACTGTTATGTTCTAGCCTCGGCTTACTTGGATTTAAATTTCTGTTTTTATTTACTTTTCTGTCGTTGGTTGTGTAGTGAAAGATAATTTTCACTATCAAGTAAACACTATTTTCACACTTTAAACACTGAGAAGTGAATGAAATTTTACTCAATTAATTATTAGAGGGTTACATTTTTAGTATTTAGACACACTATGAATTCCAAGCATATGGCAGTTACATATCTTTTTTACACGAGTAATAGTCATGTATTCTTCGTGTATTTTCATCCCAATGTAACTGACAGTGAGAACAATTGTAGCAAAACACATTTACTTGAGAAGAGTTCTATATATCTGAGTGAATCATCGGATGAACATCCCTCTAATCATGTCCTGTCATGCTCTATTCAACTCCTTAACCTATATAACTTTCTAACTATTCAGAATTCTTTCAACCTTTGTATTTTTTGGGGTATAAGTCTATACACATAGTAATTTTCCTAAAGAATTAAAGTTACTGCTTCGTGAGGATAGCATTTGAGGAGAAAGCTCACATTGAAGGATTTTTGCTTCTCCCATACAACAACCAAGATCAAGGCTCGGCAACATTACCCACTGAGTGCAGTTTCGGTTAGACATTCCGACAACTTTCTTTCCGTTTTGATTATTTTTACTATTTTTTAAAAAAATTGAGTTCTCCGACACCACCTAATGCTTAATATTATTTTTCTTGGTTTGTTCTTCTCACTAGCATAAACTCTCTGTATGTTAAAACTCTATCTCTCTCTTTGTTTTCTTTGGTGAAAATGTTAAATCTAGAACTATCAAATGTTAATATTCTCTGTAAAACAACATATAATTATATATCAGCTTATTAAGTTGTGGGCTATCGGTTTATATTTTTTTATTCTGCAGCTATCATTATATATATCAGATGTTTTATGTATTGTCATTTGGTTAGGGAGTATTATGCAATGAGCATTATGCTCACTGGCTACATTTTCTATTCATCAGTCATGATGAATGACTTTACAACTGATATTGAAACTGTTTCAACCTGGTGATATTCTGAATGTAAACTTATGATAAGCTACGTGAGTATTTGCTTGGAATCACATATGTTATGTGGACATAAAACCTCATTTATTATTTGTTAGGTAATGATCTTAAGCCATGGCTGAGAGAGAGGATGAGTAAAAGAGACATGTGGTGGATACTTCCTTTATGTTTCCACTCAACATGCAAAATTATTAATAGGAAAAAGAAAAATATTCAAAGACCCTACAATTAATGTTAGTGTTGATTTTTGGGGTTATCGTAGTTGATATATGATTTATTTCTATTAAATTATGTTGATCCCCTCTACTTGATGTATGCATTTTCGTTTACTGAATTGAAATCTATATGTGGATTTTATTTTGCAAGTTGTTGAAAATCATGAGATTTGCATCTTTCCAACCACCGGTGGCCAAAAGTTCAATATCTTTCTCATGAGGTAAATGATCATATTTCCTTTGTTTGTTTTTTTTAATGTTTAAACTTTCAATTTTTTATGAAAGGCTGAATAATTGTACAAACATGCTATGTTGAGTTGTTTATGACTTTGTTCACTTGATGTGTCATGGTTCATGCATGAGCAATGGTTTTTCTCTTTATTATTTCTAAAGGGTGTTTTTGTATCAGGCATAGGTGGACTGGAAGATATGAAGCTCATCTTTGGGACAGCAGCTGCAAGAGAGAGGGGCAAAGCATGAAAGGAAGACAAGGTATTAAGAAAAGGACTATAAAGCTAACTAAGTGCATCCAAGGAAGACTGTGATTACCAGTGATCATGCACTCAAACTGGAGATTGTTCCAGATTGGATAGCAATTCTAGGTAGTGGTTATATTGGCCTTGAATTCAATGATGTATATATGGCTCTTGGAAGTGAAGTAGTACTTTTCTTCTAATACTTCTTTTTATCCTTTCTTCATTGTATTTTGTTCATGGGAAGAACGGGCTATAGCTTTCCATTTTTTTATGATGTTTAAAAGTTTTATATATTATTTCATTGTTTCAAAAGTTGAGAACCTTATTTGTACATAAGGCCTATAGTTTAATTATTTAAATTTAACCAAGATCTTGGAATTTTTAACATTTTTATTAAATATATTATTTATTTTTAAATTTTCATCATATAAAATAATGTGTAAATAAAAAATGAAATGGTTACATTTAAAAAAATAATTTTTATTATAGTTTTATTATTTAAATTTAATCAAGTTTGAAATTTTTAAATTTTTTTATTTAATTCAATTGTTACGATAACTAATACAATAATAATTAGTTAATATATTTATTATAAAATAATAGTTTAATTCTTTATTATAACGAAATTAAAGTTAATTAATTTAAGTTATTTTATCAATAATAAAAATTAAAATTAAGTTTTAAAAAAATTGTTACAAGAAAATTTTAAATTATTTACTCACTATATATAATGTAAATTAGTTTTAATTTAATTTTTTTATTATAGAAACTATAATTATTATGAGTTAACCACTAAGGGGAAAAAGACTTAAAAAAATATTTAACACAGTTACATATCAAATAATCAACAATATTTATTTTTATTAAATATATTATTTGTTTTTAATTTTTCATCATAGAAACTAATGGATAAATAACAATAAAATAAAATGGTGACATTTTAAAAATAAAATATTTATAGTTTTATTATTTAAATTTTGTCAATATGTAAAATTTTCAAACTCTTTTTATTTAATTTTATTGTTACGACCGGCATAATAATATTTAGTTAATATATCTATTAGAAAATAATAATTTAATTCTTTATTATAAGACAAACAAAGTTAATTAATTTAAATTACTTTATCAATAATATCATAAATAAAATTATTTTTAATTATCATACAGATAACAATTAAAAATAATTTTTGTTACAATAAAGTTTTAAATTACTTATTTATTATATCATAATGTAAATTAGTTTTAATTTCATTTTTTTATGATAGAAACTACAATTATCATTTACGGGAAATAATTATTCTTTAGGTCATCATGAATAAACCATTATGGGAAAAAAGTTTGTAATAAATATATATTTAACATAATTACCTATCAAAGAATCAACAATATTTATTTTATTAAATATATTGTTTTTATTTAAATTTTCATCATATAAAATAATGGATAAATAACAGTAAAATGAAATGTGACATTTAAAAAAATATATTTATAGTTTTATTATTTAATTTTAATCAATTTTTGGTATTTTTAAACTTTTTTAATTTAATTTAGTTATTAAGATAATCAGCATAATATCATTTACTTAATAGATTTATTAGAAAATAATAGTTTGATTCTTCATTATTATTAGACAACAAAAGTTAATTAAATTAAATTACTTTATCAATAATATCATAAATAAAATTATTTTTAATTATCATACAGATAACAATTATAATTAATTTGTAAAAATGATTTTTGTTACAAGAAAGTTTTAAATTATTTATTCACTATATCATAATGTAAATTAGTTTCTATTTCATTTTTTTATGATAGAAATTAGAATTATCATTTACAAAAAATAATTATTCTCTAGGCCATCATGAGTATACCACTACGGGGAAAAAGTTTTGTTAAAATAAAATATTTAACATAATTATATATCAAAGAGTCAACAATATTTATTTTATTAAATATATTATTTTTATTTAAATTTTCATCATATAAAATAATGGGTAAATAACAGTAAAATGAAATATGACATTTAAAAAAAATATATAGTTTTATTATTTAATTTTAATCAGGTTTTGGTATTTTTAAACTTTTTAAATTTAATTTAGTTATTAAGATAATCAGCATAATACCATTTACTTAATAAATTTATCAGAAAATAATAGTTTGATTCTTTGTTATTAGACAACAAAAGTTAATTAATTTAAATTACTTTATCAATAATATCATAAATAAAAATATTTTTACTTATGATAGAGATAAAAATTAAAATTAATTTGTAAAAATGATTTTTGTTACAAGAAAGTTTTAAATTACTTATTCACTATATCATAATGTAATTTATTCTCTATGCCATCATGAGTAAACAATTACGGGAAAACTTTTTTTAAGAAAAGTATTTAACACATTTACATATCAAACAATCAACAATATTTATTTTTATTAAATATATTATTTGTTTTTAAATTTTCATCATATCAAATAATGGGTAAATAAAAGTAAAATAAAATGATGACATTTTAAAAAAAGTTATGATTTTATTATTTAAATTTAATCAAGATTTAAAATTTTTAATCTCTTTTTATTTAATTCAAAATTGTTAAGATAACCAGCATAATAATATTTAGTTACTATATTTATTATAAAATAATAGTTTAATTATTTGGTATAAGACAACCAAAGTTAATTAAATTAAATTACTTTATCAATAATATTGTAAATAAATATTTTTTTAGTTATGATAGAGATACAAATTAAAATTAATTTATAAAAATGTAGCGGAGGGTCTAAAAACTAGTTTTTTATAAAGGATAAGAAAATGAATAAAATTTAAACACCATTTCCTTGAAATTTTTAGTATTTGTGAAATATCACGGTTGAGTTGGAGAAGAAAGCAAGAAAGCAATTACTGAATGTACCTCTTAATATTATTGAATAGTAAAAGAGATTGTATTTTTTTACAAGAAAGGATTGATCTTTATTTATAGATCAGCGCAATCCATCCAATAATAGAATACAAGGGTTAAACTGAATAACAGAGTATTGTTATAACAGAATCCAACTGAATACGTTGGGCCTATATGGCTATCAGTATTTAAATTAAGAATTCAATACTTTACCAAAAAATAATAATAAATTAAGAGTTCAATACAATATAAAGAATAATGATACTATTGACTTACATTTGTTTAGTCTTTTTATAAGTCACTGCAAGTAAATCCAATCCAAAGAGCATAAAAAAGAACAGATACTTTTTATAAGTCACTGTAAGTTATGTAAGCTTTTATTTTAATTACGAAACTTTAACTTTTATCTAAAATATCATAAAAACAATAAACACTGTGATATTCTTTAAAATTTTGTAACTAATTTTTAAATTTAAGGCTTATAAATATTTTGATAAAAGTTACAAAAATTTTTATTTAAGTTACAATATATTAAATTTTATCTAAAATATTATAAAATTAAATAGTTATTTGTAATATTTTCTAAAATTTTGCAACTAATTTCAAATTAAAGAGTTACATAACTTATTTTACTTACAAAATCTTGAACCCATTTGATAAGCTTTTGAAAATAAAACTCTTTATTATAAAGTTTCCAAAAAAGCCCCAAAACTATTACATAACTAGCTTAACCGCCAGAAATATAAGGCAACCCTGCAGAATAACACGATAAGATTTCGAAAATCTTAACATGTATTGCCTCGTTGCAGTGGGAAGGTGCAAGGGTGTCACACACTGAATCCACAGCAAAACAAACAAGGATGTGGGTCCACACCCACCAAAAGAAGCTACCCAAAAAAAAGGACAAGTGGTGATAAAGGATTTGTGGCTTCAGCTATCTACAATAATAATCATACTACAGAGGTGGTTTGAGCCTTTTGCTTATGTCTTATTTTTTTCTTTTTTTTTTTTAATTTCTGCTTATGTCTTTTAGTTACATGTAGATATTCCTGACATTCACCCGCTAGAACATCAACCACACATACTTAGCAAATACGTTGCAATTACATAGCAAAAGCATCGCAAATACGTGGCAAAAGCATCGCATATATACATTGCAAAATCCATTACAATTACGTCACAAATTCGTTGCAACCATCGTTGCAATTACGTGACAAAAGCGTCACAATTACGTCGCAAATCCATTGCAATGATAAAATGATAGTTACAATTACTTGGCAAAAACATCGCAATTATGTCGCAAATCCGTTGCAATGTTACAATATTAACTAAGTTCATATTGATTCTTTTTGACACCTAATTTATTAATATAGAACTTAAGATATTAGTTGTAAATGAAAAATTACCTAACAATTTTTTGTAACCATTAATATGAAAATGTTACGAATATAGTTAACAAACGATAAAAAAAAAAAAAAAACATGTATAAATAAGTACAAAGACAAACAGTTTTAGACAGACAACTAATCAATATCATCATAAAATTCGTCATCCATAGCATCATCCTCATTATTATGCTCTGCTGGCTTCTTGTCATTATTATGCAATGCCATCATCCTGAAAAATGATAATGAATAAATTATAAAGGACGCAAGACTTTTGTTAAGACCAAATTAAAACATGCATCAAATTTAGGAGAGAATAAGAATGCGTACTTTAATTTGCCAAATGACAAAGTTCCACCTCCACACAATAAAAGAAAGGCACTAAGCTCTTAATAAGAATTCAGAAACATTAGAACCTATAAGGTAAAAAACCAATGGTTGAGCTACGCATAAACACACAGATATATTTGCAAATCTACAATGAAGGAATAGATATTTTATCATAAAAAATGGTTGAAACTAAATTCTCACTAGATAATTAGATATAATTGGTTTCACATACTTATAATAGTTACAATTAAGAACTGTTTAACCATATGTATTCAGGATATTCCATGCCATCGATGTTTCTCACACTTCTAGCCAGGCTTACCCAATCACAATTTCTTTTTGTAATGACCTCTCAAAACAAACCTTGCAACGTAATATATAAATATCGGTTTTAACTTTGGTAGACTTCGTCTCACATTAATTTGCTCCAATTTTTTATTTTTATTTTTTGCAGCGCTGAATTTCATCTTCAAAATCATTGATTATCACTTAGGTAGATTAGATTCTTCGTTCGTTGTATTCTCTCGTCACAAAGTCATCCTCTTCAAACAAAATGTAAATGTTATATAATCTTTGGAAATTTTTCATTTTAGTGGAAGTTAAAAAAGAAAAAAATAATAAACGCATAAGTTACTATCAAGATAATTGGAAACCCGTAAAGCATATTATGATAGATTTATAACATGACTGTTGCAAGCAATGTCCACAATCAATCTAAGTATTATGAGTAAGATGTAGCTAGGATTTTCAGGTTATGGAGAAAATTAAGGAAACTAATTTGATATAGATGAAGAGACAAATTAAGTTATGGAAGAGTAGAGCAAATACTGAGTTGTCAATATATAGATTTACCTGTTTTCCACTTTTGAGTCCTGACTTAAGTGAAGTCCCTTTTTTCTGTTTGTGGTTTGGGAGTAATTAAGAGCAATAATGGATTAGAGAATATAAATGGGATTTTGATATAGGAGCAATTCCAGCACTCACATGCATGCTAGCCTTCCTGGGAAAGCAGAAGATGCAAAGTAATTAAAAATGCGGTTAAGAGAACGAAGAGGTATTGAAATCAAAGAAGCAAATACATTTGCAAATGGAATATGAAGCGGGTTAAAGAGTAAAGGAACCCAGGAAAGAGTGAGCGAAGCTGGATTCCCGAAAAGGGTAAATTTAATAAATTATTTCCTGTTTAGCAGAGACCAATTTACAGGAACCCAACAAGGAAATTGGAATACCATCTACGTCATGAACAACACCATCTGAACTAACAAGACAAACTACTGGGAGCGCAAGATGCTAGACAGAGACACATCCACCTCCTTCTCCGAGCACAGATGCTTCTTGCAAGTCCTCAATCTCCAAATCTTCAGCTTTTGTGAAGGCAAAAATTTTAACGGGAGAGAGTTTCAGAGTGAGGAAAGAGCTTGGGATTTTGAGGGTTTGACAATTTTGGACAGACTGGGGGAGGAAGAAATGGGAGCTAGGCGTGGGAATGAAAAGTAAAGGGGGGGAAATGAAGTGTAGGGCGCGGTGAGGTGAAAAAATTGGGGGGGGGGGGGAACCGGGAATTTCCCCTCTTTTTTTTACTATACACAATCATTTGAATTAGTTGAAAATAAAATTATTTTTAAAATTTGATAAATTAATAAAAATTAAGTGTATTTTTCACATGAATTAGTTTTACTCATAAATTGTTAACGATAAATTTGTCAGATTATTCCCATCATTTTTATCACATGCACTATATGAAATTGAATATATTCATAAATAATATTTTTTCATTTCATTACTTTTAGTTTAAAGGATATTAAATTTTAAATTAACTTATCATAAATATTGCATAAAAATAATTTTAAAATCGTCTTTAAACAAAGCATACATCAATACAAGTAAGTAGTAAATATATTATTTTAAAGTTTTTAATTAAAGATATTCTTATTCATTTATTTAATACTTTAAATTTCTGCAATAAGTAATGTCTTAGTATCAGTGTTGCTGAATTTTTCAAATTTGCTGAAGACTTTGTTAAAAGACTATAAGCAATATATGATTAATTTAGAAAACATATTCTGTAATGCCAAGTTTATATTTTCCAAAATAATTATAAACTATAATGAATCAGGACTATGTAAACAACCGAAATTCTAATAAATTTTTTATATAACAAAATTATCACTTACAAAAAATTAATGATATCATAATATCAATATTACAAAAATTAATGATTAATATAATATATCAATATATATAGATAAATATAAATTAATGATAGAGAAAATTAAAACTATCTTCATGAGTTATATTGCAAGGAAGATCGAGATCGATATTTAATACGGCTTTCAATAATTGAAATGGACTTTGTGGCATTACATGTGGGCATCAGTTGAGGAACGAGAATGTTGACCGCCTACGATAAATTTCAGAATGATCAGACCACAATATGATTGCTGTAACATCCTCCTATTTTTGGAAATTTTGCTCTATTTTATAAATTGATTTAATTCTAGTACTTCTGGACCTCAGAAAATTATTCTGACTTCATATTTGGACTTTTCACATGGATTAGGACTTTAAAGTTTTTTTATTGGGAATTATTTGATTTTTGCTGAATAGTGTTTGTAAGGTTAAAATATTTTATTATAAGAAATGATCATTATACCCTTTTATGAGAATAATCTTAAAATATTTTATTATAAGAAATGACCATTATATCCTTTATGAGAACACCTTCTCTTAAATTTTGGGAAGACATTGCACGTCTATATTTTCATGGAGGAGGAGATAGGGATGATAAAACGAGTCTGGTCTGGCGGGCCAGCCCATTTGATCCACAAGAAAATGTGGGTCGAGCTGAGATTTTGAACCTACATTGATTAAATGGGTCTGGCCAACTTGGCCCACAAAAATACGAGTCAAATGCGGGCCAACCCATCGGGCCAACAGCCCACCATTCCAAAAAAAAAAATTGTATGTTGTAGTGTGTAGTGCTGCTGTTAAAATATTCAAAAGATTAAAGATATTATTGAGTATTGTATTGAGTGGCTGAGAGAGTGAGACTGAGAGAGGCTGTGGCTGAGAATGTGAGAAGTGAGAGTCTGAGAGAGTGAGAGAGGCGCACCTCATCATCGACGATGTCAAGCTTTCGTTCTGAGCTTCCGAGCTTCGTGGTCTGCACCTCGTCATCGCCTCGCCGCTATCAGCAACGTCGATCGCAGAGTCAAACTCGATCTTTTCGCAGAACCCTCTAGTAATCACTACCTTTGCTTCCGTTAACTCTTTTTTTTTGTTTCTTTAAATTGTTTTGTTTTGTGATTAGTTTTTCCTATTGCTTCAAATTCGGAAACTTTGATTCTAGTACATATTATAATAACCAAGCTAAAAAAAAATTAAAATTTGTGGAGGCCTCTGGCTCCCGGCGCGAATAGCGCCAGAGTGCACCAGATGACCAATTTTCACTAGAATCTAACGCGAATAGCGCCAGATTGGTGCCATTAACGCGAGGACGCGGGCAAGGGCACTTAAAAGGACGTTTCTCTCTCATTTGTGGGCAGAAACTTCATTTCCTTCTTCCTTCTCTGGTTTCTACCATTGACAAGCGAGGGAAGTTTCATAACTACTCAAACATTGACCAAAACCCTTCACATCCAACATGAAAGTTGAAAGGAACTACTCAATGGGCTAGATTCCAACATTAGTTTTCTTTGAAAACCATCAAACGGAGAGATCACGTTCTCTAGGGAACTTCACAAAGTTTGATTCTGAGGAGAAAAGAAGGCGTTTTAAGGACGTTCAAGCTTGGAGAAGATGTCCTCTAGCCTTCCTTGACGATTTAGAGGTAAGAAACACAAGTTTTACCAATTGTTTAAGAATTTGTTCTTGAGATGAATAGTGGCCTATTTGAGCTAGAGCTGAAATTAGGCTTGAGTCCTTTGTAAAAGTATACTTAGGAGGTTGTTCTGATAAAGGTTTAACCTTGAAGTATGGTTTTTATGGACTTTGGAATTTGGTTCTGAGGAATGTATGGGTAGGAATAATGTTTGTTAGATTGATGATATTATGATATGTATAAGCCTTGATGCTTTTACAATATGTGTTCAGGAGACTATATAAATGGTGAAAAAGTGTTGAAGTAACCGTTTTAACCACTTTAATAATCAATTGAAATGTGGCATGAAACTCTTTGAATTTGCTTATGCAGAGTCTTAGGGAGACTCTAGTGCCTTGGTTAGGCAGAGATAGATCCTGTTGGGGGTCTGTAAGTCACCATTTAGGTGACTAGTCCTTATAACTTAGAAAAAGAGGTTTAAATGGAAAAGAATAGTGTTTCTTTTCATTCTAACGGTTGAGAACCGTTATTGATTGTTTGTATGCCTTTATGTAGGGCGTGATACAGAGGTTGTTGGTGGTTGTGACCACGAAGCCGAGAGAACCGGTGTAGCACTTAGAGCAGGTAAACTCTTTGTTATTGGGAGTGTTTCTCATTGACTGTGTTCCACCATACTCCGAGGGAGTGATGGTTTTGTATGTCATGATGCATGTGTATTGAAATTGTGTGTTACCACTTTTTATTGAGAACATGTATATGATATACACTATGATGATATGTTGTATGATTGATGAGATTCTCTGGCCAGTAGAATAGATTAAATATAGACTTCCCTTGGAGCCAAAGTAATGTGGAACAACTCCTTGTGGTTAATTGATATAAAAACCTGAGAGAATGTACCCATTCGATGGATGATCTCTCTTGGAAGAGCTATATACGTCTGAATAAATTAAATATGGACTTCCCGTGGAGCCAAATTAATGTGGAACAACTCCTCGTGGTTAATTGATATAAAAACCTGAGAGAATGTACCCATTCGATGGATGATCTCTCTTGGAAGAGCCATATACGTGTGAATGAGATATAATAGACTAAGTATGGACTTCCCTTGGAGCCAAAGTATTGTGGAACAACTCCTAGTGGCCAATTGATATAGATAGAAAACCTGAGAGAATGTTCCTTCAGTGGATGATCTTCTCTTGGAAGAGCCATATACGTCTATGTTATGTTATATATATATTCTGTTGTGAATAAGTCCTGAGAGAATGTGCCCTTCAGTAGATGATCTTTCTCAGGCAATGATATATATATATATATGCTATATTTGTGTTGCATTCTTGATGTTGGTAGCGCCCAACAGAATGACACCTGTGTTATGATATACATGTGATGTATTTTATGAAAGCCATGATGGCTAGATGGTGTGATGTCAATTTTGATGCTATATGTCATGGAAGTGAACCAGGGGGAGGAGAGACTTCTAAGAACCTTGAGTTTACTGAGATTTGTATCTCACCCCGTGTGTGAGATTATATTTTGCAGGTGATGCTCAGCGAGCGGATGGTGGATCCCAGGGCAAGAGGCCCGAGTAGAGATATGGTTCTGTGGGAACCTTAGGCATATTATTTTGAGAGCATGTTGGCTCAATATTTTGTTATGCCTATCTTTTGTACCCCAAAGGGAAGATGTACATTTTGTTATATATATATATATATATATATCTTGGGAGATATTGATGTATGTAGAGAGGACAGGGTATGGGATACCTTATTTTGTACAACCATTAGTGAGATATATGCATATGGCTTATTTGGTCCTCTAGTTGTATGATGTGAGTATTTTACCATATATAATGTAAAGATGATATTTTTGATGACGTTTGATGACGTCATTTTGTTAATTGCTTCCGAATTAATTATCTTTAATTAATTACTGCGCTTAACGACCATAAATGAATGTTAATGAACCGGATGCATATGGGACGTTACATATATAGCCACCGATGTCCAACGCATTTCCAAGATTCACGACAAGCTCTTCATCACTCTCTCTGGCCTCGCCACCGATGCTCAAACATTGTATGTAGTACTACCCTTTTCTATTTTCTTCTTTTCTTTTTTCCCCCAATTTTTTTAACTGTTTTTGTTCTTTGTTTACTTTTTTATGGTATCAACGTCTTGTTTTCCGGCACAAACTGTATCAGCTTCATGAAGAGAGGGATATGAAACCAGAGACCTTTGCCAGTTTAGTCTCTGCTCTGCTCTATGAGAAAAGGTAATGCAATTTAGATCTAAGGAAAAAAATAACTATCCTGGATTTCTTTTGAAGGAGTATTTGTTGGAAGTTTTAATTTTTGGCGATTTTAAAAATGGGTTTGCATAGCCAAGTTGTATGAATGGAAATTGATTGTGGGTTGTTGTTATTAGTGAGTTTTGAAGGAATTGATTGATACCCTAGTGTATAGAGTATATTTTCTTGTAATTATGGGATTCTAGGTTTCCTTTCAAAATGGCACTGGGATTTGAGTTTTATGATAGGGATAAGGTAATGGAATTCGTAGATGTTAGCTATAATTGTGTTTGTATGTCTCTATCCTATGGGGTCATTAGTAGTGAGTAGCTATAATTGTGTTTGTATATCCTTACAAAGATGCTGAGAATTCATTACTTATTTATTTTCTGTGTTGTGCTTATAAACATAATTTAAGAGAACTTTTTGTTTCTAGGTTGATAAAAAAAACTGGCCAAGCAATTTGTTTGTTATTTATTTTAGATAGAAAGAATCTTTTTGGTACTTCTCTGAAGATTTGTGGCATTTCATTTGCATTTGCACTTTATGGGTTAGGCTATTGTTCTCTCTGTTTGAATTTGAATTCCAAAGTGGATACTATTAATTTTGCAACTTGATATGTGCTCATCTTAATTCTAAGCCACATAATTTGAATTGGGTTAATAATCATTTTGCCTAAAATTAACTTTTAAGTAATTCTTTTCATTGATTTAATAATTATGACCTTTTGATCAAATGAACCTTGAGTTTTGTTAGTGTTTAAACACTATGCATCCCATTAATGGCGTGCAGGTTCTTGGCTAATGGTGAAAACAAAGTAGAAACGCATAGGGGAAGTTCCTGGTAAAAAAGTGGTACTTCTTTGCATTGGCTTGTTAATTCTAGAAACGGTGATGATCAGCATGAGGATAGTGATTGGATTATAGTGATACTCCTTGCTTTTATAATATTTTTGGCTTTTTTTAAAAAAATAATTTTTTATTTTTTATATTTTTTAGGTGGGTTGGCCTGCTGGCCCACCTTAAAGTGGGGCAGGCTAGCATTTCCAGCCCACTTTTGGTCCGGCCCATTTTTTGGTGGGTGGGGCCATCCCGACCCATTTTGGGTGGGCTGACCCACTTTGCCATCCCTAGGAGGAGAGAAAATGTAACACCCCGTATGCATCCGGTGTATTAACAATTACTTAATCAGATTAACGCGGTAAATAATTTAATTAAAACCAAGGATTTTAAACAACGAAAGTGTTTAATTTCCTTCCAAAACCATATTTCTTGATTCATTATGTATGGTAAGTAACCTCAATAA
>CM023952.1:8996262-9028730 GCA_013407115.1 Glycine latifolia
ATTATCATGAGAAAACTGTAACAACCAATTCAATGCACATGCATCATGTATGCAACCATCACTCCCTCGGAGTATGGTGGAACACAGGCAGTGGGAAACATTCCCCAAGAGCGAAGAACTTACCTGGAAAAGCAGCGCTCTGCAGTTCAATCCCGAAACGGTGGTCTCCGCCACTGACACCCTCGGTGTCACGCCCTATACAAAGGCGCACAAGCAATCAACAACGGTTCTCAACCGTTAGCAAAACATGAAATGTTATATTATATCGTTAAAACCCCTTAGTCTCCTATCTTAAGGTTATCAGAACTAACCACCTTATAGTCAACTCACAGACCCTCAACAGGATCTATCTCGGCCTAACCAAGGCACTAGAGTCTCCCAAAGACTCTGCATCAACCAATTCAAAGAGTTTAACATTACTCAGGCCCGAGACTCAAGGATTAACAATATGGCTAAAACGATTACTTCAACACAATTTCACCATTTATATAGCCTCCCAAACACATAAAGGACAATTATCAAGGCTCATACATGTTCTACATTTACCAAAATAACCAACATTCTTCCTACACATGCATTACTCAGAGCCAAAATCCAAAGTCCATAAAAATCATATTTCAAGGCTAATCCTTCATCACAACAACCTCCTGAGCATACTTTTCTAAAGGATCCAAGCCTAATTCCAGCCCTAACACAAATGGGTCACTATTCATCCCAAGAATAATTTCATAAATCAATCAGTAAAACTTGAGTTTCTTACCTCTAAACAGTCAAGGAATGCTAGAGGATCACTTCTCCGAGCTTTAGCGTCCTTGAATCGCTTTCTTTCTCCTCAAAACCCAAGCTTTGTAAAGTTCCCTAGAAAACAGGATCTCTCCGATTGATGGTTCTCTCGAAGAACTAAAGCTGGAATCTAGCTCATGAAGGAGTTCCCTACAACTTTCTAGTTGAGTGGGAAGCGTTTAGATGAAGATTGGAGAAGATATGAAGCTTCCTAGTGCTCTAATGGCGAAAATAGCTTAGAGGAAGAAGAAATGAAGAGTTTTTGCCCAAAAATCGCGTGAAATGACCTTATATAGTGGTTCAGGTCGCGTTCTAGAGCTATCCGCGCCAAGTTCCAGTGAAAAACAGGCTTTCTAGAGCACTTCTGGCGCTAACTGCGCCACTCTGGCACTACTGGCGCCAACTTCCAGTATCCGTGGCGCTACTTGCGCCAAATTCCAGTACCTGTGGCACTACTCGCTCCACTTTGGCGCTACTGGCGCCAGAATTTTTAGCCGTCGCTAAATCCGTCACTAACGCTTTTTGCGACAGAATTTTGAAAATTTAAAATTTTTCTTTCTTTCTTTTTCTTTTATTTATTTAGCCTTGGTTATTATAGAAAACCTAGTGAGAGAAAGTAGAGCAAGAAATAGGAAGGAGAAATTCCAAGAAAAATTCAAATATTATACCGAAAAATCCTATGATGTGAGAAATCACGCAAGCAGCAAGAATCCAATCTCTAATCAAGCAAAGGAGCTCAACAAGCCCCATTTTCCTCTCTTTGAAGTTTCAGTCAAGCTACTAGGTAGGGAGTTTTGATGTTTTCTTCAATTGAATTCGCTTAGAACTTACTTATATGGTGATTTTTGTGATTAGTTGTGATTGATTTGATGATTTTAATGGAAAATGATGATTGAAAACCCTAGGTTAGGGTTTGGTATCACTAAGCCTAGAGTAAGGTCTTGATGTCTTTTGATGGGTGGAATTGGTTGCTTGTAACTTGTTTAAACTTTTGAACTGATTGGAATATTGAAATGTGGTGTGGAATTGGAATGACTATAACTTGGTATATGTGTGCATTGTGTTGATAATGGTGCATTGAAGGAAATATTGTGTTTTGGTTTCATTACAATAGTTTTCAATCACAAGCAACACTACAACACCTACATTTTCAAGAACCAGAAAGCCTTTGATCTCTGCAATTTCACACAAGCAACTATTCTCACCAACCCTAACACTGCCTCCTACACGATAAAGCCCTTCAAAACTTTTCATTACCGAACCAAACATTATAGCCACTTCATAAAAATCAGCCTTTAAAGTATGTAATTTTGTGCCAATAAATCTTCCTTGAATCTTAGGCACAGATACTAGCATTCTCTTAGGAATTGGATCTCTAGCTGTTATAAGAATGCAATGCCTTTCTCCATCAATTTTATTGAGGGCTAGATATTTTTATGTTTTCTCATCTTTTCACTTACCAGTACTACTGCTACCTTTCGTCGAATATCTTCATTTCTTATTTTATCTATTTTCGTATAACCACGTATCCACTTTAACATCTTCATTTCTGCTATCCCTATTTTATGCTCATATTGCCTATGTGTTTGCCAACATTTAACTCCATATAACATTGAAGATTTTACAGTTATTCTATAAAATTTTCCTTTCAGATTAAGGTGAATTTTGTGGTCACACAAAAATCCAGATGTACTCTGTCATTTCATCCACCATGCTCTGATTCTACGATTTACATTTCATCAATCTCTCTACCTTTTTGCAAAACTGATCTCATGTATCTAAAAACACATTTCTCGGGTACCTCTTAACCAAGTATATGCACAAGGTTTTGATCACAATCTCTTACTAGCAAAAACTCACATTTCATATACTTAGTCTTGATCTGACTTAATATGAATCATTTAGACTTCAAAGTGTTTATCCACAATTTAAGCTTTCTATTAACACCGTTTTTGGTCTCATTAGTAAGTACAATATCATATACAAGAAATATATATCACGACACCTCCTCTTGAATATTTTTTGTTAGCTCATCTATCACTAATGCAAAAAGATAATAACTAAGAGTCGAACCTTGATTACACTTATCATGATAGGAAAATAACTTGATATTTCATTATAAGCTTTCACACATATGCTAGCTCCATCAAACATATCCTTGATTGTATTTACATATTAAGATTTATTATTTAAGAAAAATTTAAGAGATATTAAGAGTGATATGGTACTATCAGATAAAACAAAAGTGATTAAAATTTCAAAATGAGATAATCTATTAGAGATATTCTTAATGCACTCAAAGAAAGAAAGAAATATTTTTTTTAAAAGAAAAACTCATAAAAGGAAACTCTGGCATTTCCCAGAGCTTGCTGCGAAGGATCTGGAACAAAATTCACGTCAACCCCACACATCCAACGGTTCACGCATCCAACCTAAACACGCGAACAAAAAATTCGAGACCCTTCTCCCGTGGGCCCACGCGACGAGCCTCCATCGCAGCCGTCCATTATTAAACCCTCTCTTAATCTCCACCCTCAAAAAATATAAAAACAAAAACAAAAAACACATTAAATAATAAATATAAATACCAACGCTGGAGTGATGCTAGTTTAGGGTGTTGTTACTTCTTCTCTCGTTGATTCGGATCTAGAGTCTTCAGTTTCTCCTCGTTGTTCTTCGCTTTCCTGAAACTAGGGTTTCAATTTCGATTCTTTCGTTAATTTAGAAAGATGTTTGGGAGGGCACCGAAGAAGAGCGATAATACGAGGTACTACGAAATCCTCGGCGTCTCCAAGAACGCTTCGCAGGATGATCTGAAGAAGGCTTACAAGAAAGCTGCCATTAAGAATCACCCCGACAAGGGCGGTGATCCCGAGAAGGTAATTTTCGTAATTCTCATACACTCAATTCGCGATTCAATTGGGTGCTTATTCTGTTAAATGAGGGTTCAATTATGAATTTATTGATAGAATTAGGGTTAAATTCATATTCAGTACATGTTGTTGTTGTTGATTGTATTGTTTGTGGTGGTGAAATTGTGGTAGCATGTTTGTTTGGTGAGGCTTATAGTGTCTGTGTGTGTGTTTTTTTGTTTGTTTGTTTGGTGTAGTTTAAAGAGCTGGCACAAGCTTATGAGGTTCTGAGTGACCCTGAGAAGCGTGAGGTATATGATCAGTATGGTGAAGATGCGCTTAAGGAAGGAATGGGTGGTGGGGGTGGCCATGATCCATTTGATATCTTTTCATCTTTCTTTGGCGGTGGGAGTCCCTTTGGATCAGGTGAATGATTGAATGTTTACTTTGATTCATTTTTTATGATTAATGATAGTTTATTTGTGCTAAATGGGGTTATGGCTCTGTGAACAGGTGGAAGTAGTCGAGGTAGGAGGCAGAGGCGCGGAGAAGACGTGGTTCACCCTCTCAAGGTTTCTTTGGAGGACCTTTATCTTGGAACTTCTAAGAAGCTCTCCCTCTCCAGAAATGTCATATGCTCCAAGTGCAGTGGGTGAGTGAATTCGGAGATTGTTTTGGTTTTGATTGGTGATTAGTTTTTCGGGAAAAAAAATGCTTTTTTGGTTTTGAGAGTATGATATTGGTTAATTTGATGTAGTATGGTCCTAAATTGCGGTGGCAGCCTTTGTTGCAATTCTTGATATTACTGTGGATTGTAGATAAATTCGGTTGAGGTTGATGTTGTTGCGGACAGCAATTTGGAACATGGAGCATAGACTAGTTTTTGTTTGTGGGTATTTTGAGCGTTTGGTTTTTGACAATATCTGATCTTTATGGGTAAAAATGGTTTTTTTGGGGCTTAAAATTATGAATTTGATTATGGTTCAATATATCTTTAGCCCATAGATTGGGCATTGTTTATTTTTAGTCTCTTAAAAGTAAATTTTCTCCTTTTGTTTCCTCGCATATGAAAATGTGTCATATATAGATCTAATTTCCATAAATGAAGAAGGATCACAGGAAACAAATTTTTGTAAAAGGCAAGGGCTACATCCTGACATATTTTCATCAAGGAGGGACCAAATGATGACATTATTTTGAGAGAGATATTTAGCCCATTTGATTAATTGAAGCATTGACAAAAATATTTTATTTTCTGGGTAATCGTTGCTGGTTTCACAAACGGGATTTACATTGGTTGTCGTTTGTGAATTTACAGCAAGGGTTCTAAGTCTGGTGCTTCGATGAAGTGTGCTGGTTGTCAAGGAACTGGTATGAAAGTTTCTATAAGACATCTTGGCCCTTCCATGATTCAGCAGATGCAGCATGCCTGCAATGAATGTAAAGGTACTGGAGAAACTATCAATGACAGAGATCGCTGCCCACAGTGCAAGGGAGAGAAGGTTGTGCAGGAGAAGAAAGTACTTGAAGTTATTGTAGAAAAGGGGATGCAGAATGGGCAGAAGATAACATTCCCTGGCGAAGCTGATGAAGCGGTATGTTGATATGAGAATCAGTATCGTTATATGCATTGTGCTTCATGGATTACAGAAATTTATAATGAACCATGAGTTGTTTGTATTTTGCAGCCAGACACAATTACTGGGGATATCGTCTTTGTCCTTCAGCAGAAGGAACATCCCAAATTCAAAAGAAAAGCTGAAGATCTTTTTGTAGAACACACTTTGTCTCTCACCGAGGCCTTGTGTGGCTTCCAATTTGTGCTGACTCACTTGGATAGCCGTCAGCTTCTTATTAAATCAAATCCCGGGGAAGTTGTCAAGCCTGGTATGTAAATGATTCACACCTGCCCCAATTTTGCTGTGTGATTAAATTGGTAATTTTATTATGCGATAATAAAGTTCCAACTTTTTTCTGGTTATACATGCAGATTCATACAAGGCTATAAATGATGAGGGAATGCCCATGTATCAGAGGCCATTCATGAAGGGGAAACTTTACATTCACTTCACTGTGGAGTTTCCAGAATCTCTAAACCCTGATCAAGTTAAGGCCTTGGAGGCTGTTCTGCCACCAAAGCCTTCTTCACAATTGACAGACATGGAGCTGGATGAATGTGAGGAAACTACACTCCATGATGTCAACATGGAGGAGGAGACTAGGAGGAAGCAGCAACAAGCTCAGGAGGCATATGATGAGGATGATGACATGCCTGGTGGTGCACAAAGGGTACAGTGCGCCCAGCAGTAATGACTTTGTGTGGAAGCCAGAATCAGAACTGATGAAAATGATGAAATGATGATATGATACTGGTGATGTTCCATAACTGTAGTGTGTGGCTTAAAGATAAGTAGTGTTTGATGAAATAATTGTGAGGAAGTGAACAGTGTATTACTTGCGTTTTTATTATTGTCGAAGGGGTAATTTCCGTTCTGACATCCTAAATACTTTACCATATTTCTTTGTTCTTTTTAATCATCTCCGTTTTGGTTATCCCGATTTTTATTATTTCCCTTTCTTGTTTGCATCGTTTGCTAGTGATTGAAAACTTCGAAAAAACTTGTAAGACTAAGACTTAAAATGGGAAATATCAGAATATTCTCCCCAAAAATGTATTGGTTTTTTGACTTAATTGTATTGGTTTTTCAGGGTAAAACATAGAGGGATATAATAGTCTGCAGGGGTATATTCTCCCAAGAAATTTGATAGTTTCTCTTAATAATGTATCTAGATGGAAGAATATAACAATGGTTTCTAATACATGTAATTATTAGATTTTTAAGCTCAACACCTCCGAATGAGTAAAGAGTATTTTTGTTTTATGTAATTGGAAATAGTTTGAATTTGTTACATGATTTACAGATTGGACTATCTAAGTATTCGTTTTAAGGATGTAAAACCTCCTAAACATATTGGCCTAACTGAAAAATGTTGACCTTAATTTAGTTTTTAAATTCGATTTGGTCGATACGGTATATGTGGTTCATTTAACTTCAATTATTAGGTCAGTCGGATTTACTCTATCTAGTTGGAATTGAGCTGGTTGAATTTGATTTTCCGGAGACTGTGGATATAGTTTTACAAGTTTTGATTTTTAAACCACATATAAAAACTTCAATATTTTTATCGATAAAAGAACATATAAAATCAGCAGAAAAATATTATAGATAAATTATAAATAATTGTTACAAATTTAAATAAACAATTAAGATCTAGCCTCCAAGCAATATAGTATTTAGTTTAATGAACAAAATATCAACGGTCCAGTTCAGTCGTTAAATTGGGTCCAAATTCTAAAAGTAAAATTTATGTGGACACATGAATGAATCAAACCAGGTGGGCTGACCGTTGGATCGCTTTGTATTTTTTTTATTAAAAAAAGATGCCATGCACTGCAGGCAGTGTTTGATTTATTTATCTATTTTAATTTAATTTAGGAATGATATGATTTCATAAATATTATACAAAAGTTTTTATTTTATTTTATTTCCATGAAGAATAAAATATAATAAAATAAAATTTTATAAATATTAACGAAAACTACCAACTGAAAAAAAATCCTTATGTTAAAATATATATTTTTGATTTCATTAATTTTTTTTACCGGATCTTGTTGGGACTTTGAAAAAATATACCATTCAAATTATGTTTAAAAAACTTTAAGTGTATATTTAGAAAATATTAATGTTTATTATGTAAAACAAGTTATATTTAGAAAATATTAATTTAAAAAAAAAAGGGAAAAGGTGATTAGTTTTTAAAACAAGTTAATATAAATAAGAATTTAATTTAAGTGTGATTCTTTACATTATCATCTAATAAGTGCTTATTACGTAGTAAATTTATTATTTTTATTATAATTATTTTAAAAGTTATATCAAATAAACTTTTTATTGGTTGATAATGTATTTCTGTTTATTAATAGTTTATGAAAATTAAAAATATGTCAGAAATGTTAAAATATCTCGTATAAAAAATCTTAGTAATAAATAGATATATTCTATGTAGGTGAGTGAGTTAGTTTAGGTCTATTTATTATCAATTTTTTTTTGGGTATATTGGTTTCGGTCTATTTATTATAATGTGTTATGACTTATGTGTACACATATTACATAGCGTTAAGCTCTGTTTGGTGCGTTGGTCCCACATTGGGGGACCCAGTACATTTCAATCATATAATAATAATGTAACACCAAAGCAAAATGTTGTGTTGGGTGTCTCTTCGCATCCCAAACTCTCTTCTATTCCAAACAAAGACCCTTTTGAAGTAATCGATGGAGTTTCAGTCTCTTTCCAGATTCTACCTTCTTCTTTCCTTAACCATTCTCTTCCTTGCACCCTTTCACGCTCAAGCTAAAATTAAAGTCACTTACTGCGGTACTTCATCTCTCTCTCTCTCTCTCTCTCTCTCTCTCTATATATATATATATATATATGTTTTGACTTTTTGTTATTATCATTTTGATTAGGAATTTGTCTCGATCAGTTCAACATAAGATTATAACTTTTTTAGAATCACTTCTCTATGTTTTGATGTTTAACTAGTTCTATTTGTTGATAATAATTATTCATCTTCACAATGGATTTTCTACTCCTATTTCCCCCCTCATATGAGCATGGTCCTGCAAATTTCTTGGATTTATATGAAGAAAAATAAACTTTTTTTTGGGGGGTTGGATTTGATTATTTTGTTTGAAATCAGAATCTCTTATTACTTTAAGAGGAACGGTAGGAATACACTTTCTAACATACTAATTGATTGAAATTTATTGAAAATTACAAAATCACTAAATAAGAGGTGAGACTCACAAAGAGTGTGTTAGAGTAGTGTTAGATAAATTTTGGTAACTGTGTCACTGTGATGTCATGTAGTGCTGGCAGCTGTTGTGTCTATGTTTATGGTTTGTTCAGGTTTATTTTAGGTTATGGTTATCTGTCTGTCTATTTACTTTTCTGCTGAAAAATATTGTAGATAAGAAGGCAGACTATCCCGTGGAGGTGTCTGGAGTTGAAATATCACCAAACCCTGTGGAGAGTGGCAAGCCGGCTACCTTTAAGATCTCAGCTACTTCTAGTAATCTCTCTCTCTCTCTTCTTATTTATCTTGTTTTGCAGCTTTTCAAATTTCCATCAAATTTTATTTTATTTGCATGGTAGTACTCTGAAGTGGTGATTACAGGACATTTGATCACCAATAGTTACATTACACACTTGCATTTCAATATTGGTTTTAATTTTAAGTATGTGTAAACATAATAATATTCATCTAAGTGTCTGTTGTTTGCACATGATTCGGGGGACTTATACAACCTATAATTTTATATTATTAGTACTCACTTCGTCTGTTCCTTATCCTTAATGTGCCACTTGTCTATTTTAACAAATTATAAGTGGATTTTCTGTCAATTCTTCATGCAGGTAAAGCTATTTATGGTGGAGAAGTTGTAATTGGAGTTTCATACGTTGGGGTGCCTGTCCATACTGAAAGCATTGATCTCTGTCAAGAAGTATCCTGTCCTGTTGCTAATGGCAATTTTCTGATTTCTCACACCCAAACATTGCCTTCGTTTACTCCACCGGTTAGTTTCATTATATCAAACGAACTCTCTTAGCAATGCTGAACAATGAACATATTCTAAAAATATTACCCTATCATGATATGTAGCTTCCTTTGACATCTTTTAAGGGTCCCTGGAGCCTCGACACTTAAAAGTTTCTGGCATTGTGAACTTACTCTATATAACTTTGATTTTGGTGCTAATTTTCTCATTATTGGGCATTTGCAAATTTGCACACCATCTTCCTTTTTTGGGCTTGTAACTTAAAAAATTACTGCAATGTAAAGTTTGCTTTAATCAAGAGTGATTAAATTAATCCCTTTAAGAGTGTCAAATATCTTGAGGTGTACCTTCCAGGAGATCCTCACATGTAATTCTTTGACACAAATGAATTTTGCCTTTTGAAAAGTAGGTTTATTGTAGGACATACAAACTAACCTTGCTTTCAAATAACCAATTCTCCTTTATACAAATATACTTAAAAAAGATTTCTTGTTCTCTCTCTTTGTTACATCATGTATCTCCTAAATGTAAAGTCACAAGTCATTTTACCACCAGTGAATGTGCAAAAAAGTGATATGCTGGATGCTATTTTTATCCATGATGGTCATCGAGATAGAGTTAACTAAGCCAATGTAATAAATTGGATTTGAATCAATTGGTCATTCTGTTTGTCTAAATCAGTAGTCTCTGTTAAGTAAAAAAGTAGTTTGCTTTTTGGGGAGTGACTCATAAAGTAATTTGACAGTGGTTAGTTTGTGTGCTATTCTTGAGTGGGTTTTCTGGCTTTATATTTCGTACTACATGTATGTTCTGCTTCACTGGCTCTCTGAATCCTTTTGAATAATAACATCTTTTTCACCTCCCCTCTTCAGGGCATGGTATTGTGGTTATGTTTGGCATTCACTTGGTCAATTTTTCATTGAAATAGTTCATAGTTGAGCCATATCCTTCATATGGTTACTCGTTTTCTTGTGCTTATTAAGTTCTTTGCCTTTGGTTGTTCACTTTTGACTTACTATGATTTTGGGTTTATGTGATGCTAGATGCCAAATCAAGTGGCAAGATACACCCAGTTTTTGTTTAGAACATGATATTTAGGTGCTCCCTTTTCCACATAATCCACTTGCTCCTTAATGGTGCAAAATATGTTTCAAGTGTTCAGCTATGAAGGTTGATAGCTGGAAAAGATTGTGGTTTCTCTCTTCTCCTTCTTTCATATTTTTAAGCAGTTTGCATTAATGGTTCACTTTTTTCAGTTTTTCCTTAATTGAGGATCACTGATCACATTATACTACAGGTCGCATAGTTTCAGTATCTTGGATCTCTTATCAAAGTGATTTCGATGTCACACAGAGATCAAGCTAAATGGATAAGATGAAGAAAATGTTTAAAGCATGATCAGAGATACCAAATGCCTGTCAAAGATAAGGAAAAACTCTACCATATAACTATTAGATGACCAATGCTCTATAGTAGGTAATATTAGGCAGTGAAAGCAATAAATAAGTGTAGCAGAGATGAGATGATTAGACATACCAGAAAAGATACGATTAGAAACAAGTGCACTGGGGAGAAAGTTGAAGTAGCCCCTATTTAGAAAATTATGGTGACTCATTTGAGGTGATTTGGACATATGAGAAGAACAATATAAACTTTAGTAAGAAATGTTGATCAAGTGGAAGATAATTCAATTAAAAGTGGTAAAGGAATGCTGAATAAAACTTCAGAAAAAACCATTAGAAAATATTTTTGATGTAAAGGTTTTTACTGAAAATTTGGCTTTTGAATTTTTGGTAGTTCAATGATGTCAATCTATCTATGTAGCCGACTCCACCTTATGGAGTAAGGCTTGTTGGTGGTTGTTGATTTCGGTTTTACCTTGTTTTCTACTTTAAAGTTAAGTTTTACTATTCCCCCCCCCCTAAAATCTTTAATCAATGTTCAATTCTTGAACACTTGATTTTGATTTGGATTCCATTAAACGTATTTTACTTGAATGGTATGATTAAGTTATTGGATATTCATGCTTCTATCTAAACTTCTTTTTAAGGTTCTAGATCTTTTGTAAATTTAAGAATTTTTTTTAAGCTAGTGTAGAAGTGTGATTCTTATCAAGAGGCATTTAAACTCTAATAGGCAAGAACAATCCTGCAATATATGCTACATGAATTGAATTTATTTATTTGTTTTATATGATAGCCTGTAGTTGTGTCCTAGTTTGCCTTAGAGTTAGATTTGCACCAATTTTTTGTCTTATACATGCATAAACCAAACGTTTCTAAATTTTTTTATTTATAGGAGTCAAACCATAGACATCTGTGCACAATATCCACCTATCCAGACACTTGAGCTAAGCCTAGGCATATAGGGCTTTGTTAGGCAGAAGGTAAATATTGAAGGTACAAGGATGGATGGGCACATATGTGCATTAATGTATGGATGTGATAGAATATAAGATGAGGGAGGGAGTTTCCTGCAAAAGTAAGCTAGAAGGAGGTGGGAGATGTAAATGGTAAGTTAGAGTGGGTGTTGGGATGTGTACTTTTGCTAAATGCTAACTATCGTGGTTTCAACATTACTATTCCTATCTTGCTTAAGGGACTTTGGGGTCGAATATGCATTCCACATGGTGTGTCACTCTATCTAAATCTTTGAAAACCACAGCTGAATGCATGTTTTCCATTAAGAAGAACGGCACTGTCGATACCATCTTTGTCTCGTGAATTGCAAGTACCCCTTCCCCCAAATTCGTGTTTTGTTTGATGCTTCTTGATCTCCGCACTCAAGGTAATACACATGGATAAGGTGGCAATCAATACCTATTGTTGCATAGAGAAATGCTAGCAATATAGTCTCTAACACACTCTTTGGGACACACTTTCTACTGTTGGCTGGAATTTTTTAACTATTATAAACTTTTGTAGGTCCCACATCTCATTTGATGAATCTCTCCCCTGATTTTGTACTTAAAAAAAAAAGTTATAATAGAGTATGTGTTAGAAAGAGTGTGTTGCTAAGTGCTAACTCTTCTCTTGTCATATATTATGCTGAAGTCTTGATTGGGTCTCGGGGCACAGAATGATGATGTAAAATTTTCTTGAACTCTATTTTCTTGGTTTGGTCATCCTTGTCTTAGATAACAAATTTCTGGTTGACAAAACTTTTGTTTTATTGAACAATAACATTACATTACTGGCTTCATTTCCTTGTCTGTGTTCGTTTTTGCAGGGACCCTACTCTCTGAAGATGACACTGAAGAATGATCGGGACGAGGTGTTAACTTGCATTAAGTTTAATTTTAAAATTGTTTTTGGATCTTTTGTGTCTGATATGTAAAGTGTCCTTTGCATGCCTGATCTGGGGAACTTTTTTGCTTTGTTGTGAAGTGTTTTATTGTATTTTGTACTGTATATCACCTTTCAATTTAAGTCGTATCTTGTAAGGCCAATGTTCTCTAATGTTAGAGTGATGTCAATGACATTAGACTCATGATGTTGTATAAGGTCCATGACTGGAAAATTTTCTTTCTGTATGATTTGCACAGTGCAATCCATAGTTCTAACTTGCGGTCGTGGCTGCTATGATGTAGATTGCCGCATAAGATTATTATATGATTGCACCATGCAAAAAAGAATTCTATAGTTATCATAATTATTGATGTCTTTTTATTTATATGATTATTTAGATTTATATTCATTTTAAGATTTTGTATTGTTTGCCACCTGCCTCCTGCGCTTTCCCAACATCCCACACATCCATATCCATTCGACTAGAAGATTGAAATTTGAATCTTTGGTTTTTCTTTTGATAAAAAAGTGGTATATAACAGTGTTGAGATTCTGTTGCGGTTGCGTGGTGGCAATTCATGTGATTTAAATTCACACCACACTTGGATAGCCCTGTAATTTAGAACCCTGGTGCAATCTGTCGCAACCTATCCAGCTATGACGGGGACGGCGATAAAAAAAAAGGATTCCCAAAAAAAGGGAAAACTTGTTGATGGAGTCGCCATCAACGTTTATTTAAGGAAAACGTCGGAAAAACCAAAAAGATAAGGCATGATTTACGATTTGAGAGAAAAAAAGTTCGGGAGTCATTTACGCACGGGGAAGGTGTTAGCACCCCACATGTTTGTCACGAAGACGACAGCCTTTAATCGAGTGTGTTAAAAATAAAGTGACTTTTTTAATTATTTATTTTTCCTTAAGAACATAAATTATGTTGGTTTTATTTTTTGTTTATTCGAAAAAAGAAATATGCATATATATATTTTTTAGAAAAGATTTTATATATTTTTATTTTTTTTAGGTCGACAAGGGGTTTGCCCTCGCTCCTACGTATCCCCAAGTGCAATGAGGAATCAGACTTACGTAGTTTTTTTTGAAAGATTTATTTAATTGTGTGAAAAAGAGTCATTAAGGCGTTGGGCCTTGAAACGACATTAAAGTTGAAGAAAAAGCGAGGAGAATTGCTTAAGGCATTGGACCTTGAAGCAATCTTAAATTTGAAGAAAAAAGCGAAGATGATCGCTTAAGGCATTGGACCTTGAAGCGATCTCGAGTAATATGAAACATTTTTTTTGAGAAAAAGAGAATTGAGTGATACTTCATTTGAGTATTTTTTTGCTTTTTTTAGAAAAGATCTTGGATTTACGGTAAACTCTATGAAATCAAGCAAGTCGTGGACCCAGCATGATATTCACAAAATCTATCCATGTGTTATTAAAACACCACCAAGCAAGTTGAAAACCCAGCATGGAGTGCACGAAACATACAGGCGTACTAAAGAATACTAATGAATAACTAACATAACATTACGTAATTAAAATAGAAATAGAAAGGGATAGAATAGAAGTGGGGAGTACGCTTAGTGATTAGGGGTGCATACAGTAAGAACGGGGGTGCTTATTTAATTACAAAAATGGGTTAGGCCCAACAGATAAGTGGTGCATTTATGAATGAGAGAGGTGTAAATAGCAAACTATGTACTGCCCAAAGTGGGCCAGGCCCAAGTGCTGATGGGTGTGCAATTATTAAATCTGGAGGTGCATAGAGTATTACGAAATTTGTAATTGTATTGGGCAGGCCCAAGCGCTGAAGGTGTATACTTAGTGAATATGCGGTCGCAAAAAGAAAGTTAGTTTTTTTCTGTGGTCAGTTGGGCTAGGCCCAATAAAGGAAAAAAAAACAAAAAGAAGGTGAACTTATCAAAATCGCGGTGCAAAAAGCAATTTGTTTTTTTTTAGGGTTAAAACCGGGTCAGGGGACCCGGCCCAACTTGTTTTATCATCTTCTCCACAGCAGCTCCACAGCAGCAGCGCGAAAAGCTGCGCGAAAATAGGGTTCACCCCTATTTTGATGGATTCGTGGCCTTTTAGGCCACCACCATGGAGGCCGGTGGTGGGGAGGGCCACCACGGTGTAGCCGGCGGTGCACAGTGCTCGGTGGTGGCTGATGGTGCACGGTGGTTACACAAAAAAAACTTAAAAATCACAACCCATGAACAAAAAAAAGCCAAAAACGAAATTATAAAAAAGAAAGCACATGCAACCAATCAACAACAAATAAAAGGAAGAAGAAGCTATGCAAAAACATGAAGAAAACAGGAATCCATAGAATCAAAACGTAGAAGAAGAAAGAAGAAAAAAGAAAAAAAGAAAAAAAAACAAAGGAGAGGAAAGGGGGAGAAAGAAAACTTAGGGAGAAAAAAAGAGAGGGGGAAGGAAGAGGGTTACCTCTGACCCCACGACGACCAAGTGTCAGTACCGGAATGGTCAATATGTGAACTTTGGGATCCGTGCCTAACTGTTGAATTAATTCTTTTATTACTGTTGTCTTTTTTTTTGCTTTTTATAATGCTGTTGTTTTGACCTAATGGCCTTGTGGTCCTTTTTCTTTCCTTTTTATTATTTGTTGTACTATTTTTACTTTTCGTTATCTTTTTTTTTTCTGTCATTATTTTATTTTATTATTATTATTATTATTATTTTTAAAAAAAAAACTGTTATACACTTTTGTTATTTTTTCTTTTATCCCTTTCTATTTTTTTTCTTTTTACTATTTTTTCATTTAAAATAATAATAATAATAATAATGATAATAATGGTAATAATTTTTTTCTCTTCTCTATTTTTTTTTAGAGAGATATTCAGACAAAATTAAGATATGACACAATCCATACAAATGTTTAAATGTTGAAAAACTAACCTTACAATGTTCGGCTTGAGGGGGAATGGGATGAGAGGGAAGAGACTTTATTAATTTTATTTTGTTTGGTTCAAAAATTTAGGTGTGTTTCTGTGTATGGATGTCAGCGAACCAAAGAAACAGAAATGTGGTTAAGGTGACAGGCATATGAGAAAACGAAAATCTTCATGTATGCTCTTTTTCTTCACTTTTCCATACACTCTGAATTTTTAGTTAAGGCCTGTGAGAAATGGATTAATTTTTACTTCTAGGGTGAACAAGTGTGTATAACAGGGCCTTTTATTAGTTTACATAAGAATTTTAAGCTTGAAGTTTATCATCTTTAATTCACAAAAAAAAAACAATTTTGCAATACTAGTGGTGGTAAAAGTGCTCGAAAAATTCATTCATGACACCATAAAAACATCATATTTAATGGCCTGAAAAATTATGAAAAAAATGTGTTTTGATTTTTTTTTATTACATGAGGTATGATTGGTTTGATTGATAGAAGGTGGGAATTGGTGGATTTTTTTTTTATCGGCAAAAAACTTCTTCATATTACATATCATGATAATTAAATATCCCAAAGTGACCAGAACACATTAGAACAAAACTTAACCTATCATGCCGAGCCAATTCCTTATACCCGTGAGATCCAACAAGCAATACAGCAAGGTCTTTTAATTATCCCAAATTGAAAACCAAAAATGTGAATGAGCAACAATAGCTACCCACAAATGAAAGAAAAAGGATTCGATTTGAGAGACTCATGGTGGAGTTCACTATGACGGCATGGTTCTAGCTTAGTGGTGGTTGTGAATGGCGATGTCCTCCGGAAAAGTGGGGCGTCATAAGAAGGTGGTGGTGTGAACTTCAACCGAGAGTTGTAATACAATAATAGAACTATATAAGGTCTGACGTGATAATAAAAATCTCACTTTATTCAATTTTAAAAACAAAAATATCTTATAAATATAGGTGACAATACGGTTTATCCGGTCGGATGCCGGCAGATCCAATGTGGATTCTATGTTATAATAGATGAGACAAAGAAAAATTTGAATTTAACTAAGGCCTAAAGTGAAGTGCCATAAAAGTTGAACTTTTGTGGGTTTTCAATATATTTTTGTTGACTTATCCTGTCGTATTTAATTTATGTTAAAAAAAAATCAAGTCTAATTTTTATATTTTATCCAACGAATTCAAGCTTATTCAATTAAACTAATCATTTTGTCACCTCTAATTTAAAATCTATTATAGTTATTTATTTTTAGTTAATATATTTTAGAACTTTAATTTTTTTTCTATTTTTCTATTTTCTTTCTTTTTCATTTATTTTTTGTCTTATAAGCTCATATACTGTTATGTCTTAATTTAGTCATATTTATTATGTAACTTTTTGTTATATTTTTTATAAAGAAATTAATGATATATAAAGTAATAATTATAAAAATAAAAAATAAATAAAATTCATAATTAATCATCGAAAAATAAGAAATTCTTTGTATTTTATTAATGTAAATTAAATATTTAAATAAAATAGAAACCAACACTTTAGAAATGAAGATTATTTTCACTTAAACTAATGCAATGTAAATATGTAATGTTGATTATTTTGGAAATTTAAAATATGTTATAGTTATTTATTAAATTTAATGAAAATGGTAATTTAAATGATAATTTATGATTAGAAAATTTGTTAATTTTTAAATAATATATTTTATAAAAAATAATTATTTTAAAATGATTTAAACGATAATTTTTTATTAGATATAAGTGTAAAAAATATAAAATAAAATATATTAAGAAAAAACAAAGTGAACAGGCATCAACATATAATAAAAAGTATTATATACTATCAAATTTATATCGTCTAATAAAATAATACTCGCGAATTAGTTAAGTAAATTAATATTAAAATAAATTTTATTGATTAAATTAAACTTATATCTTATCTAAAATTAGTTTATATTTTTGATTGTTGCTAAAATATATATATAATTTTATTTTATTTTTATATTTTTTCTACGTGTATTTTGCAAGCCGTGATGCAATCAATGCTTTATGTAGAATATCAGGTTCTTCTTCTTCCTCCATCGTGATTAGGGTTTCGGATTTTCACTTTATTCTCACCTCTTCCACCCTCGTCACCTGCAATTGATTTGTTCTTCCAATCGATAATTGAAGAACACAGCATTTCAATTCCTCTCTCGATTTGTTTTGCAACCTCGATAATCGAAAGTGCCTGGTGATTCGGTACGTTATAGAGCTCCATTTAAGTTTTTTTGTGTGTCTTTTTTGGTTTTATTTTTCCCATTAAATTGCACGTTCTGTACATTTGCAAAAGTTTGCTATCTTTCATTTACTTAATCTTAGTTTGATTTCTCTAACCCTAGGTTCTATTCCAATCAAAGAATTAATTATGAAGGGATTTATTTGGGCCTCAGTTCCCAAATTTTGTATGAAACTATGAATTATTTTGGGACATCTGTTTCAATTTGTTAGTGGAGTGTTCATATGAAACTATAAATTATTTTGTGATATCTGTTTCAATTTGTTAGTGGAGTGTTCATATGAAACTAAGATATGGGTACATGCATGATGACATACAATTTTAGTTTGGGTTATGTGGTTAAGTGATTGGTTTGCGTTTTTGTGGCTTTTATGTCTCAGAGGTTGTGTTTAGATAGGAGTTGTTTGTGAAAATGAGAAGGCAGGGGCACTATGGGGATCCATCTGCCAACACTTGTGTTGGTGGTAGCCAGATGCATCATATGGCTAGTCAAAGGGGGGAGGCCAAGTCGGGTAATTTTGAAGGACGACTAGAGGCCTTTACTCCACAGAGAGAGAATCCGTATGCAAATTCCAAGCCAGAGGGTCAGTGGAGATGGGAAATGGATGAAGCGAAGATGTCCAATTCAATGGCATCTCGAATGTTTAATGAAGGCAAGTATTATTCATTGCCTCTTCATGCTTGCTTATCCTTCTATTTACCTAGCTATGCACTGCATCTGGATTTACAGAAACAGTCATTACTTTTGAAATATGTTATGTGATGGACACAAATGTTGTGAAGTTGTAACTGGATATTGTTTTTACAAGTTTTCATGATTAAAAGTAGTGACTAGTTAGTGTAATGTATATTTTCATTTTTTCCAAGGTTAATATATATTCAATATTTTTTTTATGAAACTGACAAAAATGTCGTGTCGTGTCTTGGTTTTCACTAAAAAAGGGTAGGATCTATGATGCATACTTAAAGTAGCATAGTGTGTATGTGTGATATATATATCTGCCGCTTTTTATGTTGTTAGAAATAAATCACCTGATAAATGCTATCATGACAGATTAACTCACTCTGCACTTGTGTACAGAAGTTTATAAAAAAAATCCAGAAAAGTTAAAGTGATGTAGTTTGGAGAGAAAGTACAAAGAAGGAAATAAAGAGATAATATATGGTATAGTACTATAGTTATTGTTATCGGAAATAATTTGTGGTTTATATACATTTTTGGTCCCTAAAAGTATGACATTTTTTGGTTTTAATTCCTGTGAAAATTATATTTGTTTTTAGTCCCTATATTTAACAAAAGCAATGTGGTTTTAGTCTCTTATGAGGGACTTAGAGCACATGATTTTTGTATCTTTTTTAAGGACTAGAAATGAATAAATTTAAATAAAAAGTGTTTATTTTAAAAAAAAAATGTCTATGTTTTCAAGGACCAAAAGTATATTTTAGCCAACAATTTATTATATATGTTGTTTTTAGTTACTCAATTATACGTATAAGTGTATAACTATACGCCTATGACCTCATGTTTTGTTAATGTATAAAACAATGACAAGTTAAAATAAAGTCATAATTTGGAAAAAGATTGGAGTTTGGGTAAAGGTTGAACCTGTTCTTTTTTGAAAAATATAGACAGGGATAAGAAACTTTATCCATATGTGTATGTTGATGTGTTATAAGTATAGAGAAGAACATTTAACCATTTACTTCTTGATGTTGCTTGTGTAAAGTGACTGAGGGGAGGCATGTTGTTTTACCCAATTTTGTAGTATGTCACTTGTTTTATTCAGAAGGTGATAGAAGATCATGATGTTAGTAGTGTGTTTTTTTCCCACTAAAAGAAAATGTACCTTTTAATTTTTGTATATCTTCATTAATGACATAATTAAGATATTCTTGCTTTGTAATTTGTATCATTGTGCAGAGAGTTATAACTTCTTTACTAGAATGTGAAAACACTTAAATTCCCTGTAGGCTGTGATTGTTATTCTTTCTTCTGTGTTGCAGTATGGAGATTTTTGTTTCTAAATTAGAAGTGAGGTAATAACCCAATACTTTTGACCGTCGTTTGTGAACAGATTAACGATGATATCATGTGACTCAATTGGGCAGCATAATCCTTTAAAATGTCGTCCTTCCCAATTTGTTGCTAAATGCATGTTTTATTCACATTCCTGACATCCTTCTGTAAAATTTGCTTCTTTTTTCAATGACACGCTTCAAAGAAGTTCTTGATGTATAGGAGATGAATTTAATTCATGATGTCTGCTCTTAAGTTGGTTACAATAGTGTTCTAGTTCAGCAAACGTGGCACATTTTCAGAACCTATCTTACTTTTGAATTGTTAAAACATTAGCTTCCATGTCTAGAATGCCCGGTTTCAGGTTTGCCATTTATATCATGGAAATAGTTTTCAAACTCCTAAACTTAGGGGAGCCATTTCATGTTCTAGTGTAGGTCAAGAGGTTGATGCTTCAAAGTCCTATTTTCAAGGGCAGAGCCGGAACAACAGTGATTCCAGATCTCAGGCTCATGAAGAAGATATGGATGTTGGATATGAAGGAAATCATTTATCACAATCTTTTGAAGGTCTTGAGCAGAATTTTCATGATGACATTATTAAACTCACCAAAGAACAGAATGATGCTGAAGATGCAGAATATGCCAGACACAGAGAGGTTTGTATTAAACGTAAAATAAAAAGTATTAATTTGTTACTGTGTTCTTGAAATACCCTAAATCCTCTACGCATTTTGCAACTTTTTTGTCCTTTTTTCTGTCTTTTTCTTAATAGATGAACCCATAATCATGCAACACCCTTGATGGACTGGATCCAGTTTTGCAGACCTCACTAGGTTTAAATTACCACTTGGGCATCAGCACACTGAAAACGGGACAAGTAATGAGCCACCTGGAAAGACTGCTTATTGGGTATTTAGATTTTATAAACTAATTATCATAATAATAATAAAATCAATTAGATTTTTCTCCTCCAAATTAAGTGTTCCAGACTTCCAGGGTGTAAAACTTATTCCTAATAATTTTGAAAACTTGCCCTGCTCTCATTTGATTACTTGTCTTAGTTATGACTTCCATGCAGGTTACCTTGTTGAGGTTTGGACAGTCTTGTTTTGCCAGAGGGCATTGTTATACACGTTTTATGCTACTGTGTAGTCAATAAAGTCTACAAAATTTAAGACAGTTTCCCTTTTTATGGCTGAAATGTGATGATCTAAACAGAAAGGTGCCAAAAAGAAGAAATGCATTTATGCTCAATTCTGTAGTCTTGTTTCCTCTGTAAGAGTAAAGCTGCACTTGCTTCTCTTCGTAAGAATTGGGTTTCACTTTGGTATAAGACCTTATGGGATTTGTTCAACAGCTTGTTTGTTTTTGAAGATGTTAAAGATACTTCTGAAGCGGTAAAACTTTTTATAGCTGTTACAGTAAGAAACACATTAAGGAGATATAGTTTCTCTTCTAGAATCATCCATTTACATGGATTGAACTGCATCTCAGGAATGCAAGCTTATCAATGGGTTGCTTAATGTGTTTTCAGAATAACTTCTGGATGGAAAAAAAATTGTTTGTAATGGCTAGTTTTGTGGTATACTTTGGCTTTTTCCATCACATTTGATAAACTTGAAGTATTATGCAAATACTGCAGTTATATACTGCTTGTTTGCATCTTAGTTGATAAACTTGATGTGATGATGCAAAACTACTAATACTGCAGTTATGTGTACTTTTTTGTAACTTTCAAACTATGAAGTAACCCAGTGCTGTCAGATCATAGTTGTGTTACATTTTTATTGTGTGTATATATATATATATATAATACAATAAAAATGAAAATAACTTAATATTAATTTATGAATTCTGACCCATTTTATAATACTTCCTGAATATTAAATGGATGTACAAAATCACCTTTGCAAGATTGGTTTTTTGTTCTTGAGTTAGGTTCTTCTGTCTGCTAACTTTGAGCACTGGGTCTAGTTCTGTCACCTGCATCTTTGTATTTTAAAAACTCTGTGCCACTATGTTTTGAAGCTGGATATTTGCATCACACTGGGTGTGATGAAGATAATCTTATTCATGTTGAATTCTGTAGATTTTTTTTATATATATTCTCTAAAACTATATGTCTCAATTGAGCTTTAACTAAGCTGTCTGTATATCTTTTCAGAAAATAAATGCAATCAATGCTCAGTATGAGGAAAAACTGGCAGCACTCCGAGCTCAGCATAGCAGCCGCAGAGCTGAATTTCTTCAAAGGGAATCACATGCTAGGCAACAACAGTACCAGCAAATCATAAGGGATCCTTACCCCAGCAGTGGCATGGCACCCCGAGACCCTCATGGTTACAACAATGTGAATGCTTCAGGTGCAGGTGGAGAAGTGCAACGAGGCTATTCTGCCAATCACTTTGATCCTTACCGAGAGAGAGCTCGATTTCTTGGGGGTGGTAGAGATCAAGGATTTGAACCTAGAGGTCCATATCCTGGTGGCCGTGTCTATGACACTGGTTCACGCTATTACAATTGAGTTTTGACCCAAAGGTTTATCTCTCATTTTGGGTTACTACTGGAGGTGAAATTGCTTATATTAACATAATCTACGCTTTGTCATCTTTTTCATCTTTTTATTAAACTCTTTATGGAAATTAATGTTTCTTAGAAGCTGTTAGTTATATAGATCAACATTGGAGGTGCACACCTTTACATTGGTGTTGTGCATTAAAACGTAGGACCACTAGGATATTTGTTGTTTGTGTTTATGAAAACCAATTACATTGAACACTATGTAGTACAATCTTCCATTTAATTCAACTGCATTATGAGAGGATAATATTGCTCGGATAACATGTTGCAAGCATCTATACCTACCACGGAAGAAGCATCGCTTAGCACCAAACCTTATGCTTCAGTCCGATCAGAGAGGAAAAAACGTTAAATCAAACAACCAAACCAAAATTAAAAACAAATGCAGTGTTTTTGCATGTTTACCTCTAAACTAAGCACTAAGAAATACAGAATTGCCTCTAAAATTCCAATGTCTTGCAATAGGATTGAGAAACTAGTGATAAGTTTGACTGGCGACGGAGTTAATGAAGAAAATGTAGCGGATTTTCCTGGTGTCCATGAAATAGAAATTATAGGATGTATGTATTATACTTGAGTGTAGTGACGCGCACAGATAAATATTATTTCTGAATATTTTCATAAAATATTTTAAATATGTTAATTTTTTTCTTAAAATGTGTATTAGAAATTATTTATAACTAAAAAATTAATTGATTTTAACCATGGATTGCAAAGTATAATATTTTTAGTTATTAATTATTGTTCATTTTTTATATTCGATTATTGTTGTTCATTTAGATAGTTGATTTGTTGTTCATTTAGATAGTTGATTAGATATCTAGAACATTATGATTTTATAAGACAATAAAATGTGAGAAAATACAATCAATTATGCGTTAGGTAAGAGAGTAATTTAAATAATGATCGTTATATAATATTTTAATTTTTTTTTGTTTATAACACATTTTTCATTAAAGACAATCTTGTTTAAGTCGGGTAGGACTATTATAAACATAATTGTAAAAAATTCGATCCGGTTATTGATCCGATTGAGATAGTGGATCAGTAGTTTAATAGGTGGGTTAATAATTGATCCGATTTGACTCGATATATATTAAAAATTTAAAATTGTATATGTATCTATTATATATAAATATATAACTAACATTATTTGAGTAAGAAAAATTCATTCATACTCTAAAATTCAAAATAACAATTGATAATAATCCAAAATCAAAAATCTAATTTTTTTTAAAAAATAATTAAAAGGAAAAAGTTATAAAACTAGCTGGGTTGGACCAGTCCAACCGGGATTCGATAATTTATCCGGTCGAAACCAGTCTGGTTAGGCCATCGGATCTCAGTCTGACTGGCCAGGCTGACCGGGTTTCAGAACACTGATTGTAAGTGACAAAACTCTCTCTTCAAATATTGTACATAGTTGTATATCCAGGACTTGAACTTGAAACCTTTAACTAAACTGGAAAAATACCACTCTAGTTGATCCATGTGCTTAGTGATATTATAATAAAAAATACTCGCTCATGCAATAAAATAATTAAAGCAAAACATTTTTTTTATTAAATTACATTTTTAACTATATATTTTAATTTAAAACATAACCTAAATATAGACATATGTTATATTCTAAACAATGCTATAGAATATTTTAAAATATGAAAAATTGAAAAATTTGAACAATAAATTATGAAATAAAAATAAAAAATGTGCTAAATATCAATAATGTATCATAAAGTAAATGCATTTAATAGTATATTGTGAAACAATTTTGGTTACATTTATATGTGTGAGAATAATTTATTTAACAAGAAAATTCATTATTAAATTCTAATGCATGTAAATTTTTTTTGAAACAGTAACAACCATGTGCCACAAATCAGATTAGTCTTTGAGTCAATGATTTGAGAGACACTCATAATCTTTGATCTATAAAAAAAAAAAATCAAATTTAAGTGGGTAAAATATTTTATTTATGACACATGCACATCTCATTAAAATTTGCATATCAATTTGTTTTCTACATAGAATATGATTGGTGAAAAAGTTATTAATTATGTCATGAGGTATAAGTGTACAAATTGATTTTTTTATTATTTTTTATTATCCTGATATAGATATATATTGTACTCAACTCAGTCCCTTATGATAATTGTCATGGGACAATTATCGTAGGGACCAAGGATCCCCATTTTTTTAAAAAAATAATCTTTTAAGCCAAAAAAAAATCCTTCAAATAAGGTAATTATATTTATTTCAACAATAAATATTTTTAACCATGTATATTTAAATAAAAAATTAACCATATATTACACTGAGATCAACTTCAATTGCAACTAATAATTCGAAAAAGTGTTTGACAATAAGTTACTTTTTAGAGAAGTTTTCCAAGTAATGATTATTTTTATAAAATAAAACATTCCTGTTATACGCCAATTTTTTTTGCCAAGTTATTTAAAAATTTCAAAATTAATAATAATTATAAAATTATTATCTTTAAATAGTAGTTAAATGCATCATCTCTGCCAAATTTATACAATATTTATTTTGACATGTATATTTAGTTCACACTCTTTTCAAATAAATTATTCAAATGAAATATGAACATTTTATTTGAGTTTATAAAGAAGATAAAAAGGGATAAAACCTTGATATTAAAATTTAGAAGAAAAAAATAGTAAAAAGAAAATTATTTCCACACTATTGCATATGATAGTCAATATTACAACAAAATTAATAACACTATATTATCAATTTTTCTAATAGAATGAAACACCGACTAAAAGCAAATGAGAATCCTTCAAATTACACGACTTCAACAGTTGATTTTGCAGTAATTCTATTTGTGACACAAATAATTTCCAATCATTACGTTAGAGTTTTGCCCTCTTTTGCGACTTTAAGAGCTGGTTTCCAAATGCCTGTAATAAATACCAGGAAATGCAGAATTGTTTCTAAAAAAAATTCAGAACAACAATTTTTTTCTTTCAAAATATCATAGTAAATTACAGATGAATAAATAAGAAAAGAGGAATAAAAAAAAAGTAAATACTCAAAATCCAACCATTGTTGACATGAATAAGACAGAAAAAAACAATTTTATGCCAAATAACCCTAAGAAAAAGAATTAAAAATAACCAAAAAATAGAATACCTAAAATGCAACCTCTGTTGAAAGGATTAAGGAGTTGCAAAAGAGTATGGAAGTGAAAGATGATGAATACAAAAAACACCCCATATATATATATGAACATCCTCTGTGCTTCCAAGAATTAATTTAACACTACTGATTTGCTTGCACAATTTCTTTTTTAAAATTTATTGTATTTATTATTATTTTTATTTTTATTTTCATGTAAATAACCAAATCAACAAATAATATAAAAGATTTGAAATACAATTACTAATTGATTGGATTGTTGTTTGTCATTATTTACCCATGGGCTATTACTATCGAAATATTTCTCTCAATCAATCCTAATAATCATTATAATTACAATTATTATGAATTTATGATTTTAAAATAAAATTAATGACAAATCAATTTATGACTATTATCATTGCTTTAAACATCAATATTGGCTCCAAATTGTGAGGTAATTTTAATTTAGGTAACACCTTCCAGTCCACAAAACTATATTAGGTATTGAGATACTTTTCAATTTCCTCTTTCCATAATTTTAATTTTTATGTACATTATCTTGAGAATTATATTACCTGCATACATTATTTGGTGTCTTTTAAGTGTGTTTGAAAAGATAGGAAGAGAAAATAATTAAGTTTGATAGTCACGTAAGAGAACTGTATAATAGAATTATTATTAAGGTTTATAAAAAAATGTTTTATTTATATATGAACCAAATTAATACAAAATATTTTATGAGGATCACATTAATACTTTTCAAATTTTATAAAAAATCTCAAACATATTTTACCTCGTCATAAATATATTTGATATGTTTAAAATATTTTTGTGAACGAGAGACTATATTTTTATATTATAAAAAAGTTTATCTTGTTATGAGAACATTGAATTCCTATCCTCTCGAAAGTTTTTCTAAAAACAAAATATAGTTATAAAATTATTCTAGAGAATGTTAGATTCTTAAAAATGATTTCTAGAATTATAGTATTGAACACAGGAATTTAAGAGTGTGTTTGATAGGAAGGAAAGATAAATTATAAGATTATGTAAACAGGGTGAATGGAAATAAGTAAAAAATAAAATGAAAATATAAGTATATGATTTTAGAAAATAGAGAAGAAAGAGAAATAGAAAAAAAAAATCATTGTGTTGTTAAAGAAATAATCAATTTTTTTAAACAATAGAATGTTTGAAAAATATAATGAATAATCTTCACAAATAAATATCATTTCACATAGGTGCTTGCCATTCTCTCATATTCATTTGTTCGCCACAATCACTAGATTAGTTTTTTCTCAGGTTAGAATTGGATACTGTGTGTGTATCATGTATCCAAGTATAGGCTCTAGATTTTCCATCTATTCTGTGTGATATTCTTTGTAGTGCTCTACTAAAAGCTGACCAGGGGCAGAAGAATATTGTTTTGTAATGATTTTTATTGCTGATTCAGTTTTAGTTTCTGACTAGTTAAACAGTTCAGAATATCAGTTAATGTTCACGTACCTACCCTCCCCTCTGGCAGATAGTATATGTTAAAGCAATTTTTTATGTGAACATTGCTGTTTAAGTATTTCATAGGATTAGTTCTGTTCTTTTATCATTTGCACTATATATTAGAGTCATACACTTGGAACATGTCTAGCATTATGTATTTTGTGAATCAGTGTTACTATTTTCTAAAGTGCAATTTTATGTAATGTTAGGTATTCTCCTGGCTATAAAAAAACATTTTTCAATTAAGCCAGCAAGAAGTTAGATCTGTGGAGACTTCCAGTTCCAGAGATTTAATTTTGTCATTCATCTAAAGAGGTTCCAATATAGTCACTTCATGAAGAACAAGCTGGAGACATATGTTGATTTCCCTGCAGATAATCTTTGATCTGTCAGTTTATATTGCGCATGGAAATGACAAATCTTATACCGTACATGCTTTTTATGCTATTAGGTGCTCGTTATACAGCATATGTCCATGTATATGCTGTTCATCTTTTCCATAGCCATGTTCACCCCATCAGCAAATTAAGAGAAGACAAAGTCTGCAGCTGCCTATGTTCTTTTCTGCAAAAGAGTTTTTGAAGTATAAACATAGCAGTAGAGTAGCATATATATAGTTCAAATACTAACATTATTGTGAGTAAAGAAAATCATTAACATTATTTCCATCATAGTCTTAATATTGAAAATAATCCAAGTCCAACGTGGACCACCAATGATAAGGCCAAAATAGTATATATAGTGGGTAATCCTTGCATCATCAGCTAATTTTGTGGAGTTAAATTAAACCTAACTCATATTTTAAAATAATATCAAGAGTTTATTTTAAATCAATTAATGGATCTCTTATCATATTACCTATACATCGAGCCTAATAGTATTAGATGTGAGGAAATATATTGAGAAAAATTCAAATATCATATTAACTAAGTTGTCGAGGGATATCTTATGATAAATAATATTCTCGTTAGTTTTCTAACGAATGATGTTATAGAATTCATGTAACCAATCTTATCCCGTGAAATTCGACTTTATTATTGTTGTTAGTCTTACAAAGTATACTAATACAATACTACTCCTACCTAAAAGGTAGCAGCATTCTTCTGTTATTCACATCATTAACATTAGAAGATGCATGTGTTAGAAAGATTGAATATTAAAGCTATTGAATAAAAGTTATAACCGTAACTACCTTTTTATTTTATTTTATTAATGACCATAATTAGTTTTCAAATTGAAACACATTTTGAGGGGGAGAAAAGAACAAATCACATTTTGCTGGCAATACAGAAGCACAGGATTTTAGCAGTAACTAGCAACGTAACGTAATGTCTGACATTTGTTAGTTTTCAGCATCATGGACCACATTTCCATATTGGTGTTAAGATGTGCCACCAGAACTCTTGGTCTCTTTGATGGATTGTAGTACCAAAGTACTTGAGACAGCCTTATAAGCGAGTCCAGGACCACTGATTTTTTTTACATTCTGTGGCTCTAAGTTGTTAACATATGCTCCCCATTGATAGGACTTAGAATTATTTTGACATCACCCGGTAACATTCACTATAACTGCTTCTATTAGTGCATTTGTCTTTGCGCAGTTCACTTATCTTATCCACAGATATGATTAAAATACAAGTGCGGGAATATAAGATAAAGTTGGAAAAAAGACAAGGATGATCAAACTAGACATAGAAGCCAGTTTTCTACTTCAGTTAAGAACGCTTTATGAAACCAATTATTTGGTAAAATAATGGCTTTTGTTTGTTACGTATTAGAAAAAAGTGATTTTGATATAAAATAATTTAGTGATTTTTTTAGAGATTCTTAGAAAGGTAGAAGCTAACTTATATTCAAAATAGCTTGTGATTTTAATAAGATTTTGGATTCTTTTTAGCTTATTATTATTTTTGACAAGTTGAAACAAATGCATGAACAACTTTTAAAAGTGATTTTTTAATGGAAAAACTATAACAAATGGACCCAATACTGCTCTAATAAAAGTAATTTAATATTTTTTTCTAAAAAAGATATCTTTCACTCTATTATATAGTAGTGTTATACTAAATTTAGCTATTTTAGACTTTTATTTTTCTTAAAAGAAAAACTAGTGTCAAATACAATTATATAAAAGTTCTAAAGTAAAACGAGCTTTTTAAAACCAAGAAATCATTAGAAAGTTGCTGAATTTGGATTGATTAATCTTAATTTGTCACAATGCAAAAGTTAATTAGCTAGCTTTTGCTATCAACTAATAATTGACGGTGAATTCTAAATTAAGTATTATTTTGTTATTCACACTACTAAAAGAATGATTTTTACGACGAACGTTCGATGACAGTTTCCATAAAACCGTTGTCATATATAAGCCAATGACAATTTTGTAAATATATGATTTTTCAACGAAGACTGTTTTCCAAAAATCATCTTTGAAACTATCATTCTAAAACGATTTCGTAAAAACCATATTAGAATGGTTGTAATTCCAACAAAAACGGTGACAATTTTGTAAATATGTGTTTTTTCAACGAAGACAGTTTTTAAAAAATCGTCTTCAAAACTACCATTCTAAGATAGTTTTCCAAAAACCGTCTTTAAAACTACCATTCTAAGACGGTTTCATAAAAATCGTCTTAAAATTGAGTGTATTTTTATTTTTTATACCCTCCATCCCTCACCCTCCCTATTCTTTCAGATTTTTGAAATTTGAATTTAAATTTGAAACCAATAACGAAAATGAAAACTGCGTTTACTTACAAAGCCAATCTTCTTTACTCTTCATCCTCTCTCTCACACGCACAGCGAAATCCATTTTTAGCAAAAAAAGTAAAAGAGTGAGAGTGTGAGACAGAGAGAGGTTATTGTCGTCGCGCGCCGCCGTCCCTTTCTCACCCCTGAATCCGAAGAAGCTCTCCTGCGGCAGCGGTCCTGATCTCATCTTGATCTTGTTTAGACCCAGCGACGATGCCAAAATCAACGACACCGACAACGACGACGATGATTCCCGTCCCTCTGTCGCCATCAACTTCTTTGCCGAAGAATCCTTTCGAGAATCCAACACCGACGCTTGCCTTTCTTTCCCCTTGACCACATCCTTCTTGTTAGTTTGCGGCAAATTTAGTTTTTTTCTTGTCGGATTTAGTTATATGTTGATGATGATATTGCAGAAGAAGAAGAATGGCGATGGAAACAACAACAACAACAACAAGGAGAACTGGTTAATCGCGTGTGTTTTATTATTAATTTATTTATTTATTATTAAGGAATTAGGATCAACTTAATTATATATTTTGACGCATTAACATATGGACACGTGCCTCTACTTCTTGTTCTTTCTAACTTAACCGCAAGGTTTTCACTCCAGGGGCAATTTGCTATATCTGTGGATGATACATTGAAGATAATAGCCTGCAAGTGTGAATTAAATTTGACATAAATGTGCTCCTTCAAAAAATGAGCTAAAGGCTTTTTTATTGCTGTTGGATTTTATTGATGATCTCCTTTGGATTTCAAATGCTTGTTCACTTCTTTTAGTAATTGATCTTATTTATACTTATATAATAATGCTTATACAAATTTGATATTGGCAGCTGAAATTCCAGATGTTAGATGGTTTGGAATATAGACATTAAAAATTGTTTCTCCATGAAGCACACATTTCTACATGTGTCGTGAATCATGGACACAAAATAAATAATCAAAGGCCAAAAAAGAAATAATAACACAACATGTTGGAGTCTATGATGTTTCAAGAGGTATTTTTTTTCTTCTTTCATGAATCATGTCTTTTTTTTTTCCAATTCACAGCAATCCAAGGTTTGTTTCTCACTACCTAAAATAATTAATTAACTTTGGATTTCATACTCTTTTCTGTTTTGACATGTGTACACTAATATGTTGTTTAATACTTTATAATGTTTACTTTTAAATGTAGCAGCTGGTTGAGTAGAAAGTTGTCAACTCTTGACAACTAAACTTCCTCACAAAACATTTGTTGTCTAGGTAAGCCAGATGCTCAACAAACCAAAACTCTTAATATTTGGTGAACTATTGTACTGTATTTAATCATTACAATGTGTTTGTGTTACCTATATCTTGTTGTTAACTATCATGTCATACTATATAGTTTTGGTATTATAATATACATAATATAAATTTATAGTATTTTTCTTTTTGTTGAAGATGATTATAAGTTAGTACTTTAATCTTTTTAATTGTATTTTCATATGTCATGAATCATGCTATGTATGTTTTATTTAATTGAAACTTAATAGACAAGGGGAATAGAGCAAGCAAAGATATACAAAACAAAGACATTGACAGGTTCGTCATAAACCAGGAAAACAAGCGATGTGACAAAAAGACAGAACAATTAAGAAGAAAAATAAAAGATTGGACAAAAAAACAAAATGGTGAGACTATGAAGAAATCAAATTCTAAATAGTTTTAAGGTTTTAGATGCCTAAGGGAGGATGTATTCATATGATTTCTTTATAGCATAATTATATGTCTGCATTATAAAACATTTTGGGAGTAGTATAAGTTGATAACCCAATCATGTACCAATTGACTAATATTTGTTAGATGTTCACCCATCAAGTGTCTTTAATTGGTATGATGATGATTTAAATTGCCAGTCTATTTATATACGGTCTTCAATAATATCACCTTCATTTTTAGATCATACAATATGCTTGCAATTTCTTTTCAATTCCTCTTCGAAACAAGAATATGGAGTTGCATGTATTGGTTTTATTTGGTTTGTAAACTACTGTTAATTAATATTTCAACATGACTTTCTTATCATGCTAGAGACTTTTCAATTGTATTGGTGTACTTGATTTGGTGCATTCATTTGATGATAATTAATAAACAATTGTATTTTTTTGTCTAATAATAAAAAACATGAAGCATGTTCAGTTTTGAACTGGATAATTAGAATCTCCAACAACATTTACATTGTTACTTTTTCACTTTTACGCAGCATAAGTTTTTATCTCATTAATTTATCAGTTCATAATTATAAACTATAAAATTAAAAGAATTGGTAGGGAAAATGAAAATAGTTCTTAATTTTTAATCAATTTATTAAAAAAATTATTTTCTCCAATTTTTTTTAAAAGACATTCTAAGATGGTTTTGTGAAAAATTGTCTTAGAAAATCTACATTCTAAGACAATTTTTGCTAAAAACCATCTTAGAATCCTCATTTTTTTTTTAAAAAAAAAATTTTAAAAATTATCTCTAAAAAATCGTTTTAGAAAAATCTTCTTAATTTTTGTTTAAAATAAACATCTTTTAAGATGATTTTTCGCAAAACCGTCTTAGAAATACCCTTTATAATTTTTTTTATAAAAATAAACATATTCTAAGACGGCAAAAGAACACAAATAATACTTTTTTAATAAAAAAATTACCAATTTGGGACTGTTTTCAAACATTTTAAAATTCTGGGGCAGGGAGATACGCCCAAAATGGGCGTGTCTCCCTCCTTT
>CM023952.1:9033730-9044880 GCA_013407115.1 Glycine latifolia
TTTACTAAATTTACTTAGTTCAGTTTAGGGTTGAAGGGTTAGGGAATATAAGGTTTAGTTTAGGATTTTAGGGTTTAGGGTTTAGTTGTTCAATTAATTTTGTTTACTAAATTTACTTGGTGTTTAGGGTTCAAGGGTTAGGGATTAGGGTTTAGTTTAGGGATTAGGATTTTAGGGTTTAGGGTTTAGTTGTTAAATTAAAATTATTTTACTAAATTTACTTGGTGTTTAGGGTTCAAGGGTTAGAGATTAGGGTTTAGTTTAGGGATTAGGATTTTAGGGTTTAGGGTTTAGGGCTTAGTTGTTAAATTAAAATTATTTTACTAAATTTACTTAGTGTTTAGGGTTCAAGGGTTAGGGAATAGGGTTTAGTTTAGGGATTAGGATTTTAGTGTTTAGGGTTTAGTGTTTAGGATTTAGTTGTTAAATTAAAATTATTTTACTAAATTTAATTAGTTCAGTTTAGGGTTAAGGTTAGGGATTAGAGTTTAGGATTTTAGGTGATTTCCCTAAATATGTAGATGATATTATTATCCTATGGAACTCGGGCTGATTTGAGTGAAAAAGAAATGTTGAAGTAGTTTAGGGTTTAGGTTTTAAATATAATTTGAAATGACTTGTCTATTGTTTAGGGTTTAAGGGTTTAGGTTTTAAATATAATTTGAAATTATTTAGGTAATTTATTTGTAATGTAATTTAATTAGAAGTTATTAAATTATTAATTATTATATTATTTTATTTATATTAAGATAGTCTCATAGATGGTTGATTCATCATCTTCGGCGTCTTCACGGTCTGGATCCGATCATGAGGGTGACGAAAGGGATCCGGCGACCCATGTTATGCCTACCTCGTATAAGTGGGGTTTTGCGGAGGCGTACCCAACGAACTCATGTTTCACAGGCTGTGTGGAACGAGGATAGATGTCGAGTGTTAAAGACACGACGTGGTAAAGTCGCAGGGGGGCCAGACTGTGACGATATTCCTACAATCGTTGCAGGGATGTTAGGACAGGCTGAATTCCTACATGTCGCACGCATGTGACATATTCAGGTATAAAATTTTTAATTGAATAATGGTACATACGACGAAGTGATTCCTAAAAATGTTTTTGTTTATAAGTGTGCATACGAATTGATTATTTTAAACTTCACTTTAGATTGATCCTGAGCTTATCAGTGTTCTGGTTGAGAGGTGGAGATCAGAGACACATAGGTTTCACATGTCGTAGGGAGATATGACCATCATCCCAACACATGATGCAATGCTATATTACAACGGCAAGTAGAACATAGCATGACATAGCACGACAAGTGGATCAAATCCAATAAGATTTGAAACACTTCAGGATGCAACATTGAAACACTGAAGGATGTAATCAAGCAAGTTGCGCCTGTTGGGGTTCCCCCTTATGGAATTCACAACTCACAGGTGGTAAGAAAATTATTTTTTAGACAGCCAGCCTATTACGCTTATTCAGACAACACAATTGAATATCACATAAAAGAGTTGATAACCGATGTAGACGTGTTGAAGGTGTTAGCAGAATCCAACTACTGGAAACATTTTTCTCCAATACACATCTTAGCTGTTTTTAGCAAACCCGTTGCCCAAATGGAAGAAGACATGTCCGCTACACAACATATGTGAAACTGCTAATTAGTGTTGTTATTTTCGTATTTCAATTGTTATTGTTATTTGCATTTTATTAAGTAGTGTTTATTAAGTGCGGTTATGTCAATTGTTGTTGTTATTTCAATTGATATATGTGATATAATTAAGTGATTCTTCTTCAGTTGGATGACTCCAATCAATATATGTGTAATAAGGAATTTCATCCCAAAAAGGAGCGACCTCAACACCTTCAAATACAAAATCAGTTGAATAAACATATCATGTACACTAAAATACTATAACATACACATATACAAATTTTAGACCACTTCATCATTCATTTCAGTCATGTTACATACCTTCAACAGATTGTTCTGATTGTGTACATCCAACGTCTGGATGATGACGGATTTTAGACGACCCCACATCAGTGTCTGCTTGGAATCCAATCGCATGCACACCAGCATCGTCATCATTATCCGACGCACTAGCATCCGGCTCAAGAAGACGATCTTCCATTGCAATGTTTTCATCATCGTCATCCATAACCCAAGTTGGGTCATGTGAATCTTCCTCAGACACGTTTACAAATGGAGCAGCATATGACGATGTAGGCATAACAGAATTTAAAGGAACTGACCTGATGGGTAAAACATCCTCTACTACAGTAAAGTCCACGTACAACTCTAGAAAATCTTTCCTTGGCAGCTCGAAAAATTCTTCCATTAGCAATTCTATGTCTTCATCATCCACAAGTTGAAAACCCATGTACTGTTCACGTTGCCATAATCTTCCCGTAACCAAAGTGATATATTGGTTGTCTTACAGACCTAATTTTTGTCGTATCTTCTGATGTAATTCACCCATTGTTGAGCTTCATTTAATACGTGTCTGTCTTTTCTCTCCTTCAAAAACAACACCCTATCGACATTCAACTTTCCTTTCATTAAAAAAATAACACAACACGAGCAAACTCCTCATCACCTGAACTCATTTCTTCCACTCAACGAAAACAAAAACTTCTTGGCAGAGCTTCCCTGTAGACATAAATTTGAAAAAATTGTGTTACAATATGTTATTACCATTACTCATAAATAAATAAATTCATAAAACAAGATAAACGACATTGTTCGGGTTACAAAAAAAAAGAATAAAACAAAGATTCATAGAGATACTTTAACAACCATAAACCCTAACCCTTAGACCCTTAAACCTTAAACCATAAACCCTAAAACACTAAACCCTAAACCCTAACCCATAAATCCTACGCACTACACCCTAGACCCTTAACACTGAACCCTAAACATAAACCGCTCGCCCTAAACCCTAAACTAAACTAAACCATACACCCTAATACCTAACATTTTTCTACAAAACTAAACCATAAACCCTAAAATAGTTCTATGTAATAGTCGCTAACAATTTCACATGGCCCTAACAATAAATAAATAAATTCATAAAAAAAGATTAATGACATTGTTCGGGTTACAAAAAAAAAGAATAAAACAGAGATTCATAGAGATACTTTAACAACCCTAAAACCCTAAACCCTAAAAACTAAACCATAGACCCTAACCCTTAGACCCTTAAACCTTAAACCATAAACCCTTAAACCTTAAACCCTAAACCTTAAACACTGAAACCTACATCCTAAAACGTAAACCATAAGCCTACAGCCTAAACCCTACACTAAACTAAACCTGAAACCCTAATACATAATAGTTTAATACAAAACTAAACTACACCCTAACCCTTAAACCCTAAAGTGAACTAAATAAATTTTAAAAAATACTTTTATTTTAACAACCAAACCCTACACCCAAAAACACTAAACCCTAACCCGTAAACACTACACCCTACACCCTAGACACTCAACACTGAACCCTAAACCTAAATTGTTCACCCTAAACCCTAAACTAAACTAAACTAAACCTTGCACCCTAATACCTAACATTTTTCTACAAAACTAAATCATAAATCCTAAAATAGTTCTATGTAACAGTCGCTAACAATTTCACATGGCCCTAACAATTTTATAATATAACATATTAACTAATATGCATAATTAATAAATTAACTTACTTGTTGGCAGAGCTTCGCTGTAAAGATAAGTCACTCGCAAACCTAGACTTCAGAAACTTTTAGAGAGAAGGCGAGACAGTAAAAGTGACGAAAAAGTAAAAATTCCAGCGTATAAAAGAGGGAGACATGTCTCCCTGCCCCAGAATTGTAAAATGTTTGAAAACAGCCCCAAATTGATAATTTTATATTAAAAAAGTATTATTTGAGTTTTTTTTGCCATTCTAAGACAGTTTTATCGAAAATCGTCTTAGAAACATTTTTAATTTTTTTTATTTTAAAAAACTATCTTATAAGACGGTTATATAGAAAATCGTCTTAGAATGTTCACATTTTAAGATGATTTTTTTGAAAAAATCATCTTAGAAACACTTTGTTAATTTTCATATTTAAAAAACATCTTCTAAGAAACACATTTTATTAATTTTTTTTAACAAAATCATCTTCTAAGACGGTTCCCTTGAGAAACCGTCTTAGAAATTGTAAGCTACAAAGATGGTTTTATAACCATTATCGAAAGTTATGACTTTCGATGACGTTTACTATAAAGACAGTCGGAAAACCATTTTTAAAATGGGTTTAGAACCATCGTAAAAACTACTTTTTAGTAGTGTCAATAGTGAGTTCGGAGTTATTGATCAATATATTGTTTATTCAATAAATGAAAAATGTGTAAGTTGTTAAATTAAAATTAAATGGGGTTATTAACTTATTAAGTAACCCTTATATACCTACATGTAATCATAGCATTATATTATCAAGATTTTATTTAAAAATTTATGTGTGTATTTTTTTTTGTATGATTTTTTTATTTGTATAGTCGGTCTCCCTATTGATGAATGTTGGCTCCGTCCCCTGGGCATACATTATAATGACCAGTTGACTAAACTTACGTATGTCTCAAGTAGATGTAAATCACCGTAACATTGAAAATAGAATGAAGTGTGAATTTAATAGAGTTTAATAAAGATAATGAAAGTAAGTGTCATGTTCACTCTTGTAATCAGTTTCAGCATTCGTATAGATTCTGCTCCCTCAGTTAATGAACTCAATGTTTGGGTTAGGGAGTTTCAGATTCAAAAGCAACGTTGGAGTAGTTTGGATTGTGGGTGTCCCTGTGTCAGGATTAATGCCCACTCTCTTTATTTTGCGTTATTTGAGCACACACTGCTTTCCCTTTCAATGATGTGTAAGGATAGTTTTCCATATCTATCCGGTAATGTTTGGATCGTACATCACCAAATATATTCTTCTTTTCTTTTTTATTGATAAAAAACTTGCCTGTCTTGTATAATGTCATATGGCCTACTGAGTGTGATAAAAGTTGATTTGAATAAAGAAATGAATCATCTTTTTTATTTAGTGATCACCACTTTAGTGCTATATATGAATTCCACCAGCATCCTATCGATATCTCTTGATCCCCCATTCATCAGTATATGAAGGAGGCCAGTTTTTGTTTGTTATCTATAACATTCATGATTATCAAACTCAAAAATATACCTAAATTCATAAAAACTCCATAAACTTTTTAAACTCATAAAAAAATATAAAATACTTATCAATAAAATATCAACTAATTATTTCAACATCATAATAAAATAAAATAATAAATCACAATACTAAAATAACTAAGTTTAATAGTATATCACTACTAAATAAATTTAAACTACACCAAATAAAGAATAAATATAAGTCACATAATAACAAAACATTACTTTCTTATAAAATGATAACACTTAATTTAAATCAATAAAATACAGTGTATTACATGAATATTTTTGGATTAAATTTCTTAATCCAACAAAATCACTTAAACTCACAAGTCTATTTCTAAATGTACCAAAAAAAGTTTATACAAGTTAATTTGAGAGTTTGATAATTATAATAACATTTTTTAATGCAATGAAGATTTGGTTTATTGTTACAACATATGCTTTTACACACTCGAATTAACTCATTTGTTGTAACTATATATATATATATATATATATATATATATATATATATATATATATTACAACATATGATATATAGGGTCCTGCATATACGTTTTTACACACTATTATGATGGATCAAGGCCATTAATTAAGGTGTTTTATCTTCGAGGAATTAAGAAATACCACGCTAAGTGTGTAGAAACTACTCTTCAAAAAATCTAGAACAGAAACATGATTATGTCCTTGTGGAAGGGCACAAATTAGAATCTAGGAGAGACGAAACAAAAAATTCACTCAGTGGTGGACCTACATTCACATGAGGGTTTGCAAATGCATTCTTGAGTTTAATAAAACTATAAGTAAATATTTTGCGTTTTTATATTTTTTTCCCCTGTATTCTTATACGTTTGATCTCATAATTATAAGGTAGGTGAAAATATTATTTATGAAAAATTCAATATCAATACCTCTGTAGTTATTATAATTTTTTCTATTCAATATTTTCTTATATTTTAAAAATTGATTGTGTCCTTACAATTTTTTTTCTTTCTATTAATAAGGAAATAATATTTCTCGTCATGTATACGTAATAGTGTTAGTCTCTGTAATTACACTATATTAGAATGTAAGAAAAAGTAGGTAGGAAAAAATGTGGTATAAAAAATATGAGTTGTGAAAAAATAACAATTAGAAAAATGAGTTCATTTATATTGTTTAGATTAATAACAAAAAATGAAAAAAAACTTATTTGATTAGATAAAAAAAAGTGAAAATAATGAATAAGTGATATAATATCATGATAAAATAATATAAAATAATTGGTCCAACACATAGTGAAAGATATAAATAAATAGGTATAAATTGGAAGAGTTATTTTTTTCTTTCAAAATTTGAGATAAAAAATGAATTACTTAGATATAGGCCTTATATTATTTTTTTTCCTTTCTTTTTTTTCCCTCTCCATTATCAAATGAAAAAAAAAATGGTATATTTCCTTTTTTTTCCTCCACCTTATTTCCTTCTTTCGATTAATTTTCTCTTAAAAACAGTCTTTAACAGAAAACAAAACTATGAAAACTCAAAATTAAACTTTTAAAATATAATTAAGCAAACTTTAAAAGGTGTTGCATAACTTACCTTTCGAGTTATGTAACCATTCCTTACATATGGTCGGAGTTGTGCGAAACTAGGATGTGTTTAGAATTCTAGCTTATTAATTAGCTGAAAGGTTATAAACTAGATCATAAAAATGACAAAAAGTACAATGTAAAACAAAAGATAAAAATAAATGTTAAATAAATTAATGAAGATAAATTAGGAAAAAAGAAGTAGGAACTTATAAGCTATAAACTAGTTGGAATAGTATATAAAAATAAGCCAGAAGGTGCTAAAAGAAGCTTGCATATTATGACAATCTTATTCTGATCAAAGCAAGTTATAAGTTAGTCAATTAAATAAGAAAGTTTTTTTTAGTTGTAAAATAACGAAGTTAAATAGAAATAAAAATTGAAACAATGGCGTAATCAATAAAATGACCAACGAATATGATGAACATAAATATGAACATAAGCAAGTTTTTTTTATACAATCCCAGACTACAAATTGAATAAGAGAAGTGGTGAAAGGTTAGAAGGAATTTCACAAATTGAAAAAAATATTCCACAAACATTTTAATAGAAATAAAAAAATCATTTCAAAAATAGAACAAAAAATATGGAAAAGTTTATCAACTCCCAACCAAAAATAATCACCATATGGGGTATGAAATCAAGATTGTGTTTTGAATCTAAAAGATATTTGAGTAGCTTTTTTTTTTCTTTTCTAGTTAAATTTGAGTAGCTTTACAACAATAAGGCTCGGGACAAAATTTAAATTCAATATCACAGGTACGATTAGTGTTATTCTCCAATTAACATTGGAGATTTACATCGGTAATGTTTATAGTAAAAGATTTCATTGAACATCATCGTGTATTGCCAAAGTGAAATTATAAATCCGATTGAAGAATAACATCAACAACACCCATAGTACTACATCTAAACTATATCCTAAGGCTCAAAAAGGGAAAAACAGGGGTGTGTGTTCATTAAAACAAAATATATAGAGAAGTGTGTGTTCTTAGAAACAAAATAAAGGAGGACGGTCCAAGAAGAAAAAGATGTAGAAGAATCATCACTACTGCAAAAATACCATTTGACGACGCCTCTTTTAAGACGGTTATAAGAGAACTGTCATCGTTTCGAGTGCGGTGGCTATACCATAAATATATTGCAAATTTCAAAAAAGATTTTGAAATAACCGTCTTTGAAACGTGGTAATGATGACGTTTTTGGTAAGTTCATTGATGACGTGTATTGATACTACTAAACGACGACGATTCTCAAACAAAATCGTCCTTGTTTTCGATGTATTCAAAGACAGTTGTTCAAGATTGTATTTGAAACCTCAAAACGACGAAGGCTTTCTTGAAGAACCATCTTCATTTACATTGACCCTAAAAATAATCCTTGCACACATGACCTTGCCCCACTTTTCGTCTTGCGCCCATAACCAAGCACACTTCTGCTGCTGTTCGTCATCTTTGCGAGGCTTCCATTGTCAACTCAGGTGTTGTCGTCCCTAGCCTCCTTTAAGAAAACTCAGGAGTCTACCTTAGTAACCCACAGGCTGTCGTCAACTGAGGTGTCATCGTTGCGAGCGACCCTACATTGTGAACTCCGTCAATCGTGTGCCACCATGTCCAGTTACCAACATCTAGTAGATAATGCCACATTAGGTTCTATTTTGTTGAATACAAGTTTGTACCCGAAAACCCAAATTGGCTATTGGTTTTGAAAAATCTTTTGAAAAAGTCAAAGCATGTATATTTTTAAACTGATTCGCTATAATTTATGGTAGTGAATGTAGTAGCTGATATTACTTTGAGATGCATAGAAGTATCAATAACTACTCATGATAACTTTGCAATTGGTAATAAAGCATTTGTGGAGTATGTAGCTATGATGTAGTAAACCCATGTGTATGATCCTTCTCATGGTTTTTACCAAATTAAACTATAGCAGATTCATGGTTCTATAAAGTATGTACTCTGTATTGGTTTATTAGGTGGATATAATTGAGTAAAGATGGGTTGATGTTGATCATTTTTGGGTGCTAGTAATGGTTCCTTTTTCACATTGAAAATTAATATATTTTGAATGTAGATATTTTGAATTGAGATATTTTGCCTAGTTTGTACTATGTTACTTTATTTTTGTGGTTTTAATGTTGTGTATTTAGAAAGATGGCTTTACAAAAAATTTGTTGATTTATATTTAACATGAGTAAACAAGCTTGAAATTAAATCAATAGACAAATATGTTCATGGGACATTTAAGATACGTGTGGGTTGGTGTATGAGTAACTAACATTGTAGCATTCGGGTATTTGATCCCTCTTTATATTCTTCCCTCATATACTTAATGCATAATAAGAAGAGAATGTTGGATAATACCAAAAGTTTAATATCAATGTGTGTCTCATTTGGGTTAAACTTGAAGGCAAGGCTATTATGGGGCATGAAATCAGAATGCAATTTAGTTTATATTTTAGTGTGACATCATGTTAGCCCTTAACATTGTGTAGGCTACAAATATTACCAATCTTAGACCCCCAATGCACAACAACTTGGAGCTTAATCTGCATGGACCACAAGTTATGAGTCTCATTTTCAGATCATAACATCCAATGATATTGTATAGTCATAAACAATAACAACAAACCATAAAGAAATTTGAGAATCTTAATACAAGTTTCACTTAAGGATTCAATCCATGCTCCAAAAAGACACATTTTTTGCCAAAGATGGACACAAAAAGCATAACAAAAGTATGGTGAAGGTACTCACCCAAGGATGAACAAGATGAAGGTACTGTAAGAGCATAACAAAAGTTTCGTTAACTGGTTTAAAGATAAAATCCTTGCTGATGAAATTGCTTCCAAGAAATTAACTCTGTTAGCTGTTGGGCCAAATCTAAATGTCCCTACTTGGAAGGGATACGATATCAACAACTATTCCTTCTACGCAAAATCGCAAGATGATAAAAGTAGTGTGCAAAATAATGGGGTGAGTGTTGAGGCTTCTTCCAAACACTTTTGTAGTGCATCAGATAAAAAGCCAATTCGAGCCTTAATGCCTTATTTTGGTGTGATTGAAGAAATCTGGGAAGTTGATTATAATGAGTTTAGAGTACCTGTTTTTAAGTGTAACTGGGTAAATGGAAATAACGGTGTTCATGTATATCAATTTGGTTTTACTATAGTTGATCTTCATAAGCTCGGTTACAAGGATGAGCCTTTCATATTGGCTGAACAAGCCAGACAAGTGTTTTATGTCCAAGATCCATGTAATTCAAGGTTGTCTGTGGTTCTTCAAGGAGGATCAACTGCCATAGTGTCTTCGAACGACGAACCTTCACTTGATATTGAAGAGTTGCCTGCATTCTCCAGACAACTACCTTCCATAAATGAAGAACATGCAAATCGTAATGATCATGAAGAAGGATTATGGAAGAACATTAATACATAACTGCTTCATATGAAAGTAATTCTCTTAATTAAATACACTAAAAGTATGCTATATTTGAATTCTACATTGATATTTCCATTTGAATAAGCAATTGGTTCAATTGTAATTGATTTTTTTTGTATGGAATTTTTTTTTTGCAGAATTATGGCAACACCACCGAGGTCCCCTCCGCATTCAGATGAACCTTCAGAATGTACGTCTAGGAGGAACAGACAATCAACTCGACTGAGAAGCTTGACTGTGAGAAACTTGGACCAACGTAGACCAACCATTGAGGTCAATCCTCAAACTGGGAGAGCATCAGGCCCAAACAAAGACAAGTTCCATAGCTACCTAGGAGTTGTAGCTCGAGAAAAAATTCCTATACTTCATAACAACTGGAAAGATGTCCTAGAATCTCTAAAGCAACTTATATGGGATGAGATATTGGTATTTGAATTTCAGATTAAGTTTTTTATATGCGTATTTCAGTTTTCATAATGTAATAATACACCTGTTGGTACTTAACATATGACTGTAGTAAGTCACTTAATTCTTCGGAAGAATTTACTTACAATTGTAACAATATGATTCCCTACTATGAGGTTTATCTTTCCTTTTTCTCTTTGAAATTCAGTTAGGTTGTCATTTTTACTATGCAATCTATTTAAATAAGTCTACAAGTTTTTTCTATATGTGGGACCTTCTGAATTGTGATTGTTAGTTTAGTGTTATGAAATTGTAATCAAATGGAAAATAAGGTGAAGAAAATTAGGAATTAACACTACTACAAAAGCTAGCTTCAACGACGCACAATCAACGTCGGTTGTAAGAAAGTCGACATTATAGGTGAACCGGTGGCAATTTTGTAATTATGTGAACATTCATAAGAAAACCACGTCGGTTTATACCATGACCGTCGTTGACTTCGTTTATTCAAAGTCGGTTTTGGTAATAACCGACTTTGATTC
>CM023952.1:9074880-9099904 GCA_013407115.1 Glycine latifolia
TATATATATATATATATATATATATATATATATATATATATTATAATACTATTTGGTCAAAACGTAAAACCCCACATGTCTAAAGCAAATGGGATAATATAGATTATGGGAGCTAGGTTTGTGCACTTTAGTATGAAGAGCACATATGCAGTAGCAGCAAACATGTCTCTCACGTGTGCGTTCCTTGAATGAAGGATCCAACATTATCATCCAAAGACAGGCATGACCCATATTAGATTTAGGACATCGTGAAATAGTAGCATTATAAATAAGCATGCATGTCATAACCATATATGGCCACAACGTCTACTATGTGAAACATTATAAGTCACGTTACAATGACTGAAGCAATAGTAGTATTTCATAATTTCAAGAGTCTCCCCGGGAAGAAACTCTATCGCATCTGCAGGTACCATCCAATATTCTGCTTCCAACAGTGATTAATTCATGAGTCACGCGCATTTTGACACTTTCTGATCATAGATTAATTATATTGGAGGCTTAAATTTCCTACATTTTTGGTTTTATTTCATAATGCCCGCATACATTTACTTTAAAGTAAAATTTTATGCTATTTTTTAATTATAGACTATTATATATTATTATTATTATTAAGATTATCTTTGTCACATTAATTTTTTATTTTTACCCATTTTAAGTAAATCTTACCATTATACAGAATTCATATTTACTTTTTTACAAATTAAACATATTTTTAATCCAAACAGCATAATTTTTTTTACTAAATTGGGACTTACAGATAACTTTACATTCTTACATTTTGTCAATATTAACAACAATATATCAATAATTATTATTATTATTATTATTATTACTACAGCGCCATCAATAAAAGTTTAGTTAGTTCCAATACTTATATAAGTAACTGGTGCTTGCATTAACACATATGCTTAATAAGATGAAACCCTAATGAAAGATCTTAATAGCTAGGCATTGATTCTTAGTAAGCAAAAAGCATAGAAACACCTCTGTTGGAGGTAGCTTAACATGGTTAACTTTTATAATAATTAAAATTTAAAAGTTATATTCGTTATATGATTTTTAATTGGTTGATAATATAATTTGTTATAAAAAATGGTTGATAATATCAAAAATTATATTATACTCTGTTGGAGTATAACTTTTAATTGTTTAATAATATAAAAAGTTATATCAGCAGTACTTAAAAATTAATCTTTTCAAATAAAGTGATAAAATTTGATAAAATATTATATAAACTGTATCTTTTCGTGAATTAATTTAAACAAAAATCTATAAAACACTAACAAGGGGGCAAAGTATACATACATATATATAATTAAAATTTCGGGGAAGGGGGGGATACCAACAAAATATACGCATATATATAATGTTTTATTAAAAAAATTATAATAATGTAAAAAGATATAACTGAATTTTAATATAAAAAGATAATTATAATTAATATAAAATAATACATATGATCTTATAACTAAAACTTCCCTGCATACACTTATCATTATGTGTGTATGCATAAAAAAGAAGTGTAATTTAGAAAATAAGATGTAAATATAGTGAATTAAGATTGTGATAACATATATATACACATAATGAAATATAAATTATTAAAATATCAGCTATTAATTATTACATGCATCCGAAACTATTAATTAATCCATGGTTAAATACATTTTGTTATTTTCAAAAAATTTACAATAGCATGTTAAATCAATTGAATTATATCTCATTAGGAAGCTACATACATATATGTATGTAATTATAATATTCTATAATTCAAAAAACTATATATGAACTTGAAATATACTATCAGTATAAAGTTTTTTATACTTTCATTTAGTTATAGAATATTATATAATTGAAATTTGTTAATTTTTGTAATAATTATTTTAAAAATTATATATAGAATAATTTTTAATTATTTGACATTATAAAAAGTTTTACACTTATAAAGTATAAAAAGTAAACTCTTTCTCTTTGTATATATAATTGTAAAAGTAGAAGATGAAAATGAAATTAATTGTGGAATACGGATACACATATAAGGCCAAAAGGATACAGATATACATCAATGAATCCCAACTAACTGGGTTCATTCATTTATTTATTGATTGAGCTGCTGCTGCTTCTCTCTTTTTTAGGGGAGACCGAGCTGCTTAAAGATATGGAAACAACTGCAATATTTGAATACATGAATTTAAATTTAATTATATGACTATTAAATTTTAAATTATTGAAACAAATTGCTTTGTTTATTTTTTTTGGTGAATTGTTTTGTATATTATTATTAAATAGTTTCATCATTTTGTAACACTAAAATTTCGGGATCTCGATCTACTTGAGGAAGATTTTATCTAATACTCTTGCTTAGAACTGTATGACCAACTTAATATATATAAATAATTTTTTTAAGGATATAAAGAATATGTTATACTGATGTTAAAGACTATATATATAATTCTTTTAAATAATAGAAGAATATGATTCTCAAGCATTAAAAAATACAATTATCTCTAGAATATAATGATGCTTCATGATTATCTCAGTTTTTCTTTCGCCACCTTTTTTTCCTAGCTTGGCTCATGGCTGCTATATATTGTTTTAGTAGTTTATTTAACTTGTATAGTGCTTTGATTCTACGAAGAGATTAAAAGGAAATTTCACTCCTTTCTATACAATTCCTTTTTTACTTAGAAGCTTAAAAACAAACTGAGTTCTGCGAGTGTGGCAGGTGATCATGCATGCAGAACCTGCACTACATGTTGCTCTTTTAATAGGGCTGTACTCCATTAACTGAACCAAATGGTCCAGGAAGAAAAATGGAAAGAAAGAAAGAAGAAAAAAAGAATCAATTAAAGAGCAAATATAATTACAATCTTTAATTTATTCAAGCAACTACCATGCAACATATGGTGGGTATAATGAGTTCCTCGGGAGGAAGCACCATATACCCAAAAATGGTAAAACGGTAACCTTCTGATCAAAAATGAAAAAAAAAAAGTGTTCATGTGGTCCTATGAGAGGGTGAAATAGTATTGGTGTGCTTGGTTATCATAAAAAGAATCAATTAAATAGTATAATATATATAAATGCAACGATCCTTTTTTTTATGTTGAAAATTAATGTGGAAGTTAAGAGAAATTAAAAATAGGTAAAATGTTTAAGGATATTGGTTAAAGAATTTAAAGTAAAATTATTTTTTTATATTAAAAATAGAAAATTATATTATTTATACTTTTTTTATACACTCTTATAATTTATATAATAATTTTTTTAATTCCTTAACTATGCTTAAAAATATATACTACTCCAATACTATAGATTATGATCATCATTATGATATATAGAGCAACGTGTTGTTTACTTAAGTGCTCAAATTCATCACAATAAATGCAATCACAAGAATAGCAATCATTTCATAACAACGATATATAGAAAAGGGCAATACATATATGTAGTACTATTAAACATTGGTGTGAGAGGCAGAGGTTAATTTGCAGGAGTCTCCCATCCAGTTGTACGATATATTGGGAAATTTGATCAACCTCATTTTTTCACTGATTTAGGTCAAGCATGAAAAAAACAAGCTCATACTCACAGGCTTCCATTATCAGTAGAATCCATTAGACTTTTCAGCTCCTTCCCCCTGGTCCAACTTTTCTTGCTTGTTGCCATCCAGCTTTAAGTTCTTTAACCCAAAGTGAATGTGAGGGAAATGTGCCCACTGCATACTCATACACAAGTAAGATGAGACAATCCCCACGCTTCAGAAAGAGAAATTTAATGGGTGGCAAAAGATATATGTACTAATACAGCCTAGCTCTTTATGCCATATAAATATAGTCAAGACTCTTGCAGGATCGGAGAATCAATATAATAAACTTCAAATTAACTTGAAAATTTGAGCAAATTCTCAATTAAGTCTTCAAAATTGTAAGCATCCATATTCTTTTAGCAAACTTACTTTAGAAAGCTTTTAAGTTCATTTTGGTTATTTTTTCTGTATCTTTTAATGACAATAAGAACTAAAATGTATATCATTTTACAAATCGTAAAGGTTAAAGTGATCTAATATATGTGATGGATAATACTCTTCGTATACAAATTAACATGCATAAATTTGATCAATACAGGCTCAAACAGATAGTAAATTGATAAGAAAAAAACCAGTCATAGTAATTTTATATATCCCAAACACTATGTGGTGAAGAGCATGCTATAGTACATAGGAACAATAAGATAGACCAAAGGATCATACCATAGAACATAAGATCATGCTTTAGTACATAGGAATTGAACCACATGTACACGAACTAGAGAATCGTCTACTGGTGTTATAGTATATGTGATTGGAAATTATGGCCTAATACCATAATGAATACGAGGACAGTATGCATGTAAGTATTAACTAAAAACACTCTCAATATTTGATCATGTTTAGGGTTAAGAAAGTGATCATAAAATTGGCCTTGGCCTATCAAACTTTACTCATACGTATACTTGACTGGTTATAGATATTGTAAAAGGGAAATTAGATATGCTTTTGTGTTGATAGTGTACTTAATTACCCAACAAATATCTTAAATATAAGCCCTATAAAAAAACGTCACTTCATATTCCTTTTCTAATACATCATCAGTATCTGGAAACTTTTTTATCCAAGATTGACGCTCAAATATGCGTGTGCGCATACACACACAGAAGCTACTTAATGCAAGACTCATAGTCACCTCATGTTGTATCTGATCAAATCTTTAAATAATGAAGAAAAAGTAATGTTAAATATATCAACATTCTATATAATACCATATGTATAAATTCCTTATTTAAGTATTTGTTAAATCGAATACTATCATTTAAGGATGGGGAAGTTTTGAATTTGATACTCTCGCCTTTTTTTGTAAGAGTAATTATAATGTCTCTAGAAAGACCCCTCATTTTTTAAAGGCTAAAAAGATCCCTCCTGACAATCTTAATGCGATCTAGTATATAGAAACACTAGTTCTTTTTGCCAACTTCAGAGCTTGATTTTCAAAAGCATGGTCGGATATATATATATATATATATATATATATATATATATATATATATAATCCTAGTTTGTGGTATTTAATTACGGAATTTCTCCCATTAAAAAAAAGTATATGTAACAACAACCTCATTGTTTCATGTTTGAACATGATTTTGGATCTCTCAAATCACCATTTAAGTGGAAATGAAAAGAGTTAAATTTTTCTTTTTGTTAAACCATGAGTTGCAAATTATAATCCAAATATGCTATATTTTATTTTGTCATCTCATCTTCTCTGTCTGTGTGTGTGCGCGCAACCATACAGGGCATGATGTAATTTCCCAATTCTACATTCATGTTTTTTATGTGTGGACTTATTACTTAAAATAGAACTTCCCGGGGGACGGAATGTGGAAACCAATTTGAAGGATGTGATTTCCCCTTATACCCTCAAGCTTACATCAATGTATATAGGTGCTGGATGATTCCATTGGTAAATTTCTTACAATAATATAGTAGGAATATTGGACTGTCTCCTTCAGCAAGAAGTTTATAGAAGAGACAAGGCACAGTGTCCGTAAACCGACACAAGTGGCTCCAAAAGACATGAAAAAGATAGAAAACTAGCATGCACTTGTGTGGATCACACAATGATATTGATAAATGTGGTAATTAATTAAACTTAAACTCACGTTTTTGGCTGCTGAGCTGAAAGCCTCCCTGTGGCTGATATCTGGATTACTAGCCTTAATCCTTTGAATTTCCTCCCTGCAAAACCAGACAGTTGAAAAGACTTGCTATTTGTTTTTGCTGAATGGAATCATCTCTAGTCTATTCTCATGTTTGTTTGTTTATTTTTTATCTTTTGAAATGGAATCACCTATATACCTGTATATTCTAATATTTTTTTAATATTTTCAAAAACTTTATTTAATAAGAGATTATATTTACTGGCTAATTTTTATCATCTTTTTGCTTTGAATAGAAATTAAAATTTTAATCAAGTAATAAAGTACAATCCTTTCAATTTATATTTATAAAAAAAAACATAAAATGATTTCCTTTAAAACAAGACCGATTTTGATGTCGTTTGAGATTAGTGTTAATAATATCCTTGCATCTTTCTCGAGTTAAAAATCTTTAATATTATTTTATACATTATTCTTAAAATAAATAATACATGCACTAATAATTTAGTATCATTCAATTATAAACCATTTTAAAAGTTCATACATGTATAGTTCTTACAAAAAGGTGAATGGAAGGAAAGTCTAAATTTTTAATCAAAAACTATAACTGTAATTAATGTTAACTTTATAGGAAATCTGTGTTGCGATAATAATAATAATTAATGTAGGAATATTTAGACAAATCCTACATAACAAAGAGAGAGAAAAAGCAAAGATAGGGAGAAGCAAGGAGGTTGATTTAAAATAGTAAACTCGCAAGAATACTTACTTAATGAAGCGATTATAAGCAGAAGGAACACGATGTCTCTTCTCTGTAGCTGTTGAATAATCATGAGATCATTTAATTTGAAAATGTTAAATAAATAATATAAGAGCATAATACAATACAATCAATCATCAACTAAATTTTATAGTACATTTGTAGCCTAAAAAATTTACGTCGCATATTCACCAACAGAAAGCAGGTTGAGATAAAAAAATTCACAAGTAAAGGCCACATTCTTGGACAGGCTAAAGCTGTAGAACTGGGTAGTTGAGGACCATACAAATATAGCTCCTAGCATTCAAAATAGCACTGAAATTTCACTTGTTTATCCAATAGTCCATCCATTGGGTTTTTTCTTTGTTATTTCTGAATCAATTTTTGTCGTCATCACTTACAGCGACAAAATCGACCACTTAAATAACTGAAGTACTACCACTAGTCTACTACTACTACCTTTGCCGGTGTCAATCAATATAATTACCATGATGAGCTGTTATATATAATGGTGAGTGGAATCTGTAACTGTAAAATGAATTAATTACACGTGGATATATAATTGCATATATATAAAATATAATATTTATATATAAGTTCTAGTTCTAGGGCATGGCATGACAGCAATGAATTAAGGATGGGTCAATTTTTGTCACGTAAGGTCACCATCTTAGAGGGGGCCATTAAAATTGATGGAGGAAAACAAGATGCCCCAATTGGGCACAATAGAAACTGTTAACTCAGAAGGACGCCGACTCTTTGGAAAAAAAGAAGAAGGAAAAACTCGTTTTTATGACAAGTGGCCTCAATGAGGAGGTTGTTCTGCTCTGCTTGCTACTGCTATTACTTAGCATTATATTTAGCTTCTGCTGTACTAGTTGTGGAGCAAGTTGTTTGAGTCTTTTTCATATCCTTAATTATAATTTGTGAATGGTATTAGAAAAAGTTCTATGTATTATTCATTCAGATTTTGGTTCATTATTTTATCAAAAGCAAATTAAAAAGAGAGAGACATTAATCAATTAATAGAGTGTGAGGGCTCACGACGAATGGGAGGAATCCTAGGTAGTTCATGCTCTACTGCCTCAAATGGCGCTATTTTGTTACATTTTGAAGATGATCCCAGTTCCTTGCTGCTTGGTTCTTCAAAGCTTAGGTGCTGTTTCTGTGACTTAATCAGCAACAAATTAAACAGAAGAATTAACAAAAGACCACACAGTTAAGTTATTCATTCAAGGTACTGAAAGCTTTTTCTTTTTCTTTTTAAAAAAAATTGTACTACTATAAAGAAATTATATTAAATCATTCATAGTTGCCCATAGCGTCAGAAAGAGGGTATTGACCAAAAAGAGTATGATATAATATATACACACCTGAGGGTCTTGAGGGGGAAATGCTTGAAGTGACGCTCCCATGTTAACTGATAACAAATTGGCACAATGTCCACATCTAACCGTCACTATGGTTAGCAAACTGCTGTATGGAACACTAACCTGCCAATACCCCATTTTCAAATAAATAACAAATACTATTATCATTGATTTTTTACAAATATATACACAAAAAACTAGAAAGCCAGCAGAAGAACAACTTCACTTATATGCATACAGTAAAACATACATTAGACCATGAAAAAAACCAAGAACTGAAAGCTGCATAAATTTTGATGACCAACAAGAGCTGAAAGATATGTTTTATATATATATGAAGCTATAAATTTGTCAAAAAAAAAAAAGGTTAACATATATGCATATATATATATATATATATATAGGAGAAGTGAAGCTTTCACATTCCCAAGAGAGTTGTTTCCAAAGCACACCATGCAGCATTGCAATGAAAAATGAGCAGAGAAAAAGACAAAATGCATAGCTGCCAGAAAAAAGAGGTTAAGGGGGAGGGGGGATGCATGATAAATAAGCTAGAGAGGGAAGTGAGTGCAGCAATCTTTTCTCATTCATTCTGAGAGAGGTCTACTTTTATGGGGGGGGTGTGTGTGTCCACATAGTGTAGTGTGGAGTGGCACATTCAATACAACCATATTATAATATAGCAGCAGCAACGCTCAGAAACCTGACATGGGGCGATTTAAAATTTCAGTAGTACTCTCTATCAGTCTCTCACAATGTCCCCTTGTTGTGGGTGCGCATCACTTTTTGCTGACACTGCAAGGCAAGATGATAAAAGATGGAAATTGTTGCTCATAACGTGGAGGAAAGAGAGAGAGAGAGAGAGAGAGAGAGAGGGTGAAAACGACTTGACTGGAACGGAAATCATCAAGGACCTTGAATTGAAACACACCACCGTTAAACACTAGTGCTTTGCCACCAGAAGAGAGTGATGTATGATGTATCATCATCATCATGAACCAGCTTAGCCCTTTGGCCAGTGTTACGATCTCTCATTTGAGAAAGAAAGAAGAGAATTCTTTCTCAAAAGTGGTAGTTATAATTTCAACCAACAACCATGCTATGATGAAAGAAGAGAAACATAATAACATAAAAGGAGAGATAGCATATGGTATGGTATGATATGATATGATATAGCTTGTTGTGGTGGTGAAATGAAATGAATTGAGCTCAGAATTTAGACCCCCCCCCCCCCCCCCCACAAGTTCTTTGTAGAAAGAAAAGAGAGGACACTGGCTCTGTACTTAAGGGAAGGCCACAAGGCCGAAACCGTGAAAAAACTTGATGATATCTAATACGATATCATAAAAGACGATATGATGATGCTTCAACCTCATCGCCACAGAAAGGCAATTAAGGGATCAAACCAAAGACACTGAGGAGAGAGAAAACTGCACTGCACTGCGTACCATCACATGGATTTGTTGTGTACAGATTTAATTTCTGAAGCTGCGTTTTTTTAGCACACAAGTACACCAAGCAAGCAGGAAAAAACAACAGCAAAAAAAAAAAATGCAATATAGTAAATGAAATGAAATCATATATATATACATACATGATGCAGTCTATACTCTTCTGCAATTTTATTTTATTTCCAAGTTAAGCAAAAGAGGGGAACCCTAATACTTGGGGATAGCCCTAGTATATAGATCTCTCATGGCTGTGTCTGTCTATGAATTTTATTAAAAAAAGCATCTTAAAATTGCTTCCTTCTGTTTCATAAAATTCAGCTATTTCTCACAATTGTGTAGTTAGGTACGGGTAAGGGCTTCAATTATTTAGTATACCTTTATAATATTCTGCCACTACTTTGGCTGCATATATATCTCTTGCCTCTAATCAAACGAGCACCACACATATCATGGTAGAGGTTAGGGAGCAAAACCCAGTTAAACTTTTCCCATAAAATATAACATAGGAGTTTGATTCTTGGTACAAAAACAACACCCTAGTCGCAAAATTTATTCACTTCAGTGATGGATTTCATGATTAATTTCCAAGGGAATTAAGCTACCCTTAATTATTACAATTTGGGGTATCTGTTGCATGCTTTCCAACAGTTAAGTTTTCATCCATTTATGTATACACACACACAAACACACATGCATTCTCATTAGGTCTGAACTGAATTTCCCTTTTTCATGGGTACCCAGAAGCGCTTTTTTCCTTTATTATTCTTTGGCTCATCTATCATCTCTCACGATCTCGATTAATTACAGAAATCAGAGAAAATCAGAATTGCCAAATTAGCTGATGGGAACAGAAAGCTTAGAAGAATAAGGAAAAAAATAAATGAAAGGAGAGAGACGGAGAGAAAAAGAGAGAATTGAGAAAGAGTGTTGTACCGCTAGAATGGTGTTGCAGAAGTTGCAGTGAGCATAACAAACACGTTCGGTTGCCATCATTTCCATTGACATTATTTTTTTGTTTTCTTTTTTTTTAATCTAAATGTGACTGTGTCCTTTGAGTGTGTGCTTGGTGGATTTATAGGCAGATCACGGGGGGAAGAGAATCACTTGGCTGAAAGAAAAGTGAACATGATCATCAACGATTTACAGAAGACGCGGAAGAGAAAAATAAAAATAAATAAATAAATAAAAAGGAAGAAAAAGAATTTTTATTGAATGATGGAGTTAAAATTTTAAAATTATGAATATATAATTATTTTTTCTTTTATAAAGTATATAATACACTTGTTCTGTTATTTATTTAGGAAATTAAAGATAGAGAGAGAAAGGGAAAGTGTACAAAATCTTAAAGGTTAAGATGGGACTGTCTGGTCGGGTGGGGTTTAGTGGTATTTGATATACGAAGAAAAGATGGATTATGGGAAATCTTGGTTGGGAATGGGATAGTGTGCGCGTGTGAGTAAAACGTGTGAGAGGAGAGTAGGGGAAGAAAGGAAATGTGTGTGAAGATGTGTTATGATTGAGAGAATGAGTGGGTGGGAGTGACCCATCGATTTCTAACCATACTGGCTTTCTGTAGCGGACGAGGGGGGCGAGATATTAATGCTTAAAATTTTGGAATGAATGTTTAGGGATATGTGAGACTATGGAGTATAGTAGTGTATAGGGATTGAAAATTACTATCATTTAACGGGATTGGATCTAATAGAAATAATTTATTTTTCTATTATAATAAATTAAGAGATTCATATTTAGTTTTTCGTTATATCTTCAATAAAATTATTTATGGAAAATATACTTGTGAAAAGAAAAAATAAAGTGTATTTATAGAAATTGAGATTAATTATGTGTAAGGGTATATGAGAGAAAGTGCATAGTATAGGGATCGGAGACATGCTTAGAATTTGTGCCAATCGAATATTTGTGCTTGCTAGTGAAAGTAAGTAGCTTAGGATCACAAACAATTGACTAAAGATTTCATTTCATTTTCTTTCTTTTCAAAGAGTTGAACACTTTTCTTCTACGTTTTTTGACCATTAGTAGATACCTAATGAACGTCTTAGTTAGTTCATTTAAATAATTTTTTTAAAGTTAATTAATTATTTAACTCTCTTTTTTTCTCATTTTATTGGTCACTTTTGAGTTGTCCCTCTATTATTTATCATTTTAGAATATAAAGAAAGTATTATTTATTTTTTCAATAATACTCTCAAGAATAAATACGTATATTATAACTGTATAACGTAATTATCAAATTATTTATGAAATAAGGATATTTTAATTAATAATATTTTTTTATATAAAAATTATATAAATTGTTGTTTTCTTAATATGTAGTATTTATAATATTTATTAGTTACAACAAATAAAATAACATGCACGCATTACTAAATTAAGATATGTAAGACCTACATTATATATGTTAGTTTGATCGCATTACTAGATTTAAATTCTTTAAATAATATCTTAAGTTCAAAAGTGTTGTCAATAAAAAAAAACTATTGGAAAAAACTCAATAGGTAATGTTGGTGGATATTTTGAACTTACAACATCCTAAAAAAAATTAAAATATGTAGGTCATTTTAATTAACTTTTACCATATGTATATATTTGTTGGCTGGTCTGAGCGATAAAGAGATTAATTTCTTCTAAACAAGATCTCGAATATTGGTATTCTGGATGAAAAGAAAATAAGTATTAGATTTTAAACTATATTTACATAATTTTTTTTATAGAAATTATGTTATGGTCACTATTAAAACTTAAATTGTATTTGCAAATCATGTTTTAAAAGTTACTAAAAATATATTTTATTTAAGTAATATTATAAAATTATTTTAAAATGTAAAACTACTAAAAGAAAGCATAAAATATTAGCTTTTAGTTTTATATAGTAAAAGGAAATTGTTATTACTAAGGTAAAGCTTAGTAGAATAAGTGCATGATTAATTCAACTTAATTTTTAACAGATAATAATTTATTTTTATAAAAATTTTAAGAAGAATTTAAAAAATAAAAAATGTTTCTTTAATTTTAAATTATTTCAAACAAACTCTATAATCTATTCTCATTCAAATTAAAGCTGTACAGGAACACTTATTGTTAAAATTATGGTTACAGGATAAGAAGAACAACACATGATAAAGATTACATGATAATGTTTTTATCTTGTATATCATTTGACAAATAATGAATAACACAAGTAAAATGCTATAAAATTTATTAAAATATCTAATATTAATTATCTTAATATAATTTATATCAAATTTAATGTCTTTTCCAAAATAAATAAAGAGATTAGAATTAAAAAATCTGATGTTTTTTTATAAAAAATATTACCTTGATTAATTATTATTATTTTGTTATCAAAGAGATAGAAAAAGGAATGTATATATCTTTTAATATCTTGTACTTAGCATAAAAAATTATTTTATGATTTTTTAAATAACAAAAATTAAAAAAATTATTTTGTCCTTATCTATTTGATTTGTGTTGTTTTTTCATCTCTTTTTTCAAATCAAACATAAAATAAAAATATTTATCCCTCTGTTGGACCATAATTCTTAAAATATCAAACGAATCTTAGTGTACAATAATGAATTAAGACAACGAATTATGTACAAAATGAATCAAGACGACGAATTAACTTCACTTTGGACGCTTCCAAAATCTAGAACAAACATTCCCATATATCAGGATTAAGAAGTTCGATCTGAATGTTAATGCATTATAATATAATTAATTGCATAATAAGTCAACAAAGCTTTGACACGGATTAGTCATGACGTTGAAAAGACTATGGAAATAGCAAGAGCTGGAAATTAACTCTTGGTCCATTTTTGTTTCTGCTTATCTATGGCGGTGTACTGCGTGTAAAGTGATTAGACATGTTCTTGTACACATTCATGTCATGTATTTCCCCGTGAAACTCTCCACGTGGAATTTGTCACTATAATTAGTATGCGTTTTTTATCGAGTTAATAAAATTAAAACCCTAATTATATAATTCAGATCCAAAAGAAAACAAAGTGAACCTCTAGAAGGGCATATAATCCAACAGCAAGATGTGCATTTGTCACAAATATAGTGTAACATGATTCAAAATAATCATGTCCCTTAACTATCGATTAAGATTTTAGTTTCTGGATGCAATTGTATATGTATTTTTTTTAACTTACGAGGATATTAATATTTTCAATGTAAACAAAATTATTCTCAATTAATTAGAAATCAACATTGATATAAATTTTAGATAATTATTATTAATGTTAATAAATTTATTATATATAATGATTATGTAAATAATTTGAAATTATCAATATATGTTCCTTTAGTTTTTCTTTTTTTTTAAAAAAATAGATTTGGTATTTTGAAGAACGGGTTTGGATCGATGAATATTAATCAAATTAATTTTGAATAAAATTAATTTTATAAAATTAATTTTGAAATAATATTATTTATGTTTAAATTTTTTATTATTATATGAAAGCAAATTAGTAACATAACTCTATAAATTTTTTGATCATACACAAAAGTTACGTCTTTAAAGTTATTTTTAACTCAAAATCAATTTTAGACTTCAAATTCATTCCTTCACATAAACAAAACACATAAAAATCTACTTAAAATTATGTTAACTAATATTTTCACTTGATTTTTGTATTATCCCACATAAAATCAAATATGCGTCTAGAGTGTTTGGTCTATAATGAGAGTAATAAATATTGATTTTAACTGCAGTCAAACTTAATTTTATAAAAATATAGATGTTTGGCTATTACTTGATAAAATGGATTTTCCTCAATGCTTCACTTTGACCAAAAGTGATAAAAAAATAGTTTTTTTTGTAGGGTTAAAAATTTAAACGAACTTTTATAGCAAACATGATTCATGATATAAGCATTCAAACATAAATTATTTTACTTGAAAATAAATTTTAACTAAAATTAAATTTATAAATAATTTTTTAAATGAAAATAAAAACATGTGCACTTGTCTGGCACGATATTATAAATTTAAATGATGTTATTTTTTTATAGAATTTTATATGATTTTACTCTTTTCTCATCATATCATTCTTATCTTATAAGTTTATATTTTCATTTATTCTTTATTTACAAATTGTTATAAATAATAATTTATTAAAAATAGTAGTACTCGATAATTTTAATAGTTTAATTAATGATATTTCTTCGTTTAGTTTTTACACTATATACTTTCCTTTTTGAGAAAATAAAAGTGAGGAACAAAATTGGAGAAACATATTCTTTATTTTGAACAGAGAATACGTGTAAAGTTTAAATGCAAAATTAAGTATAGGAAAAAAAAACATGTTCGAAATTTAATATGACTAGTATGGTGGCTGTGTGACAACAGTTAACAGTGGACATAATTAAATATATGTTGGAAGAATTTTGGGGTTTTTCTATATTTAGTTGTTACTTGTAGTGACTTAAAAGTTGATGCCTGCGTTGTGTGTGTGCAAGACACGATGCATGTCCATCAGCACCCTGGTCACATTTGTACAACTTCATATTCATTCACATTGTCTTTGAACATCATTCATTGTGAAAGAAATAAATAATTATATTAACGAATTATGCGTGCCAGCTGCTGCTCAATAAAAGATGTCTAGACACAAGTTTTTTCATTATTGATTAATGGTAGCAAACAAGTGCTGATTTAGTTGTTGAGGGTTGTACTGAAGGGGTCAAGTAGACATAGTAGGAAAAAGGTTAAAACATGAAGATTAATGTATATCAAATTGTTTAAAGTGGCGTTTGTTTTACATCATCTAATTCTATTCTTAAAAACAAGGTTCAAATTTTTTATTCTCGTGTTTGTTAAGAGATGATAAAACTTTGTATAATTTTAATTGTAGCATACAAGTGCTTATTAATTTAGTTGTTTATTGAGAGGTGTACGAAAAGAATCAAGCAGAAATAGTGGGAAAATGTTAAAAGATGAATATCAATATGTATATCTAACAGTATTTGTTTAGCGTAATCTTTTTTTAGCATTGCTAAATAGTGTGAAAGCATATGGTACGAAAATATGATGAAAAACATCTAAATAGCAGATTGGTTGATCAATAAGTTAAAAATATAGTACTCAGGATTTTATGAAAATCATGGTGATTGTTCTACTTAACGGCTTTCGTAGTATGACGAATTCATACTAATTAGCTTTATCCATCTTCTTTTATTCCTGAAATTAAGATGAGAACATTTATTTTCATAAATTGTTAGAAGGTTATGAAACTTGTAACTTCTATTTTTACATTTTTTATTATGAAATTTATGACCCGCAAAATAATTTGAACATGAATCTCAACCATATTATATGAGTATTATCCTATGTGTTGATTTAAGTAACAAATCTAAAGCAAAGAGAAAAGTAAGAATTCCTCCGTAAGAAAGTCTACAACTAAGATTTTGTAGAAAAACTTTAAAGTTTGACATTTACTACTCTGTGTCGCATGTCATCGACTCTTTGAGATAGAATAGCAAAATCTATATAATTGTTAAGTGCTGGTATTTTTTTAGATAATACTTTTAGAGGTGAAACTAGTATTTTTGTGTGTGCATAGCATAGAACACACGTTTATTTTATATAATTAAACTTTATAATTTATATATAATAAATAAATATTTCTAAATATATAAATTATATTATAATTAAATTTGTAATAACTAGTTTTTTAACATATAAAATATATTTTAGATTTATGATAAATAATTTATGTTGTGATATATTTTATTTTTATTATTGATCATTTTTTGAAAAAAAAAATTAAATCCAAGTTAGAAGTAATGATGTTCAGAAAATAGTTTGAAAGAGATAAGAAGATAAATAAAATAGTCCAATTAGTATTAAAAGTATAAGATGATATAGCATATGTATTTTAGGAACATATTTGAATTTTTAAGATTTTTTTGGTTCAATCATCATAATTAAGACATTTGGCTCCCAAGTGGGATCCTGAGGTATTTCCATAAGTTTCGGTTCTTTGGGTCTGTTATGAGACTAATCCTCAGTCGGAGGCTTAGTCTCACTTAAAGTTCGTTGTCTCTCCTCAAGAGTGTATTATACAAGAGTCGAATCCAAGTCGTCCTTTCCTACAAACTCAGCATGTGTTGCCAAATGAGCTACACACATTGAGTATTTGAATTTTTAAGATAAATATGCATTTTTGAAATTGGTTTCTAATATTATGTTACAAAATGTTAAAACATTCAAATGATTTTCAAATTTAAAAGTATACAAGGTTAAGAGAGTGAAGCTTACCGGTTCATGAGATGAGAGTATTCAAATGAAAGTGAATGTGAGGGGGGTGGAGTAATGAGAGCACAAATATACTTTATATATAAGATATAAGATATATTTAAATATTAAAGATAAAACATATATATATATATATATATATATATATATATTTGAAATTAAGTTAGTTATGATATTTAATTACATTTAAATTGTTTGGTTTATATTAAAATAATAAGATATACTAGATGAGTTGCAGAAGAGTAAAGTACAATACTTCATGAGAAGAGAGAGTATTCAAACGAGAGTAAATGTAAGAGAGTTGGAAGAGTGAAAGCATGAGACTACAAATACACTTATACGTTCTTATATATAAGAAGATGACAATAACTATACAATTTGAATATATATATATATATATATATATATATATATATATATATATATGTCTGAGGATATGTGAAAATTGCCAACAAATAGTTTTTTTTTTAAATGAAGTAATGGATATGATATGTACAGGATGCACACATGCGGACTAAAAATGCTTAAGTCCAGCTTAGATACTTTGGGGATAACTTGGTCCTTATCCAAGAGATAGCTAAGGAGAAAGGTTTTGGAGAGAAGGAAGGCTCGATGTCTCTTTTCCACTCTTTCCAACCATGGAATCCTGAGATAAGAACAAGAAACATACTAGCATAGGTACTGCGCAAAAGATTTCCATTGCAGGTATGGGATGAGAAGTTTTTTGAAAGTATCATTAGCCTCTTTGGGAGTTTTGTAGCCCTGGATTCTGAGACCAAGAAAATGGATCGACTAGATAGAGCGAGAATCTTGGTAAAACTATGTTCAACAAAATCCATTGCAAAAGGTTACAACGTCAGTATCAACGAAAGCATCTTTCAAGTGAGAGTAGTAGAAGAAGTAATGTTATAAATATCACATTGTAGTTGCTGGAGATGGGGAGATCGAGGTAGCTCTAGCGAGGAGGAGTAGGCATGAAGATATGTGTTGGATATAGGGGGAGCAACTTGAAGCTTGAAGATTAGGCAATGGAAGATTGTTTTGAGCTTTTTACATGCCTTGAAGAAAGTAATGAAATGTATAAAAGAAGCCAATCTGTTGATCCTTGCATTGCATGCACTTAATAATTTTTAAGCTTGAATGTTTTCATCAAAGAGTTAAAGCAATTTTTTAAAAAAAGAACTCATAGGCAATGTTTTTGGAAAAATGCAAATATCACTGGTTTAATCGATTACACTGCGGTTTAATCGATTATTTGCTTCGTTTTTAAATCTGGAAAAGCTTTGAAGAACAATTTAATCGATTATCATTGCTTGTAATCGATTACATAGTGTTAAAAGAAAATCATGCTTCACCGCTTTAATCGATTACCATTTCTTGTAATCGATTACATAAGTTTCTGAGAAAAGCTTGTTACACTGGTTTAATCGATTACCATTTCCCGTAATCAATTACACAAGGCTTTTCAGGAATACATGTATCACTTCTTTAATCGATTACAACTCATTTTAATCGATTATCTTGCTCGTTGTTCAAACCTAGAAATCCTATGAACACTTTAATCGATTAAGTGACAATTTAATCGATTACACAAGGATTTTTAATCGATTATTTGCCTCGTTTAATCGATTACAGTTAGTTGAAAGAGTCTATTATAAATAGAAGTGAGGCTTGGCTTGGTTTTTAATCTGAACACTTCGAATTTTCTGAATACATACAAGTTATCACAAAGTTAGAAAGTGATTTTCTGGGTTAAGCTACTTCTTGTCCCACTCTTTAATCTTCATGGGTATTGAATGATTTCTTGGGCAAGAGTTTTCAAAGAAGAATAGGAGAGCATGTTCTTAAATTCATTTGATCATTCAACTCTGATTGGTAACTCACATGCATTCATATTCATTGGATCATCAGGTTGTTTCTCTCCATTCTCTTTGGGTGTAAAACTTGTTTTGCAATCTTGTTATTTTGATGCTATTGTAATTTGTTCTTTGAAGCTTGTCTAGAGTAGTGTTCTCTAGGAAAGAACAGAGTTGTGTTCTCTGGTTCTTATTCTATAGAAGTCTAATAGGATTTTAGATTTATTGTCTTTATCTAGAGTTGATAAAGAGGGTTTTGTAATAAAACTTGTAAGAACTAAAATTGATAATAATGGAACTCTAATCTAGTGTTGATTAGAAGAAACTGGATGTAGCTTCTTTTGAGAAGTGAACCAGCATAAATTCTTGAGTTGATTTTCTATTCCTTAATCTCTATTAGTTATCTTGCTCATTTGTTCTTGGTATTTTTATCATTACTCACAAGTTCTATTTTTTGAGCTATTGATTTCTTGAGCTGAGTGGTTTGATTGATTAAAAGCTTTCCTGGTTTCAAAAGTGATTAAGATCCTTACTCTGATTTGAAAAAGAAATTTTTAAAAGACCAAGTATTAACCAAGTCACCCCCCTTCTTGGTTATTGTGGGTATTCCTATTGTTTTCAATTGGTATCAAGAGCAGGTTCTTGAGTGTTATTCAAGATCACTATCTTTCTTTAAAAAGAAAATGAATACCACACAATTACATTAAAGGAAGGTGCCTCCCTCAATCGTCCTCCAATGTTTGAAGGAGAGCACTTCAGTTTTTGGAAAAATAGAATGAAAATCTTTATTCAATCAAATAACCCAGGTGTTTAGAATGCAATAGAAAAAGGTCCTATGATTCCTATAAAAACTGTTGGTAATGATATGATTCCCAAAGAATGGGATGACATGACAGATGCTGAAAAGAGAGTTGTTCAATATGATTTTAAAGCTAAGAATATGATTACTTCCGCACTCTCTTCTGATGAATTCTTTAGAATAGTTAGGTGCAAGAGTGCAAAGGAGATGTGGGAGATGTTGAAGATAACTCATGAAGGTACAGATGAAGTTAGAAGATCAAGGAAGCATGCCTTAATACATGAGTATGAAATGTTCAAGATGAATCCCACAGAAAATATATCTCAGCTTCAAACAAGATTCACTCACATAGTAAATCATCTTCTTGGTCTTGGAAAGATATTTGATGTTGAAGAGTTGAATATCAAAATCTTAAAGTGTCTCACAAGACCATGACAACCAAAGGTGACAGCAATCAAAGAATCAAAGGATCTATCCAAAATGTTCATGGCTGCACTATTTGGTAAGCTTCTTGAGTATGAAATTGAAATGTCACAACTAACCAATGCTGAAGATGCAGAAAAGAAACACAAAAGCATAGCCTTGAAAGCTGCATCCTCAAAGGTGGAAAAGATGGAAGACTCAAGTGAAGAAGATGAAGAAGACAACATGAACTTGATTGTCAAAAAGTTCAGCAAATTTTTGAGAAGAAACAAGAATAGAAAGTTCACAAAAAACAACAACAACAACAAAAGAAATGACAACAACTTCACTTGCTTTGAATGTGACAAACCTGGCCACATTAAATCTGAATGTTCTATCTTTTTGAAGAAGCAACAAAGTGAAAACAAGATGAAGAAAGAAGGAAAGCCCAAGAAAGCCTATATTGCTTGGGAAGATAATAAATCAACAGCTTCTGAATCATCAACTGAAGATGAAGAAGCAAATGTGTGTCTCACCTCCACAATTGATGAAGATGATGATGTATCAATTGCTGAAACTGAGGTAAGTTCTAAATTTGATCAAGCTATTGATGATTTTCAAGAGATGCATGAAGAGGCCCAAAAGCTTTCAAAATCCAATAATAAGCTAAAGGGAGATCTTAGATGGCATGTCACAAAAATTACTGAATTACAAGGTGAAATTTGTAAACTGAAAGAAGAAAATGAAAAACTGGTTTCAAGTTACAAATTGAATGGTTGTGTATGTGCTTCTTCTTCATCTAGTGTTGACAAATACAATGATTTGCAAAAAGAGTTTGATGATTTCAAGAAAAGTCATGGTGAAAAACATATGATAGTACTTTCTGAAAATAATTACTTGGTTGATCTTTTGAGAATGCTATACAAAGGAAAATGCAATTTGGCTGAAATGTTAAGTGTGCAAAAGTATGCTGAATATTTCTGGATTGGGTTACAAACATGGATCAAAATCTAATGGAAGAACCAAGTTTGTGCCTCCAAAATAGAAATACTCAAAAGCTGTTTCAAAACCAAGGTTTAATCACATGACTTATTTTGAAAGAGCATCAAGAACTATTACTTGTAACTATTGTATGAAGAAAGGTCACACATATAACAGGTGCTATGCTAGGAAATTCTATGTGCCAAATGGAGAATGCATTTAGGTGCTAAGAAAAAAGAAAGCAGCTATAAGAAGAAAATGAGAAAATAGAGGAATTTATACTATTCTTTTAGTAATAATTTGACTAATAGTAATGTCAAAAATTGTAAAAGGTGTTTTGGGTAAAGAATGAGGATTTAGATGCAAAGAAAATTTGGGAAATGGAAAATTCATAAGGGTGACCTTTGTAGGAAACGAGCAAGATGTTCCGGATGACTTAGTGGAGAGGGAGAAACATGATCAAGAAGAGATGAAGATCATTGATGAAAAAACAAAGAAAGGAGAAATGCAAGGTAAACAATGAAAATCCTTTCATTCAATGTATAAGGATTAGGAAATAAAATTAAATGGAGAGCACTAAGGAAAACTGTAGAAAGAGAAGAAGTGCAATTATCGTGTATCCAAGAGACTAAGAGGGAGGAGATATCAAAGGAGCTATATTATGCCTTGTGGGGAAAGGGTAATCACGATGTACAATGGACATTCCTAAAATCAGAGGGGCTTGTGGGAGATATTATATGCTTGTGGGATATTAATAACTTTGTTCTATCTTATAGCTTTGGTATCAGCTTTGTGAGGTTGGTGGGAACTTGGAATGATAAAGATTGTGAAGTGGTTGTTGTAAATCTCTATTCTCCATGTAATAGGAGGATTAGATTAAGGGGTGACAATAATTAATTGAAAAGAGGAGATAATGTGATATTAAGCAATGGTGCTTAGTGGGAGATTTCAATAGTGTGAGAAGTCCAAATGAATGACAAGGAATGGGAGGAAAGGAATATGGTAGAATGGAAAGAGAATACTTTAATCATTTCATCAAGGAGATGATGCTGGAAGACATTCCTCTTGTTGGGAGAAAATTCACTTGGTAGTACGATGACAAAAAGTAGGATTGATAGAGTTTTGATGTCAAGTTAATGGCTTGAGATTTGGAGTGGATGTACTCAATATAACCTTGATAGGGATATATCTGATAATTGCCCCATTTTGACAAAAAAATTCCAGTCATTAATTAGGGAACTAAACCATTTAGTCCTTGATTATTGGCGGAATGTTAAAGAATTTCACAATATTGTTGAAAAGACTTGGAGCGAGTTGAAGGTGCATGGATGAGAGACTTTTGTTTTAAAAGAAAATTTGAAATTGTTAAAAAGTAATTAGTGTGCTTGATAAGATAATAGGATGAGGGATTGAGTGTAGAAGAGGTGGTTGTAAAAAAGGCTCTTTTTGAAGAATTTTGGAGGCTATCACATCATGTGGAATCCTTATTAAGACAAAAGGCAAGGAGTAGGTGAGTTAGAGAGGGAGATCAAAATTCTAGTTATTTTCACTATTTGGTGAGATGGAAGAAAAAGAAAAATTTGTTAAAGGGGTTGGAAATTCATGGGAGGTAGGTGGAACAACCAAGTATTATTAAAGAGTAAGTGAAGTCATTTTTTGAGGAATGGTTTAGAGAAAAATGTGCTAATAGACCATTATTAGATGGTGCCAATTTTGGTCACTTGGCTCTAGATGATAACCAAACATTGGTGGCTTGCTTTGAGGAAAGGGAGATTAAAAAGGCAATATAGGATTGTGGAAGTCAAAAAAGTCCTAGTTGTAACACCCCGTATGCGTTTGGTGTATTAACATTGATTTATGATTATTAAGCGCAGCAATTATCACAGATAATTAATTCGGAAGCGATAAACAAAATGACGTCATCAACAACACCCACTGTACATCACATATGGTGAGTTCTCATAATATACAAAGTATTTTTCAAAACTATATAATTCCCTCTCAGGGTACAAAACAATAGGCATAAAACAAAAGTAGAGCCAACATGCTCTCAAACTCTATGCCTAGGGTTCCCTCAGAACCATATCCCTCTACTCGGGCCTCTTGCCCTGGGATCTATCAGTCGCTCCTTGAGTATCACCTGCAAAACATAATCCCCAACAGGGGTGAGATAACAATCTTAGTAAACTCAGGGTCCTTGGAGGTCTTTCCACCCCCTGGTTCACTTCCATGCATATAATATCAAAATTGGCATTACAAACTAGCCATCACAGCTTGTAAAATATAGGAACACTTCACACTTAACCAAGAGGGGGGGGTGAATTGGTTAGGCTTGGTAAATTAAAAGTTTCCTTTAACAAAATCAGAGTTTCCCTTAGGATCTTTATCACTTTGAAATCAAGAATCCTTATTCAGTCAAATGCTCAGCCCAAGGTATGCAATAGCTCAAGATTAAATTGATCAGCAAAGCAAGACAATCAATATGTATAGAGAATAATCAAGAATGAAAATTAAACACAATGCACAAGAGATTTATACTGGTTCACTTCAAACACTATGAAGCTACATCCAGTTTTCTTCCACTCAACACTAGAATGGAGTTCCACTAATGCAATTTTTTGTCTTACAAGTAATTACAAAGTCTCCCTTTATCAATCCTAGATAAAGTTCAAAAACCTAAAACACTATTAGGTTCTTAGAGAGCAACCCACTGAGAACACTACTCAACTCACCCCTAGAGAAACCCTATCTCTAGATTACAAGTAAGAAACTCAATTACAATAGAAATTCAAATACAACTTCAAAGCAGAATTACAACCACAAAGCTAAGGAACGAAATCACCTGATGATCCAATGAATAATGATGCATATGAATGAATGAATCAGGTTAAAAGATGAAATCAAGACTCAGAACATCTTCTTCCTTAAGCTTTGAAAAAGACTCTTCTTGCTTCAAGAATCACTCAATAACCCATAAGTGTTTTAATGAAAGCAAGAACTCATAGAACCCAGAAATCCCCAAGAAAGTATTTTGAAAGCTTTGTGTAGGCTCAGAATACGAAATTATCAAGTTCCAAATCAAGCTGAACAAAGGTTCTATTTATAACAAACTTTTGCAACTGTCAGTAATCGATTAAACGTGCCTAATAATCGATTATTTTACTTATGTAATCGATTAAACTGTTCTATAGAAATCTGGTTATGGGCAACGAACTAAATAATCGATTATTCCGTCTTGTAATCGATTAAGACAGTGAGCTTTATAAACTTGAAGTTCAAAGTGTAACTTAAAATACACTGTGTAATCGATTACAGTATTTTGTAATCGATTAAGACAGAAAACTTCATAAAACATGTTTGAACTATGTAATCGATTACAGTATTTGGTATTCGATTATTGTATAGGAAATAGTTAAGCAGAGGCATTTAATATAATCGATTACAGTAAGCTAAGGTTTTCTATTTGGCCTCTGTAATCGATTACAGTCTGTTGGTACTCGATTAAAATGTTTATCAAGGCAGTTTATATGAAAACGAAGGTAAAATAATCGATTAATCCGATACATAATTGATTACATTGTTCTTGAAGAGTTTTCCAGAAAGAGCTAAAAACAAAGTAATCAATTATATTCTTAGGTAATCGATTAAAATAGTAGAAAACTGTATTTTTCCAAAAACCTTTATTTCAATTCAAACACTTAATCAATTTGTCAAAGCCTTGTGAATTCTATATTTCTAATTAAAGATTTAAATGAATGATATGAATGCAATGCACTTGGATCACCATAAATGCTTCTTCCTTTTACAATTAATCACAAATTAATCTTCAAGTCTTCAAGGCATGTTGAAAGTTCAAAACAAAGCTTGATCTTTTGTCCATTCTTCAAGTGACTTCTTTGAAACCAACACAACTCTCAACAGTTCACAACATATACATATGTCTCAAGGATTCATCATCACCCTTTCTATAACAATACATCATCATCATTTAGCCATCACACTATTAAACACATTACAGGTACATGCTATATATATATATATATATATATATATATATTACATTTATCAATTCCTGAAGAAGCTACATCCACCTAAGTGGGCACTTTTCTCTTCAGGACTTCCTATCCTTGCCTGAGGAAGCTACATCCATCTATATGGGCACATCTCTCATCAAGACTCTCTATCATTAGCCTGAGGAAGCCACATCCATCTATATGGGCACATCTCTCATCAGGACTCTCTATCATTTGCTTGAGGAAGCTACATCCATCTATATGGGCACATCTCTCATCAGGACTTTCTATCATTAGCCTGAGAAAGCTACATCCATCTATATGGGCACATCTTTCATCAGGACTTTCTATCATTTGCCTGAGGAAGCTACATCCATCTATATGGGCACATCTCTCATCAGGACTTACTCAGCC
>CM023952.1:9099914-9144225 GCA_013407115.1 Glycine latifolia
ATATATATATATATATATATATATATATATATATATATATATATATATATTATATTCTATTCTACTGGCCAGAGAAATCTCATCAATCAACACACATAGCGTCAATCCATGTATATCAAGTACATGTTTTCAATCAAATTAGTAATACACAATTTCAATATACATGCATCAATTCATACAATAACCATCACTCCCTCTGGAGTATGGTGGAATACAATCAAGGGGAAACACTCCCAAGAACAAAGAGCTTACCTGCTCTCAACGCTACACCGGCTCTCCCGGCTTCGTGGTCACAACCACCAGCAATGTCTGTATCACGCCCTACACAAGGCATACAAACAATCAATCAATAACGGTCCTCAACCGTTAGAATGAAAGGAAACGCTATTCCTTTCCATTACAACCTCTCTGTTCTCTATCTTAGGGTTATCAGAGCTAACCACCTTATAGGCGATTCACAGACCCTCAACAGGATCTATCTCAGCCTAACCAAGGCACTAGAGTCCCTCTAAGACTCTGCATAAGCTAGTTCAAAGCATACAATTGCTTAACCCCTCTGTATTTCAAGAATAACCAAGTTATCCAAAACAATCAATTCAACGCTTAATCATCTTCTATACAGTCTCATGAACACTTTTAGTAAAAGCACATATTCTCATACATGTCATGATACCCTCCATATAATCATCATTCTTCCTACTCATACATATATCAGAGTCAAAATCAAACTTCATCAATAGTCATGATTCAAAGCTTAGTATTCATCAGAACAACCTCCTGAGCATACTTTTCTAAAGAATCCAAGCCTAATTCTAGCCCTATCACAAATGGGTCACTATTCATCCCAAGAACAATTTCCCAAATCAATCGGTAAAACTTGAGTTTCTTACCTCTAAATAGTCGAGAAAGGCTGCAGGATCACTTCTCCAAGCTTTGGCGTCCTTGAATCGCCTTCTTTCCCTTCCAAACTCAGTTTTCTCAAAGTTCCCTAGAGAATGAGATTTCTCCGATTGATGGTTCTCTCGAGAAACTGAAGCTGGAATCTAGCTCATGGAGGAGTTCTAATCAACTTTCAAGTTGGGTAGGAAGTGTTTAGATAAAGAACGGAGTATATATGAAGCTTTCTACTTCATCAATGGCAGAAGGAAGCTCGAGGAAGAAGGGGGAAGCGGTTTTTGGCCTGAATTTCGTAAAAATGGCCTTTTATAGGCCCCCAGCCCGTGTTCCCACGCTAACAGCGTCATCCCCACGCTAATCGTGCCACTATTCACACAGGCCAATTTTTTTTTTTTTTTTAGAATTCAAGGTTATTATACTAGTCCTAATGGGATTAACTTCAAGTTGTTGAAGGTATTTTGGGACACTTTGAAAATAAACATTTTGACATTGTTTAATGACTTTCATTCTTATGGTGTTCTCCCTCAGGGTTGTAATGCCTTCTTTATTGTTTTAGAACCTAAAGTGGAGGATCCACAACACTTGGGGCAATCTAGACCCATCTCATTGGTAGGTTGTATATGCAAGATATTGGCAAAAAAGTTGACAAATAGATAGAAGAAGGTGTTGCTAGGATTATTGATGGTAGACAAAGTGTCTTTTTGTGGGAGAGGTATCTCTTGCATAGTGCTTTAGTGGCTATTGAGACGGTGGATGAAGTGAAGAGGGGGAAAAAGAAGTGCTTAATATTCAAAGTTGATTATGAAAAAACATACGACTCAATAAATTGGAATTTTCTTTTGTATATGATGAAAAGGTTAGGGTTTGATACACTTGAATATCTGAATTGTATATTCTAAATGCCTTAATTGTAGGGATAACAATCAAGCTAAATCAATTACATAAAAATAGTAACTAGGAAACTAAATCAATAATGTAAATAAGGAAACAATCCTTATGCAAACAAGGAAACAATCATATCAAAATTATATCTCAACACTCCTCCTCAAGCTAGAGCGTGTAGATCATATGCATCCAACTTGGAACAAATGTAAGATGTCCTGGACCCTTTAAGTGACTTGGTAAACGGGGCATTAGTGCACCTGGGACATAAACGAGGCTAATATATTTGGGACAAAGACAAAGGCCAATGCAATTGGGACAAAGGCAAGGGTCAATGCAACTGGGACAAAGACAAGAGCCAGTGCAACTGGGACAAAGACAAGGGCCAGTGCATCTGGGACATAAACAAGGGCCAGTGCAACTGGGACAAAGACAAGGGCTAGTGCATCTGGGACAAAGACAAGGGCCAGTACAATATAGATCAGCAGAAGATGAGTCAGGTGATGGTGTCACTAGAGCAGTGGAAGTGGCGGTTCACAGTGGAAAATGTCACTGAAAAGCAAAAATAAATGAAAAATGATAGCTAGAAAAGGTATGTCGAGTATAAAGGTCCACTAGAATGTGGAAATAGGTGGCAAGAAGAAGGGAGCCAAATGGAGAACAGTGCTTCCAACAGTGTGAACAGTATTTCCGACGGAGTGAACAGGGACTTCAGCAACATGAACAATGTATCCGATATGGTGAACATTGTTTCTAGTGGAGTGAACAATGACTCCGGCGACGTGAATCGTGTTTCCGATGCGTGAACAATGTTTCCGGCAAGCGAACAATGGTTTCGACAGAGTGGACAGTGTGTCTGGCGGAGTGAACAGTATTTCTGGCAAGTGAACAGTGTTTTTGGCGATGTGAACAATGTTTCCGGTGATGGTGGCATAAACAAAAAGAGAACAAGCAAAGGGATCCACCGGGGACAATCGGTCCCCGATGGAGCACGATCCTTCGTTATCCCTCAACTAGGCTCTGATACCAACTTGAATAGCTAAATTGTATATTCTAAATGCCTTAATTGTAGGGATAACAATCAAGCTAAATCAATTACATAAAAATAGTAACTAGGAAACTAAATCAATAACGTAAATAAGGAAACAATCCTTATGCAAACAAGGAAATAGTCATATCAGAATTATATATCAACAGATACAAAATGGGTGAGTTGGATTAGGATTTGTATTGTTTCCAATTCCTCCTCGGTTTTGGTAAAAGGAAGTGCTATAGTGAAGTTCAAAGGTCAAAGGGGGTTACGACAAAGGGATCCCTTGGCTCTTTTCTTATTCACTATTGTGGTGGGGGGACTAAGTGGTATGATGAGAGAAGCTATGGAGAAAAAAAAAACTTTCTAGCATCATGGTGGGAAAAGGAAAGGTGGAGGACAATTTACTTCAATATGCGGATGATACATTGTTCTTCAGAGAGAACACTTTGGAGAATGTCCTTGTCATTAAAAGCACATTAAGGAGCTTTGAGCTTGTTTCGGGCCTTAAAGTAAATTTTCATAAAAGTTTCTTTGGTGCTCCAAGGGTGAAGGAGGTGGAGGTGGAGAGGAAAGCTAACTTGTTGAATTGTAGAATGTTGCATTTGTCTTTCACATATCTTGGAATCCCAATAGGAGCCAATCCTAAAAAGGAGGAGTTTTGGAAACCTATTATTTACAAGGTGGAGAAAAGATTGGCATCATGGAAGCACAAAACCTTATCTTTTGCGGGAAGACTTTGCTTGATCAAATTGGTATTGTCTTCTCTTCCTCTCTTTTATGTGTCTCTTTTTTAAATTCCGAAATATGTCATTGATAAAATTGAGAGTATCCATATAAGTTTCTTATGGAGTGAGGCTGAACATGGGAGGAAAATCTCTTAGGTGAGTTGGGGAAAGATTTGTAGACCAAAAAAATAAAGGAGGTTTAGGGGTAAAAGACTTGGGGAGTTTCAATGAGGCTTTACTAGACAAGTGGAGATGGAATATATTCTATCAAGAGGATTTCTTATGGTAAAAAATAGTTGAGTCTAAGCATGGGGAGTGGAAAGATCCTTTGAAGGGTAACATAGATTCTAGATATTCTATTTGATGGAGGGACTTATGTCTTGTGTGTGGGGGTAGAAGTGCAAGTAAATGGTTTGATTCCTCGGTCTCATGGAAAATTGGTAATAGGAAGAGAACCCGGTTGTGGTTGGATAATTGGATTGGAGGTAAAAATTTAGCTTCTAAATTCCCAAGACTGCTTTTATTATCTCTGCATCAACAATGTTAGGGAGTGGATAGAAGAGAGGTGTCAGTGGAAATTGGGTTGGAGAAGGAATTATCATACGTGGGAAGAGGAGAAAAAAAAGGAGCTTCAGGCATTACTACTTTCGGTGACAATAACGAAAGATGCTAGGGACTTGTAGCTTTGGTCCGTTGATCCAAGTGATATTTACTCAGCGAGATCTGCATATTAGGTAGTCATTGGACTTGATGATGGAAAATGATGACATTTTTAATTTAGTGTGGAAATTAAAATCCCCTCCGAAGTGCAATGCCATGAATGACGAGTCATCCATAACAATTTGGCAACTAGAGATAATCTAGTAAGAAGAGGAATGACGTTGTTGGATGAATCTGCCCCTTTTGTGAATTGGTGGAAGAGTCTTTACAACATATTCATTTTGCATGTCCAAAAAGCTACATTGTGTGGAGTAGTTTTTCATTCTGGCTCAACGAGGTCGCTATGTTCCTTGCCTCTCCTAAGGAGCATTTGCTGCAACATACATCTCATTTTGCTTCTAATCAAGGAAGGAAGGTAAGAGTGGTCCTATGGTGCGATGTTATTTGGAATTTAAGGAGGGCAAGAAATCGATGTGTTTTTAATCAAGGGAGGTTCTACCTTAACAATGACTTGCTCAATTCGATATATGCTTGAGGGAAGTGGCTGTATGAAAGGATTCTATTTTGTATTTTGTGCTTTGGACATTTGCATGTGAGTGGTACAAAGATCAATAATTATTATAGATGTTGACATTTGTTGGAGAAAACTAATTTAATTCAGTATAACATTTATACGAGTCAGTGGGTATTTGGTATTGGCCTTGGTTAGTGATTATTCACTTATTTGCTTTTAATAGTTTCTACCCATGGCTTGTTTTCTTTTAATTGATACCTATTATTTTTGTATTTTCTCATGTACTTTTGATACCTTTTATTTTAATACATCATCTTTGATTTGCCGACAAAAACAAACAACTTCCTTTCTATACCCTAAGAATATGTAATTAACAATTTCTTCATCGTTCACACACACACTATATTTGAATAGAGAGCATTACATGAGATTAATATAAAAATGACCTTTGATATTTATTTTTAATTTTGTAATATCGTATAATCTCAAAAATGCTAAAAAATTGATCAACATTGTATATTAAAGAAAGGATATTTAAATAATACAACCTATCAGAATTATAAAACAACATAAATATTGATACATTTTAAATTAATAAATAAATATTTATATTTTTTTGGAATACCTCTTTGTATCAATGTGACCGTTGGTCGAAGTTATTTGGTTTTCAGCCTCAACCATCTTTTTGATATATGATCGTGTTTCACTACAAGCAATGCATGGGATTAGAGTAAAAAATGATATTTGATATTTATTTTAAATTTTTTAATATTGTAAAATTTTAAAAATGCTAAAAACAATTGATCTCGTACATGAAATATGAGAAAAAAAAATGCTAAAAACAATTTCCTCCTTTCAAGACTGAACTATGACAAGAGTAAAAGTGTGTATGAAAGCATCGTGCAAATGAGGATACCAGTGCTAAACTTTAACCCGTAGAAATTGAAATGGACAATTGATTAAGAAATTTCAACTTTTAGGAATTTAAGTTTAGCGGCTACTCTTGTAATGGAAATGTCTTGATTATTAAAATGGTCTCTTAAGAAACCATATAATATAATTGACCTAAGTAAATATTCTAAAATAATTTAGGGACCATTATAATAATTAAACTATTATTAAAAACAAAATTCAACTCAAATGCAATCGTCTAAACCCAGTTCAAGAATTCATCTCGAGCATCAAAAATCTACATAAATAAGTTTAATTTGTCAAAATTCAACATATCTAGATATTGGATAATATCAGCAATTACACAAAATAATTATTTCATAAGTGTAAAAAAATCACTACAATCATCATTTTTTATGTCTATCCTAGATTGCATCCTTATATCTTCGTCCATGCCCCCATGCATATCAACTTCATCAAGAGTTGAAATAACCGTCCTCCATACAAACTACAGTTTTAAACAAAAAATTCAACACACATGAATTTAGATTAGATTAATTAATTACAATCTTCAACAATTTAGAGATTACAATACAAAAGTCACTAATGAATTGAAATAAAAATGGGACAACATTTTATTTACATTTTTATCCTAGTTTTTTGCTGTGTAAGTTAAAAAAATATGTAAAATTAATTTTAAATCAATTTTTATTAATTAATTGTGTTTTTCAAAACAATCATTCTATATCATATGTTCCAAAAAAACATTATCCGTAACACATGCAAATGCATTCTGGATAAGCGTTTCAGATAATAAAAAAATTCCAAACATCTTTCCAGAACAAGCTATCCAGAAGTCTTTTACAATACTTGCGGAACAATATATTTAAAAGCATTTATTTTTTGAAAACACTATTCCGAAATAGCCTATTCGGAATACAAATAAAACACTTTCGGAACAGTTATTCCTGAAATTGTTAAAAATAGTCTAGACTGTCTCCCGAATATATGGATAGCAATTTCTGGACTGACCGTTCTAGGAGTGTTTTGTTCCTATTTTGGATAGGTTGTTTCGTATAAGTGTACGTTTCTGGAATGTCTATTTCAGATTTTTTGGGCATTATTTATTCTCTGGAAATCATAATACGAAAAACTAAAATTTAAGTAACAATTCAAAAGAACAAACCTCTACGGCGACCCAACCTCACCGGAGCTATGCAAATGCAGTTAAACATCCTTTGTGAGATTTAAGCTGAAGCTGCTGGAGATAAACTACGTTGACGGGAGGGAGATGACTACAGAAGAAAAGAGAACAAAAAGTTACTGGGCACTTATCGTCAGTATGAGAGATGTAGGTTGAGGAAAAGGATAGTTTAGGGATATTTTTAATTTGGGACATGCAAGAAGCAAAGGCCTTTTAGTTGCTCTGATTTTATAGATCGTCTAATCGACCTCGGATTGTTGGCCCAATAGATACAATCTTATTAGCCCTCCTAAAAAACCTCTTACTATTTACGACTCCATTTTCTCTAAGTACTCGTACATATCCCCTTTTTAATCAATTATCCATTATACCTTTCTGGAAATACATTTCTGAAAAGCAAAAGAGATATACTTCTTTAAGAAAAAGGGTTTAATAGGTAATTGAGAGGTACGGGATATGGGGATAAAAGGAGGTGTAAATAGCAAGAGCTGGTAAGTCAACGTTATGTGCTACAAATCCAAAGTCCAACTTAGTCAAACTATGTGCTCTTGTGAGAAAGCTTCTTTGAATTAAATAATTCACTTTTAAAAAATAAAACAAATAATATTAATTTTTGATTGAAAAATAAAAAAAGTGACATTATACATGTACAGTAAATTATAAATATATTAAAATATTAATATTTTCCAAATCACTTTGTACAAGACTCCAACCCTAAATCCTAAAATTACAGGATCCATTAACCATAACCAATAAAATAAATTATGCTAATTATTTTCAAGGTTTCCTAAAATTACACGAGGCAAATATGTCTTATGAGTCATGAGGGATGTTATTTTCACATCCTTTGGCTCCTCATCTGGAATCTCCAAGCCTGCTTTCATACAAAGATGAGAAATAAGTGAAGAGTGAGCAAGAAGAGACTTACTGTTACCATCGTAAATCATATGCAGTATCCTATCAGATAAGACACTTGCAATGTCAAGATTATCATCTCCCATCAATACATACAACAAGATGGCTCTCTCCACATTCACATCTGTCAAATTTGTAGAGGGAATGACAATATGATTGTTGAATTGATGCCAAAATTTTGCCTCGCCTGTAAGGTCTTGCTTCCTTAATTTTTCTGGGACATAATCCATACCAGGTTTGGTCTTCCAAGAAGTATATAACCCTGTGTTGCCCCTTCGAATTTCATCTGCAAATTGAGACATATCATCCATGTACACATTCTTGCTTGCAATAGGCTGCATCGTGTAAAATTTTGTAATGAAAGCACAAGATTGAAGACTGTAGTGGGAAGTCTCCAAAAAGCTCTCAATAACATTGTGGTCAAATGGAACTTCAACCCCTCGCACCCAACTGACTCTCCTAGATTCCACTGTCTCCCTGTTGACATTGGCCAGAAATTCCTTGAGAATGGCACTAGAACTTGGCTCTGCATAACTCACCAACGTATGCCACTTTCTCCTATTAATCACTCCCAATATAGGTGAGTCTTCAGGCAAGGATTCCCAAGCAATCCTTTTCTCCGGAATGATCTTCTTCGGTGCATACCAGTTTTCATACCTTTGTTGACATTCAATCGCACGGAAACGATTCTCATCAAATTCAGTATTCCTAGCCCTCTTGCTACCAGATGTGGCAGCACTCTTCTTCTTCCCCTTTTCTACTTGCTTTCCCTGAAACTCAGAAAATTTCCCAAAATACATATACAATCAATTCCCAGATTGCTTGCAATCATATCTCTAATATTTCTTTGTTTCAGTTATAACAACCAGAAAATCATAGTTATATTATAATCACATTTGAGAATTAAAATAAAGCATTCAACCATGAGTACACAAAATAACTTTTCCTATAATTCCCAGATTATCTGATTCTATATGACACAATTATAATTTTAGAAGATTAATCAAGGCATGATTTGATCATGATAATTGGAAAATAAAATTCTTGCAATAAAATGAGAATAAAATTAATGGAAGAATATGTTCTCCATTCCCAGATTTTATGTCTCATAATATTCCTTGCATTAATTTTCACAAGGAAACACCAATTGATACTTTAGAATAACCCTAATATAATCAATGTTATGAAAGTAAATTAGCAATTTAATCATACCATTCAAAAGTCCCATGTTCTAAAACACAACTACTCATGCTAATCTAAATTCAAGAATTGAACTTAATAAATCCTTTAATATGCTTAGAGTTATCAACTAAGAATCAAAACATCTCAAAAGCAATCGTCTTGGCTATCCTAACATGCAATAAACAAAGGGAATGATTGCAGCTGGCGTGGATGGCGCCACATTTCACGCGAGTCGCGTGGGCTGCAAAACATAAACATTCATAACACCAGCTGGTGCTACTCGCGCCAACCCTCGTGCTAATCGCGTGAATTTACGTTCTACCCTAACCTCTAATAACCTTATTCATAATCAACCACAATGCCATGTTTACTCATCCATACTCTAAGATATATAGAATACAAAGCTTAGGACGAAAAATGCGTACCTTATCACCAGCCATTTGAAGAAATTAAAAACTTGAATGCAAAGAACCTGTTGCTTCCGATGGATAAAGAAATTGCAAAAATAGCAAGAAAATGTATTCTTCAAGTTATATGTCAGGAATGAAAATGAAAATGAATGGGATTAGGGATTAGGTTTGCAATGTATTTATAGACCTTGGAGTAAATAGAAGTTACAGTGGTTATTAAGGAATGAGTAACTGAAATTGGAAGTTACTGGTGGTTAATACAATTGCAACATTTAGAATGGAAGGTTATGGCTGTTGAAGAAGCGTTGTGACTGCTGAGGGAATAAGTTAGAATTCACAAAATAAAGTTTCAATGTTTAAAAATTTAAAACTGCATTCGAGCTGTGGCGCAAATCGCGCGAGGTACCACATGAGTCGTGTGAACCTTCATAACCAGCTTCTAATTTTCACTTCATTGGCGCGGATGACGCCATAGTGCTCACTAATCGAGTGAATTTTCAAAGCTCATTTGGCGCGACTAGCGCCAAGAGTCACGCGAGTCGCGTGAGTCTTCAGAAGCCATCCTTCTGTTTGAAACATCTGGCTCGACTAGCGCCAAAGTTGGCACGAATCGCGTGAGTTCTCAAAATTGGTTTTCCAATTTCTATTTTACTACTTTATTAAATTTCTAATTCAAACTAATTACTAAAAATTGAAATACTCAAAACAACTAAATGAAATTAAAATTAAACAAAATAACAATGACTAATGAATTAAAGCATACATAAACAAACTAAAATAAAACAATGCAAAAATTTAAAATCTTTGGATTGCCTTCCAAGTAGCACTTTGTTTAACGTCCTTTAGCTTGACGCATCCAATCTTTAATTTTCAGGTGAAAGTAGTGGTATAGAAACAATGTTTCTATTCACTTGCCCTCCATGATATAGTTTTAATTTTCACCCATTAACTTTGAAAGGTCTATCATTATCTAGAGAAGAAATCTCAACAGTACCATAAGGAAATACCCTTTTTACCACAAAAAGTCCGGACCAACGCGACTTGAGTTTACCTGGAAAAAGTCTCAATCGAGAATTATATAACAATACATGCTGTCCTGGCTTAAACTCCTTTGGATGGATCTTTTTATCATGCCATCGCTTGGTCTTTTCTTTATAAATTCTAGCATTCTCATAAGCTGCACATCTAAACTCATCAAGTTCATTCAGTTGTAATAATCGTTTTTCAGTAGCTTTAGAGAGTTCAAAATTTAAAAACTTAGTGGCCCATAATGTTTTATGTTCTAACTCAACAGGGAGATGACAAGACTTACCGTACACCAGTTGGAATGGTGACATACCTATTGGGATTTTGAAAGCTGTTCTGTAAGCCAAAAGTGCATCATGTAGCTTCAATGCCCAATCTTTTCTAGCATTCCCCACTGTTTTCTCCAATATTCTCTTTAGCTCTCTGTTGGAGATTTCCATTTGTCCACTCGTTTGAAGATGATACGGTGTGGATATTCTATGTCGAACTCCATATTTACTAAGCAGATTCTCGAACTGTTTGTTACAAAAATGTGTGCCTCCATCACTGATAATAGCTCGAGGAACTCCAAACCTAGTAAATATGTTCTTTCTCAAGAAAGAAGTAAGTCACCACCTTTGCATCATTGGTAGGTAAAGCCACATCTTCCACCCACTTAGATACATAGTCCACAGCCACCAAGATGTATTGGTTGGAATATGACTTAGGAAAGGGTCCCATAAAGTCAATTCCCCAAACATCAAATAATTCTACCTCTTGGATGTTATTGAGTGGCATTTCATCCTTACAAGATATATTTCCTGTCCTCTGACATTTGTCACACTTCTCCACAAATTCATGTGCATCTTTGAAGATTGTAGGCCAGTAATAACCACTTTGCAATACTTTATGAGTTGTCCTATTACCTCCAAAGTGTCCTCCATAATCAGAAGAATGACAATGCCAAAGAATCTTAGGTATTTCAGTCTCATCTACACATCTGCGAATAACACCGTCAATACAATTAAAATAAAGGAATGGGTTATCCCAGTAGTACCTCTTTGCATCATGGAAAAATTTCTTTTTCTGCTGCCAAGTAAGATCTTCAGGTATTACTCCCACAGCCTTATAATTCGCCATCTCTACAAACCATGGCCCAAGTTGAACTATCATCACACGCTCATCAGGAAAAGATTCATTAATTTCTAGCTTTGGTCCATCTTGCAAATTTTTGTCCTGAATCCTAGATAGATGATCAACAACTTTATTTTCCACTCCAACTTTATCTCTAATTTCTAAGTCGAATTCCTGAAACAATAACATCCATCACAGCAAGCGTGGCTTTGCATCCTGCTTAGTCATTAAATACTTAAGTGCAGCATGGTCAGTAAATATAATAACTTTAGAACCTATTAAATAAGATCTAAATTCATCTAATGCATATACTACTGCTAACATTTCTTTTTCAGTTGTGGCATAGTTAACCTGTGCCTCATTTAAAACCTTACTAGCATAGTATATAACATGTAACATCTTATCTTTCCTCTGACCAAGTACAACACCAATGGCATATGCACTTGCATCGCACATTAATTCAAAAGGTAAATTCCAATCAGGTGCTGTCAAAACAGGTGCAGTAGTAAGTTTCTCTTTTAACAAATTAAATGCATTACAACAAACTTCATCAAAGAGAAATTCATTTTCTTTGGATAAAAGTTGACTAAGAGGCTTTGCAATTTTCGAGAAATCTTTAATGAACCTCCTATAAAAGCCTGCATGACCTAAAAAACTTCTCACCCCATTAACACTAATGGGAGGTGGTAGTTTTTCAATCAATAGTAATTTAGCTTTATCAACTTCTATGTCTTTCCCAGAAATTTTATGACCTAAAACAATTCCATCACATACCATGAAATGACATTTTTCCCAATTCAAAACAAGGTTGGTTTCTTGACATTTTTTTAATACCTTAGCTAAATTAACTAAACATGAATCAAAGCAAGAACCAAAAACTGAAAAATCATCCATGAAAACTTCTAAACCTTTTTCTACCATGTCAGAGAAAATAGATAACATACACCTTTGAAATGTAGTCGGTGCATTGCAAAGACCGAATGACATTCTTCTATAAGCAAAAACTCCAAAAGGGCAAGTGAAGGTTGTCTTCTCTTGATCTTCAGGTGCCACTGGGATTTGATTGTAGCTAGAATATCCATCAAGGAAGCAATAGTAAGCATGGCCTGCCAATCTTTCCAGCATTTGATCAATGAACGGAAGTGGAAAATGATCATTTCTAGTGGCATCATTCAATCTTCTGTAATCTACACACATCCTTCATCCTGTGATAGTTCGAGTTGGAATTAATTCATTGTTTTCATTCTGAACTACCATCATTCCACCTTTCTTTGGGACAGTTTGAACTGGACTCACCCATGCAGTGTCTGAAATAGGATAAATCATTCCTGCATCCAGCAACTTCACAACTTCTTTGTTAACCTCCTCTTTCATGGTAGGGTTAAGTCTTCTCTGAGGTTGCCTCACTGGCTTTATGTCATCTTCCATCAATATTTTATGAGTGCAAAAAGAAGGATTAATACCCTTCAAATCAGAGGTAAACCACCCAATAACAGTCTTGTGTTCCTTGAGTATCTTGATTAATTTCTCATCTTCAACTCTAGACAATTCCTTATTAATAATAACAGGATATGTCTTTTCCTCACCCAAAAACACATACTTTAAATTTTCAGGTAGTTCTTTCAGCTCTAATTTTGGTGCTTCACGTGTGATATCATTTTCCTTTTTCTCCAGCACCTCCATTACGGCTTCCAGCTCTTCTGGTGAAGTGTCCTTGTCTCTAATCTCCATCTCCTCTGCAAGTTCTTGATTAATAGATTTCTCTGTATGCACTATAGTATCTAACACATCAATTCTTAAACAATCATCTTTGTCAATAGGATTTTTCATAGCATCAAAAACATTAAAAATTATTGACTCATCAAACATCCTAAGTTCTAATTTCCCTTGTGCTACATCAATTATAGCTCTAGCCGTAGCCAAAAAGGGCCTACCTAAAAGAACAGGTATTTCACTTTCTTCCATATCTAAAACTATAAAAGCAGCAGGAAAAATAAATTTATCAACCTTTACCAAAATATCTTCAATGACTCCACTCGGTTTCCTCAATGATCAATCTGCAAGTTGAAGAGACACCATAGTAGGCTTCAACTCCATAATCCCTAAAAACTTGCATATTGATAACGACATTAGGTTGATGCTTGCTCCAAGGTCACATAGTGCTTTTCCCACATTGATATTACCTATTACAATGGGAATATTGAAACTCCCTGGATCTCGAAGCTTGGGAGGAACTCTCTTTTGAATGATAGCGCTGCACTCTTAAGTAAGCACAATTGTTTCACATTCCTGCAACTTATGCTTTCTAGACAATAAATCCTTCATAAATTTAGCATAGTTAGGCATGTTAGCTAAAGCTTCAGCAAAAGGAATATTAATATGTAACTTTTTAAACATTTCTAAAAATTTAGCATACTGTTTCTTTTGAGCTTGTTGCTTCAGCTTCATTGGATACGGTGGTTTCTCAAAACGAGAGAAATCCATTACCTTCTTAGGATTTGCAGCAGCTAGCTCCTTTTCCTTGCTTGCTTGTGTCTCCACTTCTACTTCCTTCTCACGATTTTGAATTATTTCAGCTTCATCTCCGGCCTTTTTATGCACTACATTGGTCATCTGTCGAGGTGTGAGCACATTTCCACTCCTTGTGATGATTGCTTTAGCTTGCTCTCTTGGATTGACTATTGTGTCACTAGGAAACTACCCTTGCTGTCTTTCTGCAAGTTGCTTTGATAATTGACCAATCTGATTTTCTAGATTCCGAATAGAAGCATTTTGGTTTTTATGATGAGCTCTGGTTTCATTAATGAATGCATTGGTAGTTTGAATATGCTCATTAGTAGTCTTTGACAGCTGCAACATGGCTTTCTCCAATTCAGATGGCTCCTTAGGTGGAATAGGTGGAGGTTGTAAATAATTATTAGATTTGTAATCTAACCCTCCTCCTTGGAACCTCCTCTGAAAATTATTCCCTATAGAAAAATTCTGATTTCTCTGAAAATTCTGCTGAGGTGTTTGATCTTGCCAAACACCATTCACTTGAACTAGATCAGCTCCTATTAATGTAGGACATTCATTAGACTCATGATCTCCTTGACAATACTCACAAGTGACAGCATTCATTTTAATTGATGACGCTTGAGCTGCAGTAACTTGAAACTTATCATATTTCTCATTGAGCTTGGCTAACTGTTGTGACAAGAGTTTTTGTTCAACTAGCATAGTATCATTGCTTCCCAACTGAATAACCTCACGTTTAGGCTGAATTACCACACTTTCATTCTTATTTGTGGCCAAAGAATCAATCAACTCATAAGTTTGAGTTGCTGTCTTTGATCTGATTGAGCCTCCAGCTGCAACATTTACAATCATTCTGGATTCAGGTGTCATTCCATTGAAGAAAATGCGCACCTTCTTCCCAACTGGCATGTCATATTAAGGGCACTTTTTGATCAATTCTTGGAAACGATTCCAAGCTGCACACAATGTCTCTCTTCCATTCTGAGTGAAGTTAGTAATCTCATTCACCAACTTATTATATTTTTCCATAGAAAAATATTGTGTGAAAAATTTTGCAGCTAGTTCTTCCCAAGTAGTGATACTATTTGAAGTCTGTCGATCTAGCCACTGAAGAGCTTTTTCTTTAACAGCAAAAGGAAACAATCTAAGCCTGATTGCATTGTCCGTCACTCCTTGATGTCTAATGGTGTCACAGATCCTTAGAAATCTGTCAACAAAATCATGTGGATCTTCATCATCTTCTCCACCAAACTGACTTCGTTCCACCAAATTAATTAAGGACGGATGAATGTCGAAATGATTGGCTTCAATTGGTGGCCCGACGATACTAGATGTTGGCCTGGTGAATAATGGAGCAAGGATATCCTCCATCAATTCATCCTCTGGGCGTGGTGGATGGTTGTTTCTTTCAGTCATCTCTAGTTCTATCTCAAGTTGTGAACTAGATTCTTCTGCTTCCTTTCTCTGTTTAACTAATCTCCTATTTCTTCTGACAGTCATTTCTATTTCTGGATCGTACTGTAGATTACAGGATCGATTACACCTCGCATACACTAAGGAAAACAGATCATTAATAACAAGAAATTCAATCTTAAAGATCAAAAAATTATTATAAAATTAGCGTTTTCAATCGCCGGCAACAGCGCCAAAAACTTGTTGTGGATTCGGCAAGTGCACCGATCGTTCCAAGTAATAAAGTGATAAGTAAGATATCGTTCCCACGAGAATTGAAGCACTAAATTTAATGTAATTTAGTATCTTTAAATTGGATGAAGATAAATATAATTGAGAGAATTTGTGATTACGTTTTTGACTAAGAAAATTAAATACTAAATGGAAAATTAACAAGAATTCAAAGGCAATATTAGTAAAGATTAATGCAGTAATGAGAAATAATTGTAGTCAGAGCACTTCCACTTTTGATCCCTACCAGCTATATTTGAATTAATTATTGATTTCAATAACTATAATTGTTCAGAGAATGTATTTTTCATAAATAGCTAAATCCTAATTCCTCAGTAATTTAACCCTTTAACCAACTCAAAACTCTAATTCCTTAGTGATTTCTTATTAAGTTAAGCATTAAATAATACATCAATTATTCTGCAATTCTACATCCCTATCCCTAGGTAATGTAAAAACTGTTATTCTATCGCTTTCAGAAATTAGAATTTCAATATCCCTATTATAAATCCTAACCCTTAGTACCTTAGCAGAGTGATCAATTCTATTAAGGAAATTTCAAGTAAAGAACAAGATAGAATAAAACAATTATAATCATTAATTTCAATATTAATTCAATACAAAGGAGTTCACATCAGTTGGCTCTAACCATAATCATAGAGGAATTAGCCAGGCATAATTGTGTCTGACTTTAATACAATGACTAGAAGGTACATAAGAAGAATACTAAGGAAGAAGAGTGTGCAAACCCTTCAATCTTGGCCTTTTCTTAATCTTCCTTCTCCTTCTTCGTGATCTTTGCCAATGCCTTTTTTCCTCAGTTTCTGCCTCTGTGTTCACTGTGTTCTTCCTCCAAAACGTGTCATCACGTTCCTATTTATATCTAGGTTATAAAAGCCCTAAGATCTTTTATTTTTATGTTATCTTTAAGCTAATTCGTAATTTCTGTGTCGTCGGCACGACTGGCGCAACTTCTGGAGCGACTCGCGTGAGCTGCTTCAAGTGTGGCGCGACTAGTGCGAAACTGGCGCGACTCGCGTGAGCTCCTAGAAAACATTAACTTCTTTATTTTGCTTCTTTTCTTCCTTTTCTTGTCTCCTCATATAAAAAATGCACAAAATCAGTAATAAAAATAATAATAATGAAACTTATACCTATTCTAGCATTTATTTGATATTTCTACTTAATTTATTAATGATTTTATCCTAAAAATTACTATATGCTAGCAACATATCAATAGTGTTTGGTTTAAATGGGTGAATTTGTGCTGAAAGTGAATTTAGCTGAATTGGGGTGAAAGGGGTGAGGTGAGGATGTTTGGTGGGTGTAACAAGGAGATGAAAGTCTTAAAAAATATTTGTGGGACCCATGCCTTTAAACTTTCATCCCAAATTGATATGAATTGGGCTGAAAGGCACTACTCATGAGGGGCAACAGAAACAACCTTTTACTTGCCAAAATTGATCCTCTCTACCCCTTCTGGCTGTCAGGCTGCCTACAAAAGTGGTTATGATGTTAGCTATCTAAATTTGGTCTTGGTCTCAAGTTGACAACATAGTTGTTCCTGTGAAAGTTAAGAGAGTCCCTGGTCATTGATCTATTGAGCTAGTAATTTGAATAATTACTAATAGTAAATATATAAAAATTAATGAAAGAGGTACTGAGCTAGTAATTCGGGGGTGCCCCAAATAATTTTTATTAATATAAAAAGGTTAGAATATCTGGGTTGATCATGTCACCTGTAGGTCATATCATTTCCTTTGCTACTTGGAAAATCAGATTATTAAGGATGAAAAGTAAATAATTAAACAACCTATTTCAAATCCCTCATAGCTGAATTCATAGATTAATGTGATGCCTATGTGTGTATTCTTTACTTGAAGATGAAGATGAAGATGCTAACAGAACAACGAATTCCAACAATATTCTTCAAGTTTTTATTTTTCCTTGCTTTATTTTCCACCCCAAATTTCATATTACATCATACTGTTGCGAGATGCTACCTGCTTGTGACATAATTGATGAACCTTACAAGTCATAGTCTCATTTTTATTTTAAAGTTTAAGTACAAATCTTTGAAAACAAGTCTGAATTTATAATTTTGGATCATTGGACTGATGATAGTGTGTTTGGTAAAACTAGCATATATGCCAGTTGAAAAGCTTGAAACTTATAAGCTAGCTAGTTGAATAAATGTTAACTTTCCCCTCATCTATATTTTGGCTATTTATGTTTATAAAATAGTATGATTAAATGGCAGTGATTTTTTTTTTTCTCTTATATCTCCATTTTAAACATAGGTCGGAGATATGTAATCCTATAGCATCTGCAACACCACTTAGTTATGTGAAGACTGAGCATATCTGTGGAAGGCCATTGGGGCTCAGATTTGACAATAAAACAGGTGATACATTGCAGATGCATACTTTGGGCTCTTGAAGGTGGGACCTGAGGGTGGTTTAGCCACATCTCTTGTAAATGAGGCTGAAGGGATTCCACTGAGATTTACTAATGATGTTGATGTGGATATGGAAGGAAATGTTTATTTTACAGAAAGGATTCCACTGAGATTTACTAATGATGTTGATGTGGATATGGAAGGAAATGTTTATTTTACAGAAAGCAGTGCTCTTTATCTGAGGAGGTAGGATTTTGTTTTGAGTTTTGAGCATCCCAATGTGATGTAGTTGCTCAGCTGTTAGGTTTATGAAAAGTCATTTACTTAACTTGAAGATCCGAAGCTTGAATTCTAAAATGCTGATATATTGTATTGTTTCATCTGTCTTGTTCTGTTGATTCTGACGTAACTTTTGTACAGGAATTTCCTTCAGCTGGTATTTTCTGGGGATGATAGTGGCAGAGTTTTGAAATACAACCTTGCTACTAAGAAAACCACGGTTCTTGTGAGGAACATTCAATTCCCAAATGGCATTTCCTTAAGCAAAGACGGTTCCTTCTTTGTCTTTTGAGAAGCAGTTGTTGGCAGGTGAATCTAATAATCACATAACAGCTTTCAATGTTTTCTATATGCTAATCTTTCATGGAGAAATTCTTATGTTCTCTTAGAATAAGAAAATTTTCTTCTTGTCTTTTTTTGTTTCACATAAGAGGGATCTCATAGTAAATAACATATTTGAAGATTTGGTCTTTTAAATGAAGCAAGTGATATCGTGAGATCCATGTAGCTAACCTCAGCTAGTAGGACAAGGATTTTGTTGTTGTTGTACCACTGAATGTGGTTCCCACTCGACTATATCTTAATGCAAAACTGAAATGCTACACATTTAATGATACATTCCAAAAGATTTCTCTTGCTTAGGAGAACCTTAGAATTTTACATAAGTGGAATCTCATAGTCATTTAAATGAAACAAATGATATGGTGAGATCCATGCTCTAATGCTCAATTTTTGGTTCATGTAAGTTCATTTTTTTAATTTTAGTTCTTCTAAGTTGGCATTTTTCCAATTTTGGTTCCTGTAAGTTTTTTGTTCATTTTTAGTTGTTGTTAGTTTGTGCTTTTTCAATTTTAGTCTCTTTAAGATTTCAATTTTTTCATTTATAGTCCTCATAAATTCGTGTTTACAGGGACCAAAGTTGAAAAGGCACAAACTTACAGGGACTAAAAATGAATAAAAAAATTATAAGGACCAATTAAAAAAGTACAACTTACAGTGACCAAAAAAGTATTTAAGCCTTTTGCATAAGGTTACCATTTCCCTAGTTCTTAGTTACTCAAAGTCTGATTATAAAAGATCTTTCTAGGTTTCAAATGATGCAAATTCAAGTTAATGCAAGAGTTACCTTCTCATACCAATAAATTCAGGGATAATATGATGGGTGACCCATTAATGGATCTAGGATAGGCTCTAACCCCAAAAGCTAGCTCATAGGGTGAGAGTTGTCCCCCACTTATATACTCTATCTTGGCACTATCTTTAGCCTATGTGGAACTTGGATTTTTTCCAATAGATATGATGGAAAAGGAAGTGACTTATATTTCGAAAGGCAAATTTTATATATATACGCTCTGTCTGCTTGGATGTCTAATCCAATGGATTGCATTCAATGTGGAGCTATTTAAATAGATATATAAGAGGGTGGAGGGGATCTGTGGTGTAACAGGGTTGCCAGTGCTTCATCATATGAAGAATATGCAATCGTGAGGTATGTGGCTGTGCAGTTGTATGCTGATAATAGCTATGCACGAAGGATGGGATATTTTTTGGTGCTAGTTGTATTGTTTCGGAGGAAGCCATATGTGATTATTTCTGTGGTGGCATTAGGTAGTTATCAAGTAATTTGTGTGGTAGAGTCGCATGGATATTCTGATCAGGGGCGTTAACGTATAGCTTGTATCTGTTCGAGCAATTGTTTTTTATAATTCTGGTTTTGGCCATCTTGGTACTTCTTGTACCAAGTCTGGTTTTATTTCAATAAAAAAAATTCTTTTACCTTGTTAAAAAAAAAAAACCTTCTCATATCATTTCTTGTTATGTAGGTTACGTAAATACTGGCTGAAAGGAGAAAAAGCTGGGACTTCAGAGATTTTAGCCATCCTACCCGGATATCCTGACAATGTGAGAGTCAATGAAGAAGGTGATTTTTGGGTAGCTCTTCATTGTAGAAGATATATGTTTGCATACTACAATGGTATCTTCCCAGAGACAAGGAAAATCATACTCAAGCTTCCTATACCGATAAAGATTCATTACCTGCTTCAAATAGGAGGTCACCAACATGCAGCAGTTATCAGGTATAGCCCTGAAGGTAGACTTTTGCAGATATTAGAGGACAGTGAGGGGAAAGTTGTTCAAGCAGTGAGTGAAGTGGAGGAGAAGGATGGTAAACTATGGATTGGAAGTGTTCTCATGCCTTTTGTTGCGGTATACAACTTGAAATGATGCTGAATAGATTCTCCCCACCAAAGATCTTTTCTTTTCTATCTTGAATTGGCCAGTTGAAGAAGTTGAGTTGTGATTCAACATTATCAATAATGGACATTATGGACCTTATATTCCTGATCGAAAATCCATAGATGGGTTTTGCTTCCACATTGTCACTAGTGATTACTAAATTCTTCATCATAAATCAGCATTTTTGTTTTTTTGTTGAAATTAATCAAATGAAGAGTAAATATGCAATGTTACATACAGAATACCATCATAAAGAATACTGTTACTTTGGCTTGGTTTGATCTTCGAAAGTGTCTGTTTATATGTGTAGGTCTTCGAAAGAGTGAACTTGTTAGAAACTATAATGTACTACTATAAAATAGAGAAAATAGAAGAGAACGGTTAAGGAATAAGATAACCGAAACTAATTCATCTAATTTGGTATTGTGAGAATCATTAGGGGTTGATTTGATTTATTTGGTTTGTTAGGGATAAAATTGAAAATTAATATATGTAGTGATCAAAAATTGATCTGACAACTATTTAAATATAATTGCAAACTAGAATTACATCATAATTTGTTAGTTTCTAAAATATGTTTTTTTTTAACTAATCCATCTTTCAATTAATTTTTGGCAAAAAATATAAACATTATTTACTTTTAGTTTATAAAAATATGTTAGCACTTAGTACAAAAATAAATACACATTAATCAAAACACATTATTGAACAATTCTTATTTTTCTAGAAAACAAAACTTTTATATATATATATATATATATATATATATATATATTTTTTTTTTTAAAAATAAAAATTTATTTATTTAAAATAAACCATTAAAATACAATAAATCACATTAGAAGAGATTGAATAGTGTGTTAGATAAAAATTTTAAAATTTTTCACAATGAAAGTGATTTATAAACAAAATATTTTGCATAAGTTTTTCATTAGTAGTAAAGAACTATCATCTAGTGATTTATAGACAACAAATTATAAAGAAAACTTGTGTGCAAAGATGTGTATGTAATATGTAGTAGAAATATTACAACAAGCTAAAGGAGAGCAGAAGAAAACACTCAATTTTATATTGATTTATTCAACACGAGTTATGTCCAATTTTTCTTTATTAATCAATAAAGATTTTCACTAATCAAACTGATTACGATGAATATTTAACTTGTCACTTATGGTTTACAAATATTTTTTAAGTCATTATTAGCACAATTCTTAGACTTCCTATAAATCTAAGACATCTAAGTATTATTTTATCATTAAGTCATTCTTAACCTTCTTTGAAAATAGAATAAGAGATTTCAGCACTCACATAGTGTATTTACAATGGAAAACATAATTTTCAGGACACAACTTTACTAGGTAAAAAATAAACTATCTTGCCTTAGTGCTTCTCTTAAAATAATACCCCTTTGTTTCACTTTTCAATTATTGGTTTGATCACTTTTCACTTATTTTTTGTTAGTTTTGAACATTGAAATGAGTTTCTTTTTATAATTGTTGGAGCAGAAAATCTTCAGTGTCATATGCACATTCAATGTTTAACCATTGTTAGTTTTTATGGCGTATTCACACTTGGAGGTGTGACTCTTTCTAAATAAAGCAAACTCTTCATGATTCCAATAGCGGATTGATCTTGAATATATCATTTCTACATCCGTTTCAATTATGCTAGATTTAAACATCAATTAAAATCAAGTAATAATCTAAAGCGAACAATTTCTAACATAAATGAATTCACTTGTTATTGGACTACACTTATAGAAAATAGAAATATTCATGTTAAGTGTTCTTTTGGAGTGTGATAAAAGCATGGTGGATGATCCATTATTTTTCAATATTTGTTCTATTAGTAGTGTATTTGACGTTGAATATTTTTTTTTTAATAAAAAACAGTATAAGGCAGATGAAAATCATAAATTAAACTAAACAATATTAAATTATTAACATAATAATTCCATATAATGTGTCATATATTCTTATATGTAAATAATTAGTAATCATAAATTTATGTATTTGTTATTATTCATTAAAATCAAAGAATATAAATAGATTGTACAGTGATGGATCGTTCAGTTTTAACAATCATACATGCTTAATATTTAATACTGAAAAAATTATTTATATACTAATAAAAATGAATTATATTTTTCTAATGTTTGACTTTATATTTATTTACACTTTAATAAATTTTTCCTTTCAAAGCAAGCTGAATTTAAAGAATAATAAATTATTAATAGAGGTTTTCAGCGAGGGTCACAACACAACACACTCGTTCAGCTTGTCGGAGCAAAATTTTATCTGTTCTCCCGCCTCAACGCTCAAATGGTAAGTTAGGGTTCTTCTTTCTTCTTCTTCTTCTTCTTCTTCTTCTTCTTCTTCTCTTTTTTAAATACCGTTACTTCGCGTTTCAATTATCTTCCTTCATGCTTTCAAATTCGTTACCTAATATTTTTATTTTTATTTTTTTCGAATTATTACAGAGTGATATAAGGAAGTGGTTCATGAAAAGACATGACAAGGGCAACAATGCCGCTTCCTCCAAGCCTTCCAATCAACCCAAGCCTTCTTCAGATAAACCCCAGTCCGAGAAAACGGTGAGTATTGCTTCTGTTTATTCTATTCTATTCTATTCTATTCTATTTTTTAAGTAGTTCACGTTGATAATTTATTTATTTGTTTTTTTACATTGCCCTCTGAACCAATATGTCGTTTCGGGACAATTTTTGTTGAGGGTTTGTTTGCTTGTAAATTGTTTCTAGGTATTATTTTTTTTTTGTTTTTCAAATAAATATTGTGAATTTTTATTAATTTGACCGAGTCATAACTAGATAGGTTCTGGTTGAATGGTTCTCTTGATAGGTTTTTTCTTCAAGTGATTTGCAATTCAAGGACCTAATTGTTAGGGCTTAGGAATAGTAGGGTAATTGAATGCATGAAAATTTTTTGAGTGGAAAGGAGAAAAAATCTTTTTTCTCTTCTTGCAGGTGGCTGGAGGTCAGGAAAGTTCAGGGAGGAGGATAACTAGCAAATATTTTAATTCTAACAAGCAAAAGGGGAAAGACGAGAAAGAAATGCAGGAGCTCCCTGCTAAAAGAAAGAATACAAAGGACATTGAGGAAATACCAGAGCCAAAGAAAATTCATGAAGATGATGGAGATGACTCTGTGTTGCCCACTAATAAAAAGAAGTTAGCTGACACCACTCCAACAAAGAAGTTGAAGAGTGGATCAGGTAGGGGGATTCCCCAGAAATCTGCAGTTTTGGAAGAAAGTGATGAAGATGATGACAAAGATGCTGTGTCTGCTGCTAAATCTGCTGGAAGGAGTGGTGGTGTAAGAGGAGCACCAGGGCGATCAACTGGTGGGAGAGGTAGAGGGGGTGGGAGGGGTGGATTCATGAATTTTGGAGAAAGAAAAGATCCTCCACACAAAGGAGAAAAGGTTCAAATTTATCAAACCTATGGATCTATAGGTTTTATTTTTTTGCCAATGCATTGAAACTTCTTTTGTGTGTCAGGAAGTCCCGGAAGGTGCTCCTGACTGTTTAGCTGGTTTGACTTTTGTGATCAGTGGAACACTGGACAGGTATTTAATTCTATATTTTATATAGATTTCACATATTTTTCTTGACTTGCTTGATTCAGAACTCAGTTTGCAGTTTAATCATTCCTCATCTTTTATCCCCCCTACCCATTTTTTTGTTATTTTTTGGTTCTCTTTATATTTTTGAATGTTTAGGCCTATATATCACATTTCACTAATTTGAGTCTTTATATATTTTTTCTTTTGCATATTTACAGTTTGGAAAGAGAAGAAGCAGAAGATTTAATTAAACGCCATGGCGGCCGTGTCACTGGTTCAGTCAGCAAGAAAACGGTTAGATAAGGCTTTTTATACAATTGTAATTGAATTCACATAAAAGCCATGGTGGCCATGCCACTGGATCAGTATTTGATTAACATCCTTTGTTTGCAGAATTATCTGTTATGTGATGAAGATATTGGGGGGCGGAAGTCTGAAAAAGCCAAACAGCTAGGGTTAGCATTGTTATATTCACAAAGTATTTTAACAGTTTCTACATTGTACTATCATTTATGTTGCATATTTCTCTTTCATTATACAGAACTTCCTTCCTCACAGAGGATGGTTTGTTTGATATGATTCGTACCTCAAAACCTGCAAAAGCTCCTTCACAAGAAGACAAGAAATCTGTGAATAAGGCTGTTGCAGTAGCATCCCAGTCAAAAGTTTCTCCGAAATCACAAGTTAAGGGTAAGCCCTAATAAGTGTATGCTTGGTGTCTTCTATTTTCTGAATTGCTTGGTTGTGCTTTTAATTATCCTTCTTTTTTTATATTCATGAATTAGCTGCAGCTCTTAAAATTATTTATTACAATCAAAGGGTATTTGTTTGTTTATGTTCTGAGTTGCATTCCTTTATCAACAAATGCAGTCCCTCTGTCTTCGCGCTCACCTTCTAAGCAAGCCAAGCCAAAGACTGCTACTACTGTTCAGTCTTCTTTGATGTGGACAGAAAAATATCGACCTAAAGATCCAAAGGATATCATAGGGAATCAGTCACTTGTATAATCACTAGTCTTCATTATCATATTTTGATGGTTATATTTTGTTCTTATATATACCTGAATTTGAATAATAAGTTTTCACTTTCTTAAATGTAATGGTGTACAGGTTTTACAGCTTCGTAATTGGTTGAAAGCTTGGAATGAGCATTTTTTGGACACTGGTAACAAAAAGCTGGGGAAAAAGCAAAATGACTCTGGTTTGAAAAAAGCTGTCTTGTTAAGTGGAACTCCTGGTATAGGAAAAACAACTTCTGCAAAGTTGGTCTGTCAGGAGCTTGGTTTCCAAGCCATAGAGGTGGCAATATTTCTTGTTAAATTTATATATTTGGAAAAGGTATTTTACCATCTAATTTCTCTCACCTACGGCCATACATGCATTGAAGGTAAATGCTAGTGATAGCCGTGGAAAAGCTGATAGCAAAATTGAAAAAGGAATTAGTGGAAGCAAGACAAATTCTGTTAAGGAACTTGTAACCAACGAGGCCATTGGTGTTAATATGGAACGGTTGGTCTCTCATCATAATATGTAATTTGTCTGTCCATAATGCACCTGGTTAAATCTCTATAATTGTAAAATTCAGGTCAAAGCATTACAAATCTGTGCTCATTATGGATGAAGTTGATGGGATGTCAGCTGGTGATAGGGGTGGTGTTGCTGATCTTATTGCTAGCATCAAGATATCAAAAATTCCTATTATCTGCATTTGCAATGACCGTTACAGCCAGAAACTGAAAAGCCTTGTGAACTACTGTTTGCTTCTAAGTTTTCGGAAGCCTACAAAGCAACAGGTCTTTCTTTGTTTATTAGTAAAAAAAAGTTATTGTTTCTCTTTTACTTTTGATTAGGTCCTTTTGTTGCTCTCTTTTGAACTGAACCATATGGGTTTGTTCCAGTGTTGTTTATTTAGCTTGTGAAAACATTAGGCATACCATCTTCACCCTGATTTTTGGTTATTTATGTTTGAAATATTAGAATTGACTTTGCCATTTACTTGAACAAATGGGGCTTATAATGCTTGAACCTCTGGGAGATGGAAAATTGGAAATACCCTTTTCATCAAGGCTAATACCTGACTTCTCACCATGCAATAATTCTTGTTTCTGTCAAGACCACACTATTTTACATTACTATGGAATGAGAACAAGCTTTATACATAAGCACACACATTTTTGAAATATGTGCTTTCTTTTATTGGATTTACCATGCTCTTGAATGTTATAACCTATAACTTAAATCCCAAATATGAACCTCCATCGCTTTTTTGTCTTGTGATATTGGTGTTCCATCCATGTATTTCAATGTGTGGCTTTCTTGAATTGAATATTTTGTTATTGCAAAGGATCTTGACATTGAAGCATTCTTTATTGATAGTCTTAAGTGAATATGGTTACAATTATTATATTTAATATAGGAGAAAGTATATATATATATTTATTCTCTAAACTCCCATTTTTAATCTAGCTCCTTGGTGGAATATAAATATTTGACTTCATATTCTTAAAAAGATTATGTGTAGCCAGATGGATAAATGATAGGTAGAAGACAATACAAAAGGTGAAGATTCAATTTCACGGTTAAGGAGAAAAAAAAGAGAGAAGGGAAAGGGAGTCTAACCTTTATAAAAGGGAAGTAAAACTAGGGAATTCTTATGATCACTGCAAACATATGAAAAATAATTGCAGTGATGAGTGATGAATAAAATGTAATTTGGATAGTAAATGAAGTACCTCCAGCCATATAAAACTCTATTAAGTGTCATATTTTACTTCAATTGTAGAAATCATTTAATTGTTTTGGGGAGGGAAGTGAGGATTGTTGGTTGTTAATTTTTTGACATAATGATTGTTGCAGCCTTGCAGGTTATCCCGTTTTATTCCCCTTCCCCTCTGACAGATGAGGTGTATAATCTGAACAACAAATTATTTCTTTAGATCATTAAAGTGATTTTTATTACTGTTCAGTGACATGTGATCCATCATATATGAGGATCTGATTGACTTTGTTTTTTTATGTCGTCTGCATACCCTAGAATTCAAGTCAGCCAAGTCTATCTGACAACATTTAGCTTTAGTTTCTGATAATTTCCTTTGCATGTTAAAACAAATATGCTTCGGATCAAGAGTTTTGAACTTAATATGTTATTTATGCAAGATGGCAAAGAGGTTGATGGATGTTGCAAAGGCTGAAAGAGTTCAAGTTAATGAGGTGATTTCTTTATAATTTATGAAGTTCCATTTTATTTTATGTAGATTTTTAACTTTAATTAATTGTGTTGACTTTGAGGGTACAAAGTTACTTGAATAATTTATATCCATTCCTTAAAAATTACAAAATATTTTCTTCATATTGACTAACCTATTTTCTTGAATCGTTCACCATGGTTGTTTCAGATTGCACTTGAGGAATTAGCTGAAAGAGTTAATGGAGATATGCGAATGGCACTAAATCAGTTACAGTATATGAGCCTCTCTATGTCAATTATCAACTATGATGATATTAAGCAGCGCTTTCTTACCAATGCAAAAGATGAAGATGTTTCACCATTCACAGCTGTTGATAAGTATAATATTTATATTATCAATGTACTACACTTTAAACTTGTTATATATGTTAATTCTAAATTTCTAATTGCTTGTTTGGCTTACATTGTTGAGTTGTATCTTTATTCTTAATATTGTGGTTGCTTACTTTCCATTCAATTTTTCTTCCCCTTTCAAACTGTTGAATTTGTTAACTTTTTATTTATTTATTGGCATTGGACCCTCAATGATCTGTTTAGTATTATCAGATTACTCTGATATTTAGAAGTAAAAATCAATGATGTGGCTATAATTGAATATTGCATGCCTTCATTCATGGCATTCCAATTCCAATGAGCTTTCGTAAAGGACTAAAATAATAGTGTATTTTATTCCCCTAGAAACAGGCTCGGTATCAAATATCAACAAATTATTAGCTAGATTTTTCTGATAAAGTGGAGACAGTATGGACTTTCAATTGGTACTGAGGGGTTAAAAAAATGTTTAGAATGAGAACCGAATTGATATGGTCTCTGGAAAACAATTGATTTTATTGTATAAAAATAGTTCTTTCTAAAATGTGGTTCTCTTAACTATCTTTTTTGTTCCAGTTAACACTTGTCATTATTGACAATGTTACCTTGGAATGATTATATTTTCAAGTAGCCAGTTTAAGGATCCCAACTTTCATTTCAACTGTTGATTTGTAACTGCTATTTATTATGTTGTTTTTCACTAGTTTGCTCTGATGCAAGTGTGAATGTGATGACATTTATAAGGTTTATACTTTTTAAGTTGTAGATCTGTGGATTTGTTGGCATTTCATAGTTTGATTCAGTGGGGCTCTGCATGGCTATGTTTCGATCCTTTGAAATCTGAAGCATTATCAGTCCAGAAGGTTGTGGCTGAATTCAATTTCATGATAACTTCTCTTGTAGGCTTTTTGGTTTTAATGCTGGGAAGTTGAAAATGGATGAGAGGATAAATCTTAGCATGAGTGATCCTGATCTTGTTCCTCTTATTATCCAGGTTCTTTAATTCATTTTTTTTTTCAATTTGACTTGTTTGGAATTATTATTTTTGAAGGCCAATAGCATGATGAAATTAGTGCTTAATGGTTTGGATACCACTTCTTGCATTAACCTCACTCAACTTTGATCGATCAAATTTGACTTCACATGTTTTTATTAAGTTAGCCATATATATTTGTATTAACCACATTTTTGTTAGCTAAAATCAAAGAATGATTGATTTAAGTTTATTTTGGGTAAAAATGAAATGGTATTAGATATCAATATCATTCGATATACTAATTAGATGTTATAATTGACTATATTGAAAATATATCTGAAACCTGCCCAAGGAAAAATTGATCCTTGCACAATCTTCTTATTCTTGAATGCTGCAAACTTGAATTATATGGAGTATTTCAAATTCTTCATATAACTATTATTTATGGCATTATGCATGGCAGGAAAATTATATTAATTATAGACCAAGCATGGCTGGTAAGGATGACAGTGGCATAAAACGCATGAACCTCATTGCCCGTGCTGCTGAGTCTATTGCTGATGGGGATATAGTGAATGTACAGATTCGCAGATATCGACAGTGGCAGCTCTCTCAAACTAGTTCCGTTGCTACAAGTATAATTCCGTATGTAGCCTTGTCACTGCTCTGGAAATTAAAATATTTCATTTTTAGATTTTGTTCCATCTAGTTGTTCATCCCCTCTCTTTTTCATCTTTGTTTCAGTGCGTCATTGTTACATGGGCAGAGGGAAATGCTTGAACAGGTAAAAAATAGTTTGTCTGGTGCAGGCTATTGCAATATGTCCTTCCTACCCTGCCCCTTCTCTCAGCCACTTTATTTTGAGCTCAGGGAGCAAGCATAGTTACCAATGGGACATTCTTGCAGTGGTGTGGCGTAGCGGCCATCAGCTGAGACAGTACATGGATAGGGGTGCATTTTCATTCACGGATGTCAGCTTTTTTGAATATTTATGGCCCATAAAGCAGGGTTTTGCAGTGCTATAGCACTGCTACAAAGAGGAAATATAAAATCTCATGTTTGCCCTCAAAACCACATTTTGAGGGGTAAAGTTGACTCCTTTTGTGGTAGAGATATAAAACCATTAACTGTTTAAAATATCTTCACCTAAAACATTTAGGTAGAGTCATGGATGATTTTACATCACAAATTGTAGTTATGTGTGCAGCATGGTGGGCTTTTGTGGGTTGTCCTTTTTTTCCTACTGTTTTTTCATTGAACTCATCTGATTTTGCTTTTAGTTTTGTATCACAACTTGCATTATATCTACAGGGAGAGCGGAATTTCAACCGGTTTGGTGGGTGGCTAGGGAAGAACTCGACAATGGGCAAAAACTTAAGGCTTTTGGATGATCTTCATGTTCACATTCTTGCTTCTCGTGAATCTAGTGCAGGAAGGTAAATATGAATTCTATATTTTACCTTCAGTTTGCATCTTCTCATGCATCCGATTCAGGGAGTTTAATTTCATCTGGTTACTTGCTGAATGCTTCTGTTGATACTTGCAAATTATTTGTAAACCTTGATGAGTTTGGTCAGATTATGGATAGAAATCAAGTGCAGCTCAAACCCTTTAAATTTGTCTGTCAATATGTTATTGATTTTCATGTGTTGAATATAATGTCAATCTTAGCTTAGGCGCTTCTGTTTTATGTATACTACATATCTGGGGTATAACTTGGTCTGGTATGTATGTGCTTATGTATTATGTTTTGGAAGTTACATGTCCAGTAGACTTTTGGTGAAAGCCGAGATCTCCATTACAACGATGTCTCTAGTAGACTCATTATAATCATGCTTCACTTAATGGTTGCAGGGACACCATTCGCATGGAATACCTTACTCTTCTTCTTAAACAAATGACAGAGACCCTGCGAACCCTGCCTAAGGTTGGTTAAAGTAAACGTGCTTCTTTAGTTCTAAACATACTAAATGTTTTAAGCTGATTTGCTTAACTTGATTGAATCTCATTGCTCTTTTCGAAATGATCAGGCTGAAGCAGTTCAGCAAGTTGTGGAATTGATGAATACATACTCTATCAGCCAGGAAGATTTTGATACTATTGTAGAGTTATCAAAATTCAAGGTTCCTTGACTATATTTTTTATGTTTTGTTTACTACAAACTGCTCTCAACCTGGGGTTAATTTTTTGATATTATATGAATCAGGGTCGTCCTAATCCACTAGATGGCATACAGCCTGCCGTTAAGTCAGCCTTGACAAAAGCATACAAAGAGCAAAGCACATCTCGGGTTGTTCGAGTTGCAGATCTAATCACTCTTCCTGGAGTAAAGAAGGTCCCTAAAAAGCGTATTGCTGCTATTCTGGAACCAGCTGGCGAAGAAGTGGAAAAAGGTGAAGGTGATGCCTTGGACGAGAGCGAAGAGGAGAACATCTCTGATACAGAAGAGTTGGGTAAGTTATGTGGTTTTTATTATTATTCTTTTTATATTAATTAATTGCTTATACAATTTTCTTTATGTGATGCTTTAGAGGGCACCACCAAGGGCGAGAAGCTGCAATCAGAACTTCAAAGCTTGAATTCAAAGGGTAGGTGGTCATCATATGTCATCAGCATTTTGATTGATTGGACTTTTAGGTCATTTATCTTTAAACACACGAGCTTCCATGATTTCTGATATATATATTTGTGCATGTAGCCACGCAAGTACAATTGGAACTGAAGGGAACGGGAAATTCAAGTTCTAAGAAGACATCGGGTGGTAGAGGTAAAGGTGCTTCTGCATCTGGGAAGAAGGTTGCTCAAGCTCCAAAGACTACTGCAAAAAGAAAAAGGTGAAGAAATATTAAATAATGTGCCTCTCTCTGGAGCCACTACTTGGAGGAATTGTATAGAACACTGCTCTTTATGTAATTGTTTTTTCAGCCTTCACAAATTGTAAGGTTGACTTCAGTAAATTTTCCAAGGAAATGGATTACTTATGGTGTGTTTTTTGAATGTACATGATGTGTCTTGTCTACGTTAGGAGTTAGAACTTTGCATGCTATATTATTAAGAATTCCCGGATTGAGTTTTTACTCTTCTATTCCCTGATATTCTGCAAGGACATGAATGGCGATATGATGTTGCCTGGATGAGTGATGTTACATACTCAAAAGGGGGAAATTGAATGAATTGAAAATTGAATGAATTGATTGTAAATAATTGTAAGATTTTACTCCTTCCGTTCCATAATAATTAAAAGTTGTCCTAAAATAAATCTCATTTTATTTTTTAAAGTAACATTAATTATTCTTTTTAACTTATATCTCTTATAATATTAATGATATGAACAATAAAAATAAACTAAACTAATGATAATAAGGATAATTTTGTAAAATTATTATTTTTTAAATATTTATTAGTTTTCTTTTTCTGTGTAAAAACTAACACAACAGTTATAATGGACTGAGCGAGGACAATTTTTGCCTCCCCTCAAAGGAAAATGAAATTTTTGCCACAACTAAACCCTATGATATTTTGAGGATAAAATTTATTGTGAATAAATTTACAATAATTAAAAAAAGTCAACATCCTTTTATTTTATGTTTAAATTGTAATTTTGATTCCTTTAATTTTTTTAATTGTAACATTTAACCTCCTACTTTTATAAATTAATGATTTTAACCATATGTTAAATTATTAACTAATAATTGGATTAGTAAAATTATTAAGTTAGTTATAAATAGGATACAAGATATAAGTTTTTAAACTTACACCAAATCTAAACCATTAAAACAAATTAAACTTATGGTTTATAATATTTTAATTAAAAATTAAAAAAATCTGGATTACTCTCCCTAACGAAGGGGAAGGCTTCCAAAGACCTTTCCCCAAGATTCGGATGTTGTAAATTGAGGGTACACTATCGACTAAAATATATAACTGCAAATAGTTGATGAGAAAACTGAGTGAATAATGATATATTCATGATTTGATTTGTTTATGTTTTCATTAAATGCCTTGTGAGATCACTCACCAAACATTACAATTCTGCATTTTTTTTCATTACTTTATAAAATGCATTGTGTTAGAAGATCCAAAACTGTGGGCTATACCAAGCTCTTGGGATGTGGTTGTTGTGGGGTCAAAATTAGGAAAGTGACTGGTTGACTCAACTTAAAAACGTCAACTGCTCCACACGAGTGAGCAATCTTGAGATAATAATAATAATAATAATAATAATAATGATAATAATAATAATAATATTTTTGAGGTAAACAAATTTGTTATTTTTAATATTCATCTAATAAATTAAAAACATATAAAAACACATGGATGATATTAAATGAAATGTATATTATTAAAATACTTTAAAACTTCTTGGCCATTTTTGTTTTTATTTGTATTGTTAGAATCGCAATCGTTGACTTTATAGCTATGATGTTGAGGGTTTATGATTGGACGCTATTTTTGTATGTGAGAATTATAAGAAAAAAATGGGGAGAATTTGTGATTAAAACTGATGAGTTTATCAATTTAGCCCCTTAACTATGAAGTGGCATCAAAGTAATTCTTTGCACAAACTTCAAAATTAATGTCATTTTTTTGCTACGTAATTTTGTTTATTATTAAAAGGACTAAAATGATGTTCATTAGTATATATGATTGAGGCTCTGAATAATGTAATGTTTCTCTTATTAAAGGACTAAATATCAATTTTTTATTCAAAAGAAGTAAATTAATACTAGTATAATTTATCTTTCGAGAAACAAATTAGTATTGACAGAGTCACCAAAATGGAATGGTGGTTTATCCTAAAATCATTCATCATTCTTTATATAATTTACAGAAATTTCAGTATGATTAGCCCTGAAAAGTTCATCTTGTTCAATAATATTTTATCCTGCATCATATTATTGGTGTTTTATGAAAACACCAAATACGTTTTTTTTAAAGAACCAAATACGTTTATGCATGCCATTACTTTTCTTTCACAGTTTCACCTACTCTATGTGTAAATGTTGAACACGAGCTCACGGAATAGCCAAATGCCCACTCCAACTTTTACATTTTTTTAGTCCTATATAATTAGCGAGTTTTAATTATAAAAAAATTAATTTTCATTCCTCAAAAAGTTAAAATGTTATTTTTAATCTCTATTATTATGTTGAACTCGTTAACTAGTATATTTATAGAAGATAAGTGATCATCTCAAATAATACCTGTTAGTGTTGGTGGTACTATGTCAACATGTCATATTTCCAAAAAAATTCTACATTCCTAAAATAAATGTTATTGATTTACCTTAAAATGAACTTTATGAACCAAAAATAGTGATTTCAGATTTTGAAGAGATGAAAATCAAGAGTAAAACTAAAAGTAGCTCATTGTATAGGACCAATAGCAATAATTTTAAATTTTAGAAGAATGAAAAATATTTTTTTTTTATAAATACCAAAATTAAAACACTCATTTTATAAAAACTAAAAACATATTGGTGTAGTACAACATTTTCTACCAGTTCTTCAAAATTAAGAAAATTCTCAACCGTGATTAAGTACATTGCCATGATGTAAGAACAAGTCCTGACTTGCCATTTCCTAGCGATATGGTGCTCAAATTTCTGTTATTTACTCGCGCCAAGGAGTTGATGTAGTCATAGAAAATTAGAGACAATGAGCACAGCATTTTCAAAGTTCACCACGTCATTGACAGGACCTTATTAACTATAACAATAATAACTTATTAACTACAATGTGAATAGCAAGAAATAAATTAAGTATCTTGTTAACAGAAATAATTTATTATAGAAATCTTAGGAGAGCTTACAAAAAATTATGGGCAGCGAGTCCATGCATATAGGCTTGAAACATGTCCATTACTCGCAATCAAAGACCAAAAAATATAGAATAAAATAGTTTTACCAACACAATAATCCCTCTTTTAACAGTGACAGATTATTATTTACAACACAAATATAAACTGAAGCAAATTTTTCTTCTTTTGATTCTAACTAAAAGTATAATTTTTCCAAACACATGAGTGGTAATTATAGGTAATACAAAGGGATGAAGAGGAAATGTACAAAATGTCATTACAAAAAAGAATCATTTTATTGATTATTGCTGTATTTCCATTTGCATTTTGTGAGTAAAATTACTTGGTGAATCGGGCACAGATTTCACTGCCATCTTATTACATAAAACCTTCTCATCCCACCAACACAACCTCCTAACGATTTGTAGCAGCACTACTAACTGAAGCTAAATTGAATATATAATATATTCAGTGCACTATATATTGTTTTTTACTAGACTCTGAGAAACTTTTGTTCTCTAGTCCAAGACCCAAATCCACAAGGAGAAAAATCGAGGAAAAAGAAAAAAGAGCATCACAAAAACGTGGGAAAACCAAATCCATAGCAGCTGCTGTTAACCCATTTCAAGTAACCTGGCCTTCATACTCCGTTGACTTTTTACATCTTTGAAATTTCCTGTGCAGCTGCATCAAGGAATGTGCAATCAGTGTAAGTAAATATAAAATGTTTACAGGAAAATAATAAAGGTGAAGGTCAACTCAATGACAATTAGGAAAATCACATAGTTAAGCAATGTATTAACTAACCCCAACACCCCTAAGCAAAATGAGTAGGACAAAACTTAAATACATTTTGCGTGCTCTTCAATTAGAATTGGAGTTTCATCTAAGTTAAAGGTTTGTATTAAAGGAGCATGCATATTATCGTGGCGAAACTATAAATTTTGATTGAAAAACAATACGAACAACACTAAAAGAACTATATGTAAGTTTTTTCTAACTAATATTGGGAGGCTAACACGAAGCTTCGTATGCCTAAAAAATTGAGGTTTACTTTTTTCTTTTTAAATTTAATTTTTTGGCATTTGATATGCAAACTCACATGGTAGAGAGAGAAGACCCATTTAAGGCCAGGTGGCTGACCATAACCGGGTCAAAGGCCTGATGACATGTATTGTGTCTAAGCAGATTTTGTACTGAGATGAAATTGTGGTTCGAAGTTTCAATTTTACTTTTACCAATTGAATTTTGTACTGTTACATTATCAGTAGCAGTAAACATAAATGGAACTGTGAACTATGAGAGAACATCAAGAAAAAATGGTGAGAGTTGCAGGAGCAAGGAAAACATAAACACTCTTTATAATTAATCCTTTATTCAAGTTAACAAGATCTGAATAATAGGCTAAAGCCAGTTATCACGTAATATCAGATAAAAAGTTAGAATCTCACTATTTTAGTTCTTAACGAGTCTTGCAAGCATCCAGATAAGAGCTCTTTATTGACAAGAGATGAATCTAGAATTCTGTCCAAAGCTTCCAAGCATCCAACATGTTGTTTCCAACAATTTTCCTGTCATTCCATTCAATTTTTAGCTTAAATACAAACTATGTGAAGTGATATTTATTTAATCAGTTATGAAATATCACTGAAATGAGGTAAAAAAACACCAAGCAGACCATAGACAAACAATTTCTTTATATAGATTAGCATGTGAAAAGAGATATCAAAGAAATCAACAAAAAATCATTTAACAAGTCAATCATAGACTTTGATATTTTTACAAGGTTGGGTTTGGAGATTACCAAGGTTGAGCTCACAAACATCGAAACCAACATAAAATTCATTATTTGTCTTTTACGTCATTCATCACTTTCCTCTTCTCTCTCTCGATTTCAAATTCTTTTTCCCCCACATGATTACTTTCCATCTAGTTTCCATATTCAAGCATGCACAAAGTAGGAACTCACTAAAATACTCACCAATTTTGTGAGAAATGATGATGAACCATCTAAGAAGCAAAAGGTTATAACTAGAAGATTATCATCAAATATGATTGCTAGTTACTATATGCAAGATAATCGTTACCATTAGTGGGGAGAAACGTGGACCTGGCTTTTCTAAAGTAAGCAATTTACTTCAGAGGATAAAATAAGTACTAGTAACTTTTTATGATAAAACAAGCTTTAATAATTGATTTTTCTTCTCAACAGCTTTAATTATTTACAGGTATAGACATACACAACATATATTGGTATCAGCACCAGCTAAAATTTGAAACCATGCTACTTAAAGGTCCCATCCCATCAAATAAGAAGATTCATGAAGTTCCATTAGCATTCATCTCCTCTCACCACCATTCAAAGGATTCAACTCCATTTTTCTTGTTTAGCTATAAGAGCCCTCGGGCCATAACTTTTTTCTCAAAAGTTCTTTCCACCTTTCAGACGCTTGACCTAACAAGCAATTCGATACGTTGAGTGGCACCACTTCTACTTTATAAAGTTTTCTTACAAGTAGTTTCTTAAATCTTAAGAATCCGATTATCCACATCAATATTTCCTAATAATGGATCCTAACTAACATACACAAACCAGAACAAGCAAGACAACAATATACCCTTGCATAAATTCCCACATATTCCAAACCGCCCTATTCAAGAAACTACCTTACATAAAAAAAATATGCACTCCCTAGTCCAAATCAACAAAATTGATACCTCAATAATTGACAACCTTAACCCAAAACCAGAACAAGAACAACTCTAGCCACATAATTAAAAAAAGTAAACGCAAAGAAAAAACAAACAAATAAATAAATCTAGCCAACCAAATTAAACACACGTCATTCTCACCTTTTTCCCAGCTTGACTTAATAAACACCCAAACAAACACCACCAACAAAAAAAAAAGGCAAAAGTGAAAAAAAAAAAAGCGCACCTCTTCTTTGCTTAACGACGACCTTAGCGGGCTGGGATCGGGTAACGGGCCCAGCCTCTTCCTCCTGAGACGGAAACAGAACGCCGTCAATTCCCTGAACGGAGATCCGTCCATCCGTGAAAATATCGGGGTCGAACAAGTACGCGGATGTGTCCCCGTGCCCGAACTTAACGGAGCCGTCAGCCTCCTGCGCCGTCACCTTGTGCGGCAACCGTAACGTGTCGTAACGGACCTTCCCGAACCTTCTAACGGCATTGTACATGCTCTCCTCCGTCTGATACTCAGGAATCAAATGATAATACATAATCTGTTCCGGTGAACCCGGTTCACTTAACTGGTCCGTCGTTAACTTCGCCATGGCCTCGTCGTTTGGAGCCAACACCGTCAAAACGTAACCCTCCGAAACCAACCGTCCCATCTCCGTCGCGAGGGACGTTAAGTTTACCAGAATATCCGCCATCTCGTTGTAACCGCCGTAATGGAGAAGCGTGTGGATGAAATCTTTTACTTGCTTCTCCCCATTGAAATGGTGGTGGGGCCCACCAGGCCCCGGCGCTGGCGCCGGAGCAAGCGAGGGCCCCGGCGCCATCGCGTCATAGATCGGGAGCGCTGGCGGAGAACCCGCCGGCGCTGCCGGTGCTGGTTTTTTTAACCGGTGGGTTCGCGGGTCAACCTCCGGGGAGGGTTCGGGTTTCACGGCCGCGATGGAGATCAGATTCCGGCGACGGTTGAATTCGTCTTGGACGGAGCGAGGGATTAGTAAAGTGTCGATGCCGTGGATCACTCCATCGGGTCGGGTCACTGAATCCGGGTTTATGACCCGGGAAGAATCGACATTCCAGTGAGTCAAATTCAGGGCCTGGAGAGTGAGGTGGTGGTTCGGAGCTAGCGTGCGATGTCGGGCCGGGTCATTTGAGCTACCCGGATTGCCCGTCCCGGTTTGGTATTCGGGTTTGATGATTCTTTTGGGGACGATGTGGGACAAGAGGAGAGTTTGGAGGGATTGGAGATTGCGGGGTTCGAGGAGGAAGCGCTTGAAATCGGGGTCGAGATCGCGTTCGAGGGCTTCATTTCTGGGAGCGAAGATTGTGATGTTGTTGTTCATCACGGTGTTCTCCAGCGTCTGCAAAAGCATGGCTTTTTCCACAAGCTCAGCTACCTCGGTGTAATGCGAGTCCAGCAGAGCGACGAGGATTGAGTTTGAGTTTATCTGACCCTGCGAGAGGGAGAATGTGAGGGTTGGGAGGAGGAAGAGGAGGATCGTGACACCATAGATGCGAAAATCCATGGCGGATTATCTGTGTTCAGAGTTCAGACAGAACAGAGAGAGAGAGAGGTAGAAACAGAAACAGAAACAGAGACAGTGCCTATGTTATGTATGTTTGGGAGTGTTTGTGTTGGAGACAGAGGTTTTTGTTTTGGTTTAGGGTGGGGTAAATGGTGGAATTTATTATTGTGTGTTTGACGTTATTGAGGTTGTTAATTGGTGCCAATTAATGGATGTGGGTAAATCAAGGGGTGTCGGTTCCTTGTAAAATCATCGATGGCTTACGTGGCGGGTTTGATTGGGTGTTTAAGGGGAGAGGGAAGTGTGAAACTGAGTTCTATAATTGGGTGGGGTCCAGTAACCCCAACTGCTACCTGGCTCGTGAATAAATGAAGGATAGATAGAAAAACATTTGTGTTGTGACTGTCGCTACTCTCTAGTTTCTTTCTTCCTGTGCATTTATTGACTTTTTCATGTTTTTGAGTGTATGTTTAAAAATCAGATAAAAAAATATATTTGAGAAAAGAGAAATTTTGACAAAAGATTATAATATTTGTTTTTATTTTTATTAATATTGAATTTGTATTAAATTAAATACACGCGCAATACACAATATTTTTAACTTTAATTCAAATATATACTAAATAGGTTGTAGAGTAAAGACCGTGAACATAAAGACACTTTTTTTAAATTTTATTTTTAGGTAACTAGTTTTGGTGTGCATTTGATGGAAGACGAGGGTTAATATATACTTTTTAATATATTTTTTATAATACATATATATTTTATTTTTAGTTAAAATTATTAAAAACTACTAGTATAAAATATAAAAAAAAACTCATCAAATAGAAAGTAAAACTCACAAAATTGTAATTTTTAATAAGTTTTAATTGATAATAAGAGAAAATGTGTTTAATAGTATATATTAGAGAATATATTTTTAGTATTCTGTAATGTAAATATTATTGTCTGATTAGTGGATCTTCGACTTGACGTAATGAAAAAGTGAGGATTAATTGGATGTGCTATTCTTTGCAATTAGCACGCAGAGAATAAGTTGTTTAATTTTTTTTATATCAAGAACAAGTTGTTTATTAGATTGTGAGTATTGTGTGCGTTTAATATATGGATTGTCTATACCGTGGAATAGATGCATCGAAGCAATTATAAACAAGATATTACGACTTGTCAAGTAAGAGTGGTGATGGGGCCCACTAGGCTTTGGGTTCTCTCATTTGCTAATTGTGTTCAGGTATTAGCTGAACTGTTCCTGTCCTCTAGGGACACTCATGTGTACGAACCATACAAACCAAGGAATAAAAAAGCTTGCAAAACTCTAGAAAAAAAAGACATTTGGCATTAAGAATGCAACACATTTTTTTGCAAAAGCTTATGGGATTGCAAGAAGGAACGACAGAACTCTGTACATGTGGGAGTTCATCCTATTTTTGGTAGAGATAAATTGGAAGGGGCAAAAAAGAAGAAAAAAACAAATTAACAATAATAAGGGTTTGGATAAAATATACTATTTGTTGGGGTATTTGGATTAATAAGTTTAGAAGGAAAGTTAATTAGACAATTGGTGAAGACGTTTGAAAATAAAATAGGGGGATTCATACCCTTTTTCTTACTTTTTTCCTATAGTGATATAGCAATTAAGGACAAGTGTTCTATGTATGGAGGGTGACCTGTGACCTATCCCCCACCAGCGGGCTATCAGTCTGTCTCTTGAGCTTTCTTTACTTCATCTTCACTTTTATCTTCTCATCAATGTGAAGTTTGAAAAGAGGTAATAATCTTTGATTGATGGGGAAAGAATTCATGGTTTATTAATTAAACATAATGTTAACCTCACCTTTCAAAATAAAATGAATGTTAACCTCATTTGCATACATAACTTGCATGGATTCACTTGTCAACTTCTCTCTATTATCTGACTTAATTACAACATGATATGGATGATAATGCCACTCAATGAGTTAAGTTTATTTTCATTGAAATTTCTCGATTAATAGCATCGACTACATAGATAAAATGAAATAAGAGATTATTCAGCTTAATTAGTATATAAAATTTAAATATTGAATATATTATCACGTTAAATATCTATAGAAAAATATATAATGTTCATAATGTTTTTATCCCATTTAAGTATGATTCTCTTTCCTAATGATGTGTATTTTTTGAGATTGGTGAAATGGAGTGAAAAGATTGGAAAATTAAAAAAAAATAGTATGATTTTTAACCTCTATTTTATTCTTTTTCATTCCATTTTACTCTATCAAACATAAATATTTGTATTTTCTTTTAAAAAATCCAATTCCAATATTCACATTTTATTTCAAGTTAAACTCAATAATATAATTTAACCATGGTTCATAAACTTAAATATATGTCGTTTGGTTTTTTGGATGAAATAATAGAAAAATTGATAGATAAATCATATTTATTATCAATACAGGATAATATATAAGATTTTCACTTTATATGACTCATCGGTCAATTCTTTTGAAGACATTAAATCCATTTCCTAGTTCGAATCAAGAATCACTCTCCTTTTTCTATTCAGTTTCAAATAGTAACTAAGATTAATTCTATCATTTTTTCATGTTCCAATTTAACACTTTTTTTTTATTATTCTCAAAGAAAAATATATATTATTTTTTACCAAATATATATGAATCCAAATACGATCTTTTAATAAAAATAAGAATTTTTTTTTCCCGGTCACTTACACAGTTACATCAACCACGATTAATTTCGAAGAACAAGACATAATAATGAAGATAATGGTATGCCTGTGCCATGAAAAAAAAAACGAGTGTGAAAAGTGGCTATGTCACGGTTACTTTTCCTTCATAAAGTCATATAAAAAATGAATTGACCATAGTTTTGGCTCAAAAAATGACAAGTGGAAGTGATTATTAGCAACGTAATTCTATAATCAGTATTTGGCGGGGGCGTAGAAGAATCCATTATTGTATAATTAACAATGATTTTGATCACATTATTAAATGAGTTTGGTTTTGTGTATCCCTCAACAGTATGGTAGGAGAGAGGCACTTTTAGGGGAAAAAAGTATTAAGACTATGACCTTATAAACACTATTTTGCTTCCTTTTCCTTGATTGTCCTGTGTGCCCCCGGTGCATCTCCTTGTACGTTCCTCTTAGAAATCTGTCGGTGGCACTATATAATCATTTCATTACAATTATTTTAATCTATGGTATTTATAATTTGTGACTTTGGCATATCTTTCAGTAGTTGGCAAGGAATATAGATACGAGAAGTTTGAATTCACCAAAATACCCTTATAAGAAAATGTTCAAAACTTAAAAGTCCTTGTAGATGATAATGGGTATTGTGGACTATTTTGACTTGACTTTGCTATCAAACAAAATATCTCGTCAAAGCAAGTGTGCTTGCTTTTGTTTTTGTCCACTTACACAAATTCAACATGTTGTTTTGTTTAATATGTATTTTATAGTTTTGTTAGAATGGACGTCTCACTTGTATTTTACACGGGTTTTGTTTAGGTGTATTTTTGTCTTCTGGATTTTTTTTTCTTTCTCTACAATACTTTTTTTTAAAAAAATTGTGCCATGAATGTTTATGGATCAAATCCTTTGCACTAGAAGAGACTCTCAACAATGAGACATTGCCAATGTTGCGTGGCATGCAGAAGCACTCTTAGACAGCGTGTTTCATAACATAGGCACTTTGAGATGTATGTTTTTAGAAATTATTACATTGTGTAATTAAGAACAATATAAGAAATAGAAGACTGGATTATTGTTATGTCATGACCAGAATTACTGCAATGAAATTAAAATACTTCCTTTAATACTTTTTTTTATCATAATATTGGTACAAAATTATTTTCATCAAAAGTAATAACAAATATTCATCGGAAATTGTAAGTACACAAAAAATATGTATTTTTCTTTCAATGAAATTTATTTCATACCAATGATAAGGAACATTTTTGTAAGAAAATAAAATTTGGTATCAAATATACTAGGTATAATATCACTTTGGTCCATTATGTTTCACAATTTTTTTGTTTTGCTACATTAAGTTTTAAAAGTTTCATTCTAATCTTTTATATTTTCAAAATGCATCATTCTGATTTTTTTTCAATTTTTCGTTAGAAACATTAGAGTTATGATAACTTTTAAATTTTAAAATGGTTTAAAGTCATTTTTGATCAATTATATTTTGCAGTTGTTTCGCTTTGGTATATTATGTTTTAAAAGTTTCATTCCGATCCTTTATGTTTTTGAAATGTATCGTTCGGGTCTTGTTTTCAACTTTTTGTTAAAAACATTAGTATTCGTTAGGGTTTTAAATTTTAAAATAGTTAGGTTAACATAATGTCGACTAAAAACGGCCACTATTATTTTTTATTTTAAAATTAAAAATCACTAAGCAAATGAAGAAAAGATGAATTTGAAACCATGAACAACAACAACATTTACTCTCATATTATTATTATTATTATTATTATTATTATTATTATTATTATTATCATCATCATCATCATCATCATCATAATTCAATTCAATAATCTAATAACAATAATAATTACAATCACCAATTATTCTCAATCACAATGGGTAAATGTCATTTCTTCTTCCGCTACTCCGCCTCTAGCCATTGACCCAGAAAGATTGTTGGCTCACCCCTACTTTCATCTTGGTCGTAACCTCCCTACATGGGCTGAATTGCCTCCTCACCTAACGATAATTATCGTCTCATCGTCGCCATTGACAACGGTGCATTGATGAAAGCGAGAAGAAAACTGACAACACCCAATTGTGGATGAGGTTTGACCAATCGGGCCAATCAAAATTGTGACACCCCGGGTTTTAAGTGGCTAATCTGGACGTTTTATGTGTGATTAATTACATGTTTTATTGTATGATTTGTATGATTATTGTTGTTGAGTGTCTCGTCTTGATATGCGTGTTAGTGGTTGATAGCTATCTGTGTTGACCGACGGTTACTACGTTTGCACGAAGGGCAAACCTGCCCTATCAGTTGAGTACTTAAGGGCAAGAGTGTGCAGCGGAAGTGTGTTCTTCCTTCTTCTACCTTTGCATTTTCTTTGTTCTCTATCTTGAAAACTCACCCAAAAAGCCTCTCGTTCTTGACCTCCTCTGTGTTACTTTCAGCCCGTGATAAACCATCATTGAATCCTGACGTCGAGACGGACCTCATGGCCAAAACGGAAGCTTGGGATAAATCGTCGTAAAGCTCGTGAATGAACCTCTGGTTAGGTGAGGGGAGCTTACCATGTTTGATAATAGTTTTAGGTAGCATGCTTAAGGACCAGAGAGTCCGACCAGGGCGATGGTTGCATGTCTCATGTGTGTGTTGTTTTCCAGAAAGTTGTGTCTTTGAATGAACGACATGGGTTATGCTCTATGTTTGCTGATTGGAGTTTTGTGTTGGTATTTAATGATGTTCTAGTGGTTTTTGATGGTATTCTAGGAAAGGGGGTGTTGATGTTGTAAAAACTCCCCTTGCATATGTGTGGAGTTGGCATTTTGATGCTGAAAAGCTCCCAAGACACTTCGCATAAGTGTTTGTGAAGGTGCTGAGTACCGGGTAGGGTTCAGCCGAGT
>CM023952.1:9144235-9199203 GCA_013407115.1 Glycine latifolia
TATATATATATATATATATATATATATATATATATATATATATATATATGTTTGTGTGTGTGTGTGCTTGTGATGTCGGCTGCCGAGATGAGTTTAGCCGAGTTATATATATATATATATGTGTGTGTGTGTGTGTGTGTGTGTGTGTGTGCGCTTGTGATGTCGACTGCGGAGATGGGTTGACCGAGTTGTATATATATGTGCTTGTGATGTCGGCTGCCGAGATGGGTTTAGCCGAGTTATATGTGTGTGTGTGTGTGTGTGTGCTTGTCATGTTGGCTATTGAGATGGGTTGGCCGTGTGATGTCGGCTGCCAAGATGAGTTGACCGAGTTATATATATATGTAGTGTTTGTGGATGACGTATGTGAATTACGTTGAAGTCAACCTATGTGATGGTTTGAGATGTTTTGTACCTTGATAGAGTCATGGTGAGAGGCTATATATAGACACGTGAGATGTCGGGACTGCGTGGTAAACCTTGTAAGGGTCACGGTTAGTGTTTATGTAACATGGGAGGGTATGGAGATCCTAGTCAGGATGGGATGTTCCTGTGCCGGGCCATACGTTGATGGTGCCCATGAGAGACATACTTGTTTGTGGCTCGTGTTGGGGCGGCCCTTATTTTTTTTCCTTGATTGATATTACCTTTTTGCCTGTTAATTTACATGATGGACTCACCCTTACTTTGTTGTGCCATGTGGTCTGGTACCTATGATGATCGCGAACCCGGTTCGTGTGAGCAGATGGACAGTAGTAGGTGATCCGGGAAGATGACAACTGTTTAGTTGGAGCCGCCGAGTTGCCGGGATGTCGATGTGACGAATCCCGGGCAAGGGTTACGTTTTGCTGATTACACCCCTGGTTTTGATAGTTACATACATGTTTTGCTAGTTGCACCCCTGATGTCTAATCCCTTACTTCACTTGTAAAGCACTTGTACGTTTCAAACAAGGATAATTGTACTTACAATTAAAACATGTTTCGTATATGCAGATATATGTATGCATTTGGAATGTTTCATACGTGCCTTGGTTATGTTTATAATCGTCATGTAATTGCGAAAAAAAATTACCACAGTTTTCATTGGACAATAAAAATGGGTGTTCTTTTTATCAAAAACTACGTTGATGTTGTGGTTAAGAGTTAGAGATACAGTAGCGACGTAGCGGGTCGTTACAAAAATCATCTTACAATGAAACACATGTTTGACTTCTTTTTTCGCTACTCATCTTTGCTTAGACGGTTGTAGATGTTTGATGGAAAATCCTCTACTTCCTGACCCAACCGTGAGCGATAATGGAGGTCTTGCTTGCAAACCTCGATCTCCCTTACTTTTGTTTCCAATAGCATTGTTATATAAAAGGTTTTTGTGTTCCAGTGAGGAGTATAAGAATTTTTCGTGGTTCCAACGAGATTATGCGTTGATGTTGTTTGATCTGTGTTGTTGCATTTTTTACATTTTTAGATCTGGAAGAGATTAGAGGAAATGATGATTTTTTAGTTGTTTGTTTTTTAAAAATAAAATAAAGATAGTGACAATTTTTAGCAGCTATTATGTAAAATTGATTATTTTAAAAGGCATAATGTCATCTTTGATTCATTTTGTTTCATAATTGTTTTGATTTGATACATTAAATTTTAAAAGTTTCATTTTGATCATTTATATTTTCAAAATATATCATTTTGATTATTTTTAAAATTTAAAAATTAACATAATACTAACGTTTTTAACAAAAAAAAAATAAAAAAGGACCAAAAGATACATTTAAAAAATATAAAAAAATATTTTAAAATTTAATATACCAAAACAAAATAACTACAAAAACTAAAAATCACATTAAATTAATTTACTATAAAACTTGTTTTTTTTAATAAATAGGATATCGGAAGTAGTATAAGTCTAGCTAGTATAACCCAAACTTCATCTTGGAGTCTCACGATTTATGTCCAAAGTTGTGCCAAGAAAAGGAGGAAGGAACAGAAAAGAATGAAAAACAACAAATTAAAAAAGCTAAGAAGAAAAGTTCGAATCAAGAAAAGGAAAAAATAAAAAGTACACAGTTACACACGTTTAGTTTAACGTTCGCACACAAAACTATTGAGGCTCATAGGGATGGCAAAAAAAAAAATTCACACCACCCACAGATAGTCAGATATTCAAACATAAAATTCACAATGAATAAAAAATAATATCTTTAATAGTAACCCACAAATAATAGATATAAATATTTTTATTACTCGCTTGTTAACGGGATGAGTATCATGGTACTCTTATTTGTAAGTATTATAATCCGTTAATATTTAAATATTTTTATTATATTTTTATTTGTACTTTTTTTTTTAGTATTGTAATTTTATTTGGACTAATTTTAGTGTAGTTTTGTTTGAGTTTATACTTTATAGAGTAATTTTTAGATAATTTTGTTTGGTACTTACAAAAAAAGTTATTTATATATTTAATTTTAGAATTATCCATGAAAATTTGTAATTGTGTAGAGTATTTGAATAATTTTAGTTGTAATTATTAAAATTATTTTTAAAAGAAAGTATTAAAATAAATGAAAATTGTAGTAAAAGTTATTGTTTAAAAAAATTAAACCTTTTTTAAATATCCGTGAATATTTGTGGATATCTGTGTGTATTAAAAAATCTATAAATATTCACTTAACAATTATTTGTATGGATAACGAGACTAGTATTTATCCGAAAGAAAAAGTAGTGGGTGACTTCTACTGTGTTTGATCTACCCGATTGGCATTCCTTGTACAACTTTTATTCATGTTTTTAGTGTCACAAATTTGAGGCATTTTTTATTTTTGTTCCTCCATATAAACATTTATTCTTTTTAGTAATTCAAATTCATGAAATTTTTTTACTTCCTAAACTTTATTTTGGAGGACTAAAATAATTTTAGTCCTTAAATTCATTCCAAGGAACTAAAAATAACATTATATGAAATTAAAGAATTAAAAAAATAAATTTTTAATTGAGGAATCAAAATCAAAATTACCTCAAATTTAAAGAATTAAAAATATAATTTAATTTTTCAGATAAAACCTATAATATTACATGTTCTGAACAGTAAAAAAATGTGAGGATAAAATGTGTTACTTCTTCCAAAGTAGTTAATATTCAGTTTTTGTCCATTAAAAAAAATTATTATGTTTTTAATTCCTATAAATTTTCTATAATAACCTTGCTAACGTACGCAACTAAATGAACTAATGTCCTTACATGTAAGCATAAGGAAGCAATTTGGAGATGGTGGCATGTCTGGTTACTATGCAGTATGATAAATTTGTAATGAATCGCTATTAGAAAAATGGGTTTTAACATCGCTAAGTTAACGTCAATTTTATCAAAAACTGATGTTAACCAAAACGTGGTTGCAAATTCGTAAATAAGAGGACGTAGTTAATATCGGTTTTCTTAAAAATCGATGTTAACGTGTTATGTTAACATTGATTTTTCTAAAAATCTTCAAAACCAATGTTAACAGAACACGTTAACATCGATTTTTAAGGTTATTTTGGAAAATCGATGTTAACAGATAGATATTAACATCGATTTTTAAAGTTTTATGGAAAATCGATGTTAACAGAACACGTTAAGAAAACCGATGTTGTTCAGGAGATAGTCAACATTGGTTTTTCTTTGAAAATTGATATTGTTATTGTTACTATAAAAGCGCTAGCCCCCAAAATTAAAACCCTTCACTCTTGTGCCTTCACTACTGTTGCGTTCTCTTAGCCTTCACTGCTCGTGTTCTTCACAACCATTGTTACTCAGACGATGGTCTTGGCGCTTCCACTCTCGCTCTTGGTCTGCTCGCAACTCACATTTCACTTTCATTCTCACTCGCGCTCAGGTACTCTCTCTTTTGCTCTGTTCTCTCTCAGGTACTCACGCAACTCACATTTCGAACTCATTGGTTGTTATTCATTGTTTATGTTACCACCATGGATTTCCAAAGTACGAGGCTTCATTTGCTCGAGAAGGTGGTTGCCATCGTTGGTGTTAGCTTCACAGGTACTTGACTTTATTTCATGCTTATTGGTGTTGCTTATTCATGTCTATGAGACAATGACTATCTTTTGATGTATTTTTGTTTAAAAAAAATGTTGGATAGTTGTATGGTCATTTGCTGGAATTGGTTTTTTGTTGGGTGATAATTGTATGTGGTAGGGTACTATGTGGTTTTAAGATGAAATGTTGGATAGCTCAGATGTACATTTGTAGCATGATTGGATCTATATGCCTTTGTTGGATTGATGAGAACTAATAATGGTCAGCCAAGCAAATGAACCTATTCATTAAGTAATACTTGTCACACTTTGTTGACATTTTGTTGTGGACATATTGTTGGACTACTAGCTCCTTTGGTATAAGATTAGGCTTTAGCTAGGGGGTAAGCCACTTGATTTGTTTGTCTTCTTACTAAAATCATAGCTGAGTTATGAATTAAACTAAGAGACTGTTTACATTTTTCCACTAAAAGACCAAACTTTTGAGTGTAGGCAAAAATTGTTGGAGTGAATGCAATCATGAAGTTGTTTGCAGTCAACTCGAAAAAGTATTATGAAGATTCAATTCTTGTCATGAACCCAGTTACATTTGACAATTCCCAACGTGGGATTTTTCCAGCGATGGATAGAATCAACATGAAGAAGCTGATATCTCAATGCATCATATTTAAAGCTCTTGAACCTAGCATTTCTCGATTAAACTATCTTAAGCACATCACCGATGTTCTTGGTTTTGATTTCTTTGTAGGAAGAACAACTAAGTGAGTCTGCAACCCCAGTTACACTGCCACCATCAGTAGAACACAAGCCACAGCCAGCCTTTGCTCCTTCATCAAAGGTAAGCCTTGTGTTAAACTTAAATGTAAACCAATTAAATATGTTCTCACTATTAGCAACCTTTGACCTCCGAAACTCGTGCATGATCATCAACACCGACCATGATCATTTATTACTATATTATATAGTAGTAGTCATTGATTGTGACTTATTCTATTATGAGAATGTTAGAGAGTATAGGAGTACGTAAAAGGCTACATGAGTTTGAAGGTTGACAGACTTTGATAGGCTATAGTGTGTGCTCTTTTGTTTGTGTTGATTCAAACCAGGTTTTCTTAAAAATAAGGTATATAGTCTAATGTTCTATGTTCATTGTAGGTTGTAGGAGAGCGAACCCTTTTCCCGTTTGCCTCGACGTCATGACCTTCACATAGATCATCATCACAGGTACAAATATGTTTCATATTTTTGTTGTACAATTTGTCTTAAGACTAGTTTTAAAATATTTTGTATGTCAAGTATGCATCTTTCCTTTTCTATACAATTAATGTTCATTATGAGTGAACCTTAGTTTCCCATTTGAGATTCATTACAGTGATTCTTCCGGACAGTTTGGATTAATCATTGTATTGATTCTTGAATTGTCCATTTGGACAGTTTGGGAATGCTCATATTTTTTTAGTATATTCATATGTATAGGTTATGATTCTTTTCTTAAATATGATGAAATTTCGGTACAATGCATTTCACTTTGTTCTCCGGGTGCATACTTGACTGTGGTGAAACTCATATCACCGCTTTCATGTCGTGTACTTGGAGACCAAAGCGAAATGTTGCCGAAATTTCGTCAAATTTAAGATAAGAAACTCAACCTATACATATGAATATACTATTAAAAAAAGTCTTCCTGAATGGGATAAGGCCACACCTTTAATGAAAAAGTGAGGTTTTCATGCATGAAATAACTTTGTGAGTATCACAGAGTTATTAATTAGATGGATCGAAGTTGGATGAATGCAAGTCGCATCACGGTTGAGTATGAGGAAGACGTTGAACATTTCTTGCAATTTGCCTCTGAAAGAAGTCGACCGGATGGGGATGAAAAATATTTCTATCCCTGTATCAATTATTTGAATGGGAGACGCCAAGCACTGGACGACATACGATAGCATCTTCTGTGTGATGTGATTAAGAAGAATTATACCACATGGATATGGCATAGTGAATTGACAAACATGCGGAGGGGGTCACAAACTAAACCGGTTGATGTTGACATCGAAGATCGATTAGAGGATATGATTCGTGATCTGAGATGAGTATTTTCAGCAAGCACATGCCCCTATGTATGATACATTGGAAAGTGATTCAAAGAAGCCGTTGCATCCGGGTTGCAAAGAGTCATTGACATTGTTGTCAGCAGTATTAAATCTGGTTAATGTCAAGGCCAGATATGGCTGGAGTGACAAAATCTTCAGTTCACTACTTCAAGTAGTTCATGAGATGCTTCCAGATGAAAACACGTTGCTAACAAGTTACTATCAGGCGAAGAAGATACTTTGTCCGATGGGTATGGAGTATAAGAAAATTCATGTATGTTCTAATGACTGCATATTATATAGAAATGAATTTGAAGAAATGCATAAATGCCCCACGTGTGGGGTATCACGGTACAAAGTGAAGGACGATGATGACTGTAGCATTGATGAAAGCACAAAGAAAGGCCCCCCAGTGAAGGTGTTTTTGTATCTTCTGATCATTCCAAGGTTTAAGCATCTGTTTGCTAACGAAGATGATGCAAAAGACCTTACATGGCATGTAGATGGGAGAAACTGTGATAGAATGCTCCGCCATCCGGCAGATTCCTCCCAGTGGAAGAAGATTGATTATTTGTATCCGAAATTCGGCGAAGACCTAAGAAATCTCAGGCTTGCACTTGCCAATGATGAAATGAATCCCTACAGCAGTTTAAGTACTCAGCACAGTTCGTGACCTGTTTTGCTAGTCATTTACAATCTGCCTCCTTGGTTGTGCATGAAGCGAAAATACATGATGTTGTCTATGATGATATCAGACCCAAGACAGCCAAGAAATGACATTGATGTTTATCTTAGTCCCTTGATTGAAGACTTAACAAACTTGTGGGACGAGGGGGTTGCCGTGTTTGATGAGTATCGAAAGGAGACATTCAAGTTGTGTGCAATGTTATTTTGTACCATTAATGATTTTCCAGAGTACAAGAATTTGAGTGGATACAGTGTTAAGGGTCATCGTGCATGCCTTATTTGTGAGTAAGACAAGAGCTACGTACAACTTAAACATGGCAGAAAAATAGTTTACACTCGCCATCGACGTTTTCTGAAACCTTATCACCCTTATCGGGGATTGAAAAGAGCATTTAATGGAGGTCAAGAACACGAAATTGCGCCGATTCTGTTAATCGGTGAGCAGGTTCTTGAGAGGGTTGAGCACATTCATACTGTATTTGGGAAGACCCAAAAGAAGCTGAAAGGTAACACTTGCATATGGAAGAAGATGTCGATATTGTTTGATCTTCCATACTAGTCTGATCTAGATGTTAGACATTGTATCGATGTTATGCATGTGGAGAAAAATGTTTGATAGTGTCATCGACACGCTGCTTAACATTCAAGGCAAGACAAAGGATGATTTGAACACTCGTCAAGATCTTGCTGAGATGGGAATACGTGAGCATTTACATCCTAAGTTTGATGGTAAGAAAATATACTTGCCTCCAGCATGTCACACTTTGTCAAGAAAGGAGAAGATAAGTTTCTGTCAGTGTCTGCGCCAAGTGAAAGTGCCACGGGGATACTCTTCAAATATTAAGAGCCTTGTGCAAATCAAAGATCTGAAACTAGTTGGCTTAAAGTCTCATGATTGTCACGTGTTGATGCAATAATTGTTAGCCTTGGTGATTCGAGACATTTTGCCTAACAAAATGAGGCATGTTATAACTTGGTTGTGTTTTTTCTTCAATGCCATTTGTACCAAAGTCGTGGACCCTGTAAAGTTAAATGACTTGGAAGAAGAGGTGGCAATTATCTTGTGCCAGTTGGATATTATTTTCCTCCTTCATTTTTCGACATAATGGTTCACTTACTTGTTCATCTGGTCAGGGAAATTAAAATGTGTGGTCCCATTTATTTACGATGGATGTACCCGGTCGAGCGAGACATGAAGATCTTGAAAGGGTATATGAAGAATCTTCACCATCCTGAAGCATCCATAGTTGAAAGGTACATTGCAGAAGAAGCTATAGAATTTTGTTCAGAGTACCTTGAAAAGGCAAAACCTGTTAGGCTTCCTGAGGCTCGGCATGACGACAGAGTCGCAGGTAAGGGTTCTCGAGGTCTGCATGTTATAACGCCTAGTTTACACGAATTGCAACAAACTCATTTGTATGTCCTGAATAACAGTAACGAAGTTCTGCCATACATAGTTCGTCACGAAGCCTTAGTAAAGGAAATTAATCCAAGAATGACGAAGAATAGGTTGTTGAAAGAGCATAACAAAACTTTCTTGAATTGGTTTAAAGATACAATATTTAGTGATGAATCTTCATTAGAAACAATGAGGAAGTTAGTAGATGGGCCTAAAAGAAATGTTAGAAGTTGGCAGGGGTATGATATCAACAAGTACGTGTTCTACACTAAACAACAAGATGACAAGAGAATAATGCAAAATAGTGGGGTTAGCCTTAGGGCTGAGTCACAACACTTCGCTACTGTGCATGATCACAATCAACATTTGGCGTGCATGTCTTACTTTGGAGTCATTCATGACAGTTGGGAGCTTAATTATGTTACATTCACTATGTGTGTTTTCAAGTGTAAGTGGGTTGATATCAATAGCGGTGTGTGGACCGAGGACTTGAGATTTACTTTGGAAGATCTTAACAAGCTAGTTTATCAAGATGAACTTTTCATCATGGCAGAACAAGCTAAACAGATGTTTTATGTTCAAGATCCATGTGATGAAAGGTGGTCAGTGGTACTACATGGAAAAATCATTGGTATTAATCTTGACGATGATGATTCAACCATTGATATTAGTGTCACTCAATTCTCGACACAAATTCCTGACGTCAACAGAGAAGATGAAGTTGACGACGTTCATGCAAATCGTAATGATCATGATGAAGGAGAATTAATTAACACCACTTAATGTATTTTTTTTTTGCCTTATTAACTTGATTGCATTTTTACAATTTCATAAGTAACCTAACTTGTCACTTAACTTTACTTATCTTTGTTTTTTTATTTTAACAGGATCATGACTACACCACCGAGCTCTCCTCCTCGTCCTGAGTCAGCACCTCAATGTCCTGAGTCAGCACCTTTGCCATCTACGACGAAGAAGACTAGGAAAACAACACAGCTGAGATCACTGGCTACCAGACCTGCAGGTGCTGACATACCAATGGTTCATGTGGATCATGCCACTGGGAAGGCTGATGGTCCTCAGGAAAAGAAATTGAGGACGTATCTAGGGATCGTGGCTAGAGACAAGGTGGATGTGACCATTGCTAACTGGAAGGAAGTTCCTGCAGCGCAAAAGGAGTTGATTTGGGAGGACATTCAGGTATTACAATTAAATGTCCAATGTGATTGCTTGTAGTAATATAATTTAAATGTTATTGTAACTGTTAAACCCTCTTGATTGTAACGCAGACTGAATTTGATATACCTGAAGCGTCTGACCAACGGACCAAGAAGAAAATTCTGCAGACAATAGGAGAGTGATGGAGGTAGTTTAAGTCGGACCTGACCTCTAAACGGGCTCTGGTACAAGGCAAGGATGACGATGCCGACATTGTCTGTGAGAAATACAACATCAGTAAGGAAAAGTGACACCAATTCTATGAGACACGTAGAGCCGCTTCTTGGGAGGTTATCTGAGTTACATTGTTTTACAATTTCACAATTATGAAGTCAAACAAGAGCATTTTTTTTAACTCTATATGTGTAATTCTTACAAGATGTTAGAAAGAAGGCTCAGGCCATCCAGAAGTTGAACATTGTCCCTCACGTGTTGTCTCGCGGGGGTAATGACTTGTTACAGAAGAGATTGATGGAGAAAAAAAAAAAGAAACAATTGGAGGAAGCAACCCGTGATGATAGCACAAAGACCATCATTCATCCTCCGTCCCCTGTGAGACGACACGTGAAGTGGAAGCTGGCTCACACCAAAAAAACCGAGCAAATGACTTCTGAGGCAGCACATGAGATTGCAGAGAGGATTGTAAGTCAAACAACAAGCTCATACACCTTTAATGAATGTTTGCCTCACAAATTACAAAACTAATGTTCTACTTATTTTTATTGCAGGATTCCCTGGATGAGCAATCCACACAAGGTAGCTTTGTCACTAGTGGACGTCAGGATGTCCTGACTGTTGCCATTGGACGACTAGAGCACCCCGGCCATGTCCGTGGTGCTGAGCCGATGTGACCATCAAACAATACTTCGGAATAGCTCTATCAACCTCTTGCAAGTCGAAGTCAATGGTGCCTGAAGACTTGAATCGACTGAAAGATAACATCAGGGTAGAGCTGGAGCAGTCGATCATTGAAAGAGTCACCCAGTCAATCATTGAATGAGTTACGCAACAAATAGTGATGTTCTTCGACCACCTCCAGTCCCAGATGCAAACTCAGGGTGCCATGTCGCCTCCAAAGCTTCAGTCATATCCTTATGGTGCCCGTGTCAGCACCAAGGGAAGCTGTGTCGATCTATCAGGGAATGACCCAGACACGAGTGCATCTGATAGGCGTGGATTGTATGTCGATGGCAATCCTCCCCGCCTGGTTTCCCTTGGAAGAGTTTATGAGGGGTCGACAACCGTGCACAGCGTTCTTCTTGCCCATGATCAGGTCAAAGTGGGTGTTGAGGAAGTTCGAGATGCTGAGGCTCTCGTCCTTGTACCCACTGAAGAGGTTCAGTTAGTGGGACAGACCCTTAACACCTTCCTTGCTTGACCGACACATCTTGTACAAGCTATTTTGAACAAGGTATTTCATTTTTGGCTTGTTTCTTCTCATTTAAGAATGATTTGTCTCATATAAAGTCAAGACGGTCATTCACTTATGTTTCTTAATTGTGTAGGATAAACAGGTACCTGAGGGACCGGCGAAACCTGTACATAAGTTGGAACATATTGCCGATCCCTTATACCAGATCGCATTGACCATCCCTGATCTTTTCCTCAGACCCATGCAGGTGCAATGGGACCCTACTATGTTCGGGCTGCAGGCTGAGGACTTCCCATTGTACATAAATCATGAGGATATTTCTGAGATCATCCACAGTGGTCAATGTCTGAGCATCTCCGTTATACAACTGTGGATTCTGTAAGTCACTTTCAATTGGCTATCGTTACATAACTAATTGTTTTATATTCTTGCATAATTGACTTTATTTTCAAAACAATAGGCATATGACTGAGTTATGTCTGTAATCGAATCATGCCGATGTGTATGGATTCATGGAGCCACAATCCATACAGAGATCTGAGCAATCTCAATTTGAATCTGATGACTATATCAAGAAATGGATGCAGAGTTCACAGAAAGATGCCTACCTTGCAACATACTTGAACAGGTAAGTAAAATTGTACAAAAGAATTTAATTAATGTCTGAGGTATAATAACTTCTTTTTCTCCAATGCAGTGCACCTTGGCAACTGGTTGTTATATGTCCTAAGGCCAATGTTGTTGTGTGGTTCTGTTCATTGCACCACAAGCCTGATAACTACCTCAAAGGAATTATTAACAGGTAGGTTGTAATTTGTCAGACATTTCTATTTTTATTTCTAACACATGAATATGTTTATTGTACAATATGCATGCCTGTTTCTCTTAAGCAATGCTTTGAAGGAACTCCATGACACTCAAGGAAATAAATAAAAGGCTACTACTAAATGAATTATGCTTAAAGTAAGTCTTTTAATAAATCATGGTTTATGTATTCAAAATAATCGATGTTGTATACTTTTCGTTAACATCGGTTTTGAAAACTGATGTTAACTTTCATACTTTCAACGTCGTCTGATTCAATATCGATTCAAAATCAATGTAAAATGTCAAAAATAACCGATGTTGAATACTGTTTTTTTAGTAGTGAATTTAGAAGAAAATAATTATAAAAAAATTACTATGTCGTATGATAAGTTTCTATTTAATGAATTTACAAGAAAAATTTATTAAAAAAATAGAAATCTTGAAATATTAAGTAGGAATTAGTATAAATTTTGTTTTGTAAATTTATTCTATACATTATACTTTTTTATGGTTTTCAATGATTTTGTAGAAACAGAAAACAAAACTCAAAGGCACTTGAAGCTACGTCCCACGCTCTAAGAGAAGAAAACCCAAGATTGGTCTATATAAGTCCAACGTCCAACACTTGGTATCTTGTTGTACGTGTCAGATTAATGCATGTTAGTCAGGGAAATATCCAACAATGTGTAAAAGAGGGTCAACTTTTTTTTTTACACAATTATTTAAATTTTTAATTTTTAATAAATAATAAGTTTCACAAAAATATTTATTATTAATTTATGTTTACAGCTAAAAATAGGATTCACTACCAAAAAGATATTAATTAGCACACATTAAATCAACATTCTATTTTTCTTATTCATTTTTTTCTATTAATGTAAAATGTCTTGGGGAAGAGGGGAAGGCCCATGCACGTCCCTGATGTTAGTACCATACTACATGCACTTGACTTTGTTTTGTTAGAAAAAAAGGCTCTGTGTGTTATTTTACTATGAAAAAGGTATAGAAATCAAGAAATTAAAAAGGGTGACAAAAAAATGGAATTGAAAAAAAACAGTAAGAATTGAATTATCACGAGCTCTAAAAAAAAATACAACTTGTAATTTTTTTAATATGTACTATATGGTTTTGTAAGAATGGCCGTCTCGTTTTATATAGGGGTTTGTACAGGTGCTTTTTTTTGTCTTGTAGGTTTTGCTTCTTTAGAATACTTTTTTGTGAGACGTAGATATAGTTAACGGTCAAATTTGAGTTCATTATATTCAGAGCGCGGTCTAGACATTTTGAGGAATTAGGCGAAATAATATATAGAGTCATTTATAAACAAGTGTTTTAAATGTTTAAATATATTTTTAGTCTTTAAACTTAAAATTATTGTTATTTTTGGTTCTCTAGATTTAAATTTATTTTTTTAGTTTCCTAATTAGAAAATTGTTTTTTAGACCTTCTTACGATAATTTTTTTATTACATATTGTGTATCCAAACCATCAAAAATTAATCAAGACAGAATAAAAAAGAACATTTTTCAAAATTGAGGCACTAAAAATGCAATTTAAATTTAGAAGACAAAATACAACAATGAACCACTTTTGAAGGTTAAAAAAACATATTTAAGCCCATTGTAAAATATAGGTTTAAATATAATTTTAGTTTCTCTATTTTGAAATACAGATATTTGGTTTTTCTATTTTAAAAGATTTTCAATTTTAGTTATATTTTCAATTTTTACCTACATTTTTCTTTTATTTCTTACATTTTAATTAATTAATTTTTTATATTATCTTAAATGAATATGTAAAATTTATGATTCAATTGAACTAAAATATAAAATAAAAATGAAACGTAGGCCTAAAATACTGGGGGGACAAAAAGCCTCTATCTTAAAATAGAGGAACAATAATTGTAGATAAAAAAAATATGTAGATAAAAATTATATTTAAACTTAAAATATAAATATAAATATATGTTTCATTAAAAAATAGATATGTAACTTCATCAAAATAATACATTTTATTACATGCAAAAAGACATTTAATTTTATGGAGGAAATTAAAATTTTGTTAACTTTGATGTTTAGAAAGTTGAAATTATTAATTGAAAAACTTAAAAAAATCGATAAGATTAAATTATTTCCAAAAGAATTGAAAAGTTTTTTTTCTTCATCACTTTAACTTTTTTGCCCCCCTTTAATTATGTTGCCGGGTGGGTGGCCCATGGGAACAATCCTCAGAGTCGGGCCTATTATATTACAGGTTAAATTATTGTAAGTTTTGTTAAATTTTAACATTTTTAACTTAATATTTCTCTATCTGATCCTTATTATAAGACATAGTTTAAAATAAATTAATAATCCTTTTTATAATATATTTTTAAATTCTCGTTAAGCATTTAATTTATTTCATTAGTTGTTCTTATTAAATATTTTAAGTATTTACGTTTTTATTAATAGAGGTATATAATATATTCTTAAATTTTAATGTTTTCATATTTATAAGTTAATGATTATTAATAACAATATAATTGATACATTAATAATATTTTTAAAAATATAATAAAATTAATTATTGTTATTGGTATGTGTGATTGATATCCAAAATGTCTTATAATAAGGACTAAAGTAATGAAGTATGATTTAGCCTAATTTTAATTAACTAATTGTATATAAGAGAAAAAAAAATAAAGTCTTAACCCATATTACAAACCACCATTAAAAAATCTATGGTTGATATAAAAGTGAAGCACTATGGTGTCCATCGAGATAATGGCACAACTAAAGACTAAAGAGCCGCACAAAACAACTTAATAGAAGTAATCCACGATGACACACTCCGCATAAGGACTAAACCTTAATTTCACGTTTGTCTTGCATGGCAAACAAAACAAACGCGTCTACAAAGCAAGTACAACGAGAAAACGCCATTCACATAACAATTCCTTCACGAAATTGCATTCATCTATCGTCATTCATTAACCTCTTTTTCTCTCTTTATATTCCCAACTTTAATTTCCCTCACAGAAAAAATTAAACAGTGTGTAAGGGAAGAGAAAAACATGTCTGAAACATCGGATTCCAAAGCCACCGTGGTGGAAGATTGTCGTGGCGTTCTTCATGTTTATAGCGACGGCTCCATAATACGCTCTTCACGCCCAAGCTTCAATGTACCTGTTAATGACGACGGCTCTGTTTTGTGGAAAGATGTCGTTTTTGACCCTGTCCATGATCTTCAGCTTCGGCTCTATAAGCCAGCCGACTCAGCCGGCTCCAAGCTTCCCGTTTTCTTCTACTTTCACGGTGGCGGCTTTTGCATCGGCTCGCGCACTTGGCCTAACTGTCAAAACTATTGTTTTCAGCTTACTTCTAGGCTTCGAGCCGTAGTAGTTGCCCCAGATTACCGGCTCGCCCCAGAGAACCGGCTCCCAGATGCAATTGAGGATAGCTTATTGGCTGTTAAGTGGCTTCAAACTCAAGCGGTGAGCGATGAGCCAGATCCATGGTTGAGCTATGTGGCTGATTTTAGCCGGGTCTTCATTTCCGGTGACTCGGCTGGAGGAAATATAGCTCACCACTTGGCGGCTCGGCTTGGGTTTGGGTCGCCTGTGTTGGCTCCGGTTCGGGTCAAAGGTTATGTTCTATTGGCCCCTTTCTTTGGTGGAACTATCCGAACCAAGTTAGAAGCTGAAGGTCCAAAAGATGCTTTTCTCAATTTAGAACTTATTGATAGGTTAGTAAATTGGAATTTTACATCATATTTTTGTGTGTATGTGAATTATTATTTTTGCATTATTTTTTCACTAGTTTCTAATGATTCAAGTATTAATTAATAAGGTAAGTAAATTAGTCAACGAATGTAAAAGTATAGTGTCAAAATTTTGGTATGCATAGAACAATTTTCTTTTGTTATTGTTTTGTTGCTAACTAGTAAAAGGTGCATGTGTTGTTAATGATTGAATAGGTTTTGGAGGCTTTCTGTACCCGTTGGGGAAACTACTGATCACCCTGTTGTGAATCCATTTGGCCCTTATAGCGAGAACCTTGAAGCAATTAATTTCGACCCAATTTTAGTAGTTGCTGGGGGAAGTGATTTGCTTAAAGACAGGGCTGAGGATTATGCAAGGAGGCTTAAGGAGTGGGGTAAAGATATAGAGTATGTAGAATTTGAAGGACAACAACATGGTTTCTTCACTATTGATCCCAACTCGGAACCATCAAACAAGTTGATGCTGATCATCAAACAATTCATAGAGAAGCATTTCGGGTAAGTTTGAAGGGCTTCAAACACAACTAGTCTACTACAACATGTATGTTTACTGTAGTAGCTTTTACTCTTGCATTTTTAACTCCAATGTTTTAGGTACGAGTGATGAAAAGGGTCAAAATAACATTTCTAAGCATCAAGTATGCATTGCACAAAAGATGTGTTAAATTACAATTGTAATAAAAACTTTTATCATTAACTGCGACGATGTTCTGATTTTTTTTTTTTTTTTGGACTTGCTTTCATCAAAGTTTTTTTGCTTTATTTTGCTAGCTGTCTCCCCCTCCCCTATTATTAGCAGTGTTAATAAATTCATGTGGCCAATATAAATGACAAAAGAATAATAATTAACAATATCTTTAGCGTTATATGCAACTACAACTTATGATACTTTTTCAAGAATAATTTTTCGTAACTTGTAACAAATATGGGCATGCAATATTCTTATATTGTATTCCCAAAAATAATCTTTTAATCCGTGAAATAAATGCACTTCACCTATATTTAGTCTTATAAAGTGATAGAGTTTTGATTTTAATCCCTCTAGAAAGTTTTCTTTATTTTCATCTTTTGAAATTTGAAATTACTATTTTTAATCTATGTAAAATTATTGAATATTGGTTTTGATCCATAATTTTATTTTAATTTTTTAATTTTCATCCCTCAAAAATCTGAAATCATTATTTTTGGTCCATAATTTTCTTGTTAAGGTAGATAAATAACATTCATTTTAGAATTCTAAAAAACTTTTTAGGTGTTACATATTGGCATGATATCGCTAATACTAGTAGGTGTGGATAGTCATACAATCTTCCATTAAAAATACTAGTAGTTAACGAGGGTCACTAAAAATAATGATTTCATATATTTTTATGATGAAAAACAAAAAACCTTTAACAATGATTAAAGTTAAAACTCGCTCATTTTACTGGGACAAAAAAATATTTAAATTTATTGAAAATTACAAAATTAAGAATTAAATTTCAAATAATAATATAGTGTATAAGAGTTTACGTCAAAAGAAAGGATCTGAGTTTTAAGTTTATTCCTTTTGAAAAATGAATAAAAAAAATTAACTCATAATTTACAAATATCTTATGATTGAAAATTATTAAATTATTTTCCTAATTTTACCAAAGACTGTTGTGCCACGCACTGTTTAATGTGATGGAAATTTTATAACTATCATACGAGAATATAGACTCTTCATTTATACACCAATTGAGAGTTTAATTTATCGATCATAGACTCACTCACATAATAAATTGAAGGATGTATTATCAAGGAGGCCAGTCATGACAATTTATGAGTTTGTGACAAAACAATAGATAAAGGCCCTGTGTGTGCTTGTATAATAAATATATATATTTTTTATAATAAATATATATTTTATAAAAAAAATTGACACACAATTTCATTAAAAATAATATATTTTATTACATATAAAATATTTTTTCTATTCATAAATACATACAAATATAAAATATTAGATGCAAATAAATATTTATTTCTTTTAGAAATTAAAAAAATTTCTTATCTTTAATGCTTGAAAAAGTTAAAATCAAATAATAAAAAAGTTTAATAAATTCCACAAGATAAGATTATCGCAAAAAGGAAATAATCTTTTTTCCTATTCACACACACTATAGTTGTCTGAATCTTTTTTGACCCTCTTTACTCTTTAGTCATGAGTTTTGAACAGTCACACCGCAAAACAATCTTGAGGTTCGACCCGGTATATTATGCAAGAATTAATCAAACTCAAGTACGTGCTCACAAAATTAAAATGCATGTCATCTAAAGTAAAAACAAATCTGAATATTGAATATAAATCAACATAAAAAAAGTTGATTAATAGCTTTAATATTCAAGAAAAAAAATTGTTTTTTGGTTAACCAAAAATATTTGATATCTAAACTAATTACTTTTCACTGAATTGATCCATTTAAAAAAAGAAAGTAATACTTCCAATTATAATTATAATTTCATGTTTAAATCGAGGATAAAAGATTCAATTGTTAATTATGCTAATATCTTGGGGTAATACTACTGACTTTCAAAATCAAAAGAATACTACTACCATTATACATGACTGTGACCATCGAGAAAATGGCACAACTTTAGAGCCACAGAAAACAACGTATAGAAATCATCCATAATGACACACTGCATGCCTATCTTGCATGCCAACACGTACGTCTGCAAACCAAGCATAGTAAGTCAATAACAATTCCTTCACGACAATGCTCTATCTAACGTCATTCATAAACCTCTTTTTCTCTCTTTAGATTCTCAACTTTCACTCACACAAAACAGTAATGTAAGGGAAGCGAAAAACATGTCTAAAACATCGGATTCCGTAGTTCGCTCTTTGCACTCAAGCTTGTCATGGCGTTCTTCATGTTTATAGTGACGGTTCCATAGCACGCTCTTCGCACTCGAGCTTGTCATGGCGTTCTTCATGTTTATAGTGACGGTTCCATAGCACGCTCTTCGCACTCGAGCTTCAACGTCCCTGTCCTCGACCACGGCACCGTTTTGTGGAAAGATCGATGTCGTTTTTGACCCTGCAAGTGATCTTCAGATTCGACTCTACAAGCCAGCCGACTCAGCCGGCTTCAAGATTCCCATTTTCTACTTCTTTCAAAGCTGCGGCTTTTGCATCGGTTCACGCACTTGGCCTAACTGGCAAAATTATAGTTTCCAGTTAACTTCTTGTTGGGAAAAAACTCTTTCCCTCAAATAATCAAATACTGATACTAACGTTGGATAAGCGCGTACCCTCAGAGTAAAATGCGAAAACATAATCAATCAAAGACACAATCAATATGTTTTACGTGAGAAAACCTTTCTTGAATCCGGAAAGGAAAAACTCACGAGACACTAGTCCAGATCAAATATCCACTATAACTGAGAACGGTTACAATGAATCAAACACACCAAGGTGGTGGTACACTCAACCTCTCCCACAATGGTGATACTCAAACTCTCAAAGTGTTTCACTCGAGATCTCTCAAATATGCAGGCACGCAGGCTTGTTCAAAAATGACACTCAAGAATGTCACTTGAGGCTCTCAGAAATGTGGAATCACTCTCACGCTCAATCTTTCTCGACGTCTATGTCGTTTCTATTTTCTCTTTGTCTATTGCCTTCTCCCTTAATGAGGGTATTTATAATCACAAAGTAGGGTTTAGGGTTTTAGAACCCTTAATGGGCTTGGGTCAGCATTGGAGGAGTAGGTCCAACACTTCTCAACTTCGAGCTGTAGTGGTTGCCCCCGATTACTGGCTCGCTCTCGAGAACCAGCTCCCGGATGCAGTTGAAGGTGGCTTCGTGGCTGTTAAGTGGCTTCAAGCTCAAGCAGTGAGTAATGAGCCGGACCCGTGGTTGAGCCATGTGGCTGATTTTAGCCGCTTGTTTATTTCAGGTGACTCGGCTGGTGGAAACATATCTCACCATTTGACGGCTCTGCTTGGGTTCGGGTCGGGGATTATGTTCTATTAGACCCTTTCTTTAGTGGAACTATCCGAACCATGTCAGAAGCTGAAGGGCCAAAAGATACTTTCCTCAATTTAGAACTTATTGATAGGTTGGTGATTTAAATATATAGTGCTTGTTTTCACAATGATGGTTTAAATGTTAATTGATAAGGTATGTAAGTCAATAATCACTGAACGCGTGCATCAACTAGCATTTTAATTAGTTAGTTGTCTTCAGTGTGAGTTCCACTATATGCAGCCATGTTACATAATTGAAGAAAGAGTTTTGTGGTCTACAATAATTCTATTTAACTTAAATAGAATTGTTTACAGCAAAAAAATACATGTGATTTCTAAAAAAGTATTGTCAAAATTTGGTGTCTATAGAACAAATTTGTTTTGTTGCTAACTAGTGAAAAAATTATGTTTTTTTTCCTTATTGAACAGGTATTGTAGGCTTTGTTTATCCGTTGGGGAAACTACTGATAATTCTCTTGTGAATCCGATTGGGCCAAAATAGCAAGAGCCTTGAAGCAACTAAACTATACCCAATTTTAGTGGTGGCTGCAGGAAGTGATTTGCTTAAGGACAGGACAGAGAATTATGCAAGGAGGCTTAAGGAGTGGGGTAAAGATGTAGAGTATCTAGAATTTGAAGGGCATCAAAATGGTTTCTTCACTAATGATCCCAACTCGGAACCATCAAACAAGTTGATGCTGGTTGTCAAACAATTCATAGAGAAACATCTGGGGGGAATTAAAGTTTAAAGGACTTCAAATTTCAAACACTACTGGTCTGCTACCACATGCATGTTTACTGTTGTAGCTTTGACTGTTGCATTTTGACTTTTACTAGGTTTTAGGTACGAGTGATGAGATGACAATGGCCAAAAACTAACATTCTAAGCATCTATGCCATTACCCAAAAACTGTCTTCAACTGAAATTGTAATAAAGCTTTTTCCTTCGAAACTAATATATGCTGTAATTTCTCTGAGCCTACTTCAAAACTAACATTCTAAAAGCATTGGTGTTGTGACAGAACCATCTCTCCTTCCACCCTCTTGTGCTCTTGGTCTCTTCCTATGTGTAAGACACTAAGACAACACATAAAAGAAACAAAATACGGTCTTTAAGTTTACAAAGGGAGAAATCTTCATTCTTCAATTGTATCACATGTTTATGTTGGATATTTTGTGAGTATTTTAAAACTTTATTTTGAAAACTTCTCTTCAAAGAAGAAAAACTCTCTGTTTTGGGAAAGAATGTCTCAGTTTGGTGCCATTTATGCATCTGCTTTTGTTTTGAAAATGTTACATGATATTGATGCATTCTTCTTTGTTATTTTTGCTGCAAAATGCATCGAGGATAATGGTTAATTTTGTTTTGAACTCCAGTAAGCAATATGTTCTCTAGGGATTTTAATTTAGCTTGAACTATTAAAAATAACACCATAAACATCAATTTTAGTTATAGTAGTCTTTTGAGCTTTAACTTGGATGAAGCAGTGGTTTGCTCCATTTAAATGGCAGTGGAAGTTCTATCAAATAATTGGAAATGAGAATATCAAGTTCTATTACTTCAAATATAACTCACGTTCATTTGTATTCTTTGGTAATTGATATAAATACAAACTAAATCTGTGATGAACTTATTGTTCTATTATTTTTTTCTATCCTTTCGGCTATTAGTTATAAATTAAATATATTCCTTACTGCAATTATCTTTGATTATTTTAGGAATATTATGTTCTTCTCTCCCATCCTCACATGCTATGTTCTATATGATGAATATAAGGTTATGTTACACAATTACATGAAAAATTAGCTTAAAACTTGAAAATTGGATTATAACTTAAAGCTGAAGCTGATATGTGTAAGTTAAAAAAATTAACTTATTAAATTATAAATACTCAATAAAATTAGTTAGTTGTTGAAGCAATTGAAAAGTGTAAAATGACATAAAATAATAAAATCATGATCTATTTAAGAAGAAAAATTCGGATATTGAATAAATATATTAAAGATAAAAATAAAAAAAATATTAAAAAATTAGAAGCTAAAAACTAACGTTTTAAAAAATGCTACTTCAAACATAATTTCACGACATGTTATAAATTACTAAAAAAACTTGTTTATCAAACAATCAAATAAATTTTGTAATTAGTAAAAAAATTAGAAATTAACTCAAATCTCTTACCAAACATAAGCTACATTTATTTTTTGGATTGTCTAGTCATAGTCAAATTTGATTATATAGTCTTACTTATGGTATGATATCCTGAGTGTGAGAAATTTTTTAGATATAACAGTCAATGACCCTTTTTTTCTCAAAAACAATATCACTAAAAGTTTCATTTATAATTAGAGACTGTTGAGCATGCTATCCCAACTTTTGCAGAGTCTTTGAAGATCTGGTTTGCTTCACCTCTCTCTATTCGTATTGTACCAAACCAGATTTTTTTCATTTCTGGAATGGTTAAGACTCAAGAGGTTTCATTACAAATGCTGATGTTAGAGCAGTGTCTGATGTGTTCAATATCTGCTGGGCTATCTGGTATAGCCGAAATCAATTGGTGCATAAAGGAAGTCTTATGAAGTTCCAGCGTGTCATATCCAAAGCTTATAATCAAAGACTTGAGATACAATTGTATCTCAAGTAGCTGAGGGAATTTCTGATGAGGTAATCTGCCACTGTTTATCTGTAGAAAAGCCACTAGTGGTGATAACAATAGCTACTTTGCTGGTATAATAGCAGACTGTAAATCCCTTAGTAGAAATGATCTTCTTTTTACTAAGAGGGGTGGGAATCCAGTGGCACATGGCTGGCTAAGTGCATGTTTGGTTTTCAAAAATACTTTTTGAGGCATAAGTAATATTAATAAAGGATCAACACTCTTATTTTTGCTTTTATTTATTTGGATTTGTATTGAAATATGTGCATAATATTTTTAACTTCAATCCAAACATACACTAAATTAACTTTCAGCTTAGGTGATAATTTTTGGGTTGATGAGGTCCCTTACAAATTAGATATGTTGGTTGACTCTTATGTAAGTATCATAGAAATCCGGTTGTGATTTTATTTATATTTTTTATATCTTTTTTCAATTTGTTGACGGGGATAATATATTATTTTGGTTGTATTTTGTTCTTTTTGTTCTAAGGAAAAAAGTAAGTTCAACAATGATATATAATTGAAAGATTTGTTTGTGTAGTATTAAGTCTTCCCTTAAATGGCGATAGAGACTCCTAACAAAAGTTTTTTTTTTAATATATGAAAGATCTAATGTAAAAATTCTGTTTTTGTTAAGAATATAAAATAAATTTTGATCATTTATCATATATTTAAAACATATTTAAGACTGAAATAAAACTATGAATTTAAAAAATCACAAAATTATGTTAATTCTTTGGGTATACTTATTAAAAAAAAAACTCTTTGGGTATGTGTTATATTATAAATTTGAGTCTATACTATTGAACAATGACATTTTATGTTTTCCCATTAAGCTACTAAGTTTACTTTATTTATTTCTCAATATTCCAATTTGTCCAAAAAACTATTAACCTTATTAAATTTATTTAAATTTAAATTTTGGTACACTATCAAAAAATTGAAAAAATCTATTTATAACAACAGTAAATAAATTCAGTTCATTTCAATTTAAAAAGATTAAAAAAAAAACAGAATGCAAATTATAAGGGAGTAATGATTTTAGCTGTATTGATTTTACTATATTTGTGGTGCTCGGTGTTAATAAGATATCAGTATTGATTTTACTCTTGACAATTTAATATATACATCCGAATTTTTTGAGTCTGGTCACAATAATACATCTATTATATATCATTGGCATATATACGTTAAGGATTACAATGGCCACAATCAGTCTTTACGTAACTAACTGCATTTTGGCGGTAATTTTGAAAAGGTCAGTGGTATCTTTTTCTCTTTATATACTGGAAAAGGAAACAAAACTAATTTAATAACCATTGATAGAAATCACAAAGGGAAAAGAAAGAAAGCAATGTCTGATTATTTCTTGGACGAGGAGGAGATATAAGCGTTGCTGAAGGAGATAGATGAGCCATGCCACAATCTTGCCACTCAAGATTCTTCCCCTCAACCTCCTGAGGCTCTTGCTCCTGTAGTGGATGAGATTCTTGCCGTTCTTGCTCCCGCCGATGAGGTTCTTACTGTTCCTACTCCTCAGATGGTTCTTGATCCTCTTATTGATCCTGCTCCTACACCTAACAGGGTCTATACTTATGCCCATTTGGCTCCTAATCCACTTGTTCCAACTACTAGGATTCTTACCTCTCATGTTCCTACCAAGTCAGCAGAGGAGACATTCAACGGCACTACATCTGAGCAGGTCCATGTGCTGAGCAGCTACCCACACCACTTGTTTCCGCAGAATATGGAGTCCAATCACGTCATGTTATCCGGTGACTCATCCAAGTTAGTTCATTGCAAGAAATACATACATTGGACAATAGAAGAACATAGATCATTTCTCCTTGGACTTGAGAAATATAAAGAGGGACAATGGAAAAATATTTCAAAGGAATTTGTTCCATCAAAAACTCCAATTCAAATTGCAAGTCATGCTCAAAAATACTTCAAACGCAAGAATGCCCCAAAGAAAGAGAAGAAAAGAAAAAGCATTCATGACACAACCTTAGAAAACATTCACATGATTATTACTTCTCATATTAATCAACATAATTAAGTTTTACCTCCTCCAAATTTTGTAGTGCAGCCACATGAAATGCAACAAGCACAATATATGTAGCAATTCAACTTACATCGTTCATCTCCTCAAATGGATGAATATAGAAATTTTAACAATGGTCATCCCTAAGATGAACTTTATCTTCTTGCACAACAGATCCTTGAATACAAGAAGAGCAAGTTCAACCACAAAAACAATGATAGATCAACTAGATAGACATTATTTTAGTAATGACTATTGAATACAAGAAGCTTGCTAGAAGCTTTGTCGAGATATCTATAGGTTGTTTTCTATTGTTTTAGAACATTCTTAGATTATGCATTTATGAATTTTACCTTATTTTCTTCTCTCTTTAAATGAAGCTTGTGTCAGGTTATAGTTTAAGAATTATTTAAGCTGCAGAATATGATTACGTCGTTGCGTTAGTGGCAGTAGCATTTTCGTGGCGATCTTTAATAGTACAGTATCCGAAAACCCTAGAAATTGCTGTTAAAATTGCAGTTGTGCACCTTTTTTAAAAAAGTTTTTTGTCCACGCTTTTTAAGCATACCAATCAAACAAAACTGTTGCAGCTGAATATACTGTTAAGTTTTATAAGTGAGAAGTCAGTGACTTGTGAATTTGTAACGTTTCTAGTAAAAAGAAAATATTTTGCCTTTTATTTTGTCAAGTAGCAGTTTTCAAATTTGTGTTGGATTAATTAATGTGATTTAAACACTTCCTTTTGGTATTTAAAGTTTTTTTAAGCTTTACAAATGAGCAGCTTCCAAATATGTCCTCTTTTTTTATAGCTTTCGATCTTGTTCTGATTTCCACAATTTTGGAGAAATGCTTCTGATGAACTATGATGTGTGTTTTACAGCAGAGTGCATACACGAGTCAAGACAGTGAGTATCAATGACACCACATGTATTGTTTTTTAATTATGTATTCGATTACTCCTTTTATGGTAGTGCTTGTTTATATATGTTGTTTACTTTATATATATATATATATATATATATATATATATATATATATGTATGTATGTATGTATGTATGTATTTATCAATTTTGCTCTAAAGGGGTGAAGATGGGAAGGTTGAAAGCTTATGAATGGATATAAGGGGTACCTTTAAAGTCATATAACGACTCGTGTTCAAAATCCAAATGCTTTCTCATATGTAGATGATGTTATCAAGATGTACAAGAATGCAAAGTTAAATTTAGATGACTTACACAAGCTTGGAGCATGCTTATTACATGGAGTCGATGCAACCAAAATGAAGCTTCATTCAGATTTAAAAATGCAGAGGTTTGACCGAGTTATATTCAATTTTCCTCATGCGTTTCATGGGAAGAAAGATAACACATTACTAATTAAGTGAGTTTTCTTGTAAAATTAAGTTAGATGACTGATTAAGGTCTTCAGTATTTTACAAGGAATAAAGTTATATATTTGGAATAACTTGATTTTGCTTTGATGCTCTTAGGCTAAAATAGGAAGTAAAAGTTTAGCTTGGTTCTGTCTTCTGGAGTTTGTGGAAGACTTTCACGTTATATTCTGCACATTGCTAGTTTTTACAGAATTCCTGGTTTGTATATTCAATTATGTTAAGTTTCTATGTTTATCATACTCAAGGTTTTTAATTATGAAATTCTTATCCACCCTTTATGTGATTGTACGTGACATTCTGTGTTTTTCCTCATGAATTTACAGGATGCATAAAGCCCTTGTACTTGGATTCTTCAAGAATGCAAGGGGCATGCTTCGAGCCAATGGTGAAATTCATGTTAGTCACAAAACTACAGCTCCTTTTAACAACTGGAACATAGAGAAACTTGCTGCACAATGCTTTTTGACGACATTGATCGAGTATGCTGACTTCAAGAAAGAGGATTACCCAGGTTACAACAATAAGAGAGGTGATAACTATAGATGTGAAACCCTTTCCACTTGGTAAGTGCTGCACATTCAAGTTTATCTACAATCCTAAAGCAAAACGGCAAAACCATGTGAAGAGAAATCAAATGGTGGTTTGTAGACAACAAACATGTTTCCCATTAAAAGAGATTGAGGTTGCTGGTGATTCTAAATTACCAACTACAGTTCATCTCAATTATTATCCACAAACAAGTCGCTTTCCAAAAATGAAAGAAGTGATGTCAATATTTGACTTAACAAATAGACGCACTTAAATCGCTGGGTGCTAGGGATGAAGGCTATTAGGTCTATGGTGGCAGGTCAAAATATTTGCAAGAAGAACTGGGTAGAACAATGCATACTGTTCCCTTATCACTTGGTGCTAGGAAAGAAGGCTATCAGGTCTATGGTGGCAGGTCAAATTGTTTTCAAGAAGAACTTGCTAGAACAAGAGCTCATAGATCAAGTTATCCTTTTGTGAAGGTCAAACTTTGAGATCCTAGGAGAGATCATGTTAGATCAATGGATTCTGTTCACTCATCACTTGGTGCTAGAAATGAAGGATATTTCAGCAATGTCTATGGTGGCAGTTCAAATAATTGGCAAGAAGAACTTGGTAGAACAGCAGCTCAGAGGGCAAGTTATTCTTTTGATGGAGTAAGGTCTGACTTTGAGAGGTACATTGCTAAAGTGCCTGGGAGGTTCGTTCAGAGTAAGCTTCACCGAATGAATATCTTGATGAAAGAGAGAAGGGTGTTTGTTGAGCCCTGATCATTCATACCTTTGAATGGAAACTGAAATAGAGGAATACCAGTGAATTATGATGTTTTGGTTTTGGGCTGTCTTAGAATAATAATTAGTCTAATATGCATTGGCATTGTGAAAAATATTTTTACACTGCCATCCATTAAAAAATGGTCATACCTACCATCATTTCTTATTGGTTGGTTGTGTAAATTCTTTTACCTTTACAATGCATAAAACTTCTGTTTTTAGCCTGTTTGTTATATGTCATCATCAACATTTATGTTGATATTTTGCTGCATGCTTTTGTTAAATCAATAGAAATTTATCCTTTATTCTGAATTAATTGCTCAAGAAGCTCGAATTTACTAGCCTTTCCCCCTTTATCCATTTGTAAAATGATAGTAAGGGGATGATCATTTTTATTCTCACCCTTATTTAGAAAGAATACGTTTCATGCCCGAAAGCCAAGACATGGTCAACGACAACTACATATACTCAAAATATCATACCTATTATTTTCACTAAGTCGTCCCCAAGTCGCATTAGCGTTTAACATTATTACGGTGTTTGGTTTCTATCTGATACGTTTAGTCGTTAATATGATTTTTTCCGTTTATTAAGAACCTAGTAATTAGGTGTTTGAATCAGCATGTAGCACTCACGTCTTGACCTCAAAACTATGGCAAAAAAGAAAGAAATACGACGAAACTGATGTTTGTTGCTTTTATTATTTTTTAAACAATCAACATCAACATGCGCTACATATTGCTGTATTACAATTACTATGCCTCAAACTTCAAGTTTTATTTATCAACAGATCTTATACGTGAGTGTGTTTGGTTTAATGTTAGTTTAATTAAATACACATTTTCATATCCACATTTTACGAGAAATAAAAATTCAGATCTTTTGATTTAAAAATTCTTTGAAAATCTTCCCACGGTTAATGAAACACGTACAATGTCTTTCTTTGCTCACCACTTTTTTCCTTTTCTCTTTCTTTTGTCTCTTTGATCCCTACTTGATGAAAAACAATGATCTAAAACGGCATAGTTTAGCTCCATGTAGCAGAGAATAATATATATTATTTTCTTTAAAAATAAAAAAAAGAGACCAAACAAATTAACAGTAGTATACCTAGCTAGCTTAAAATTGCACCATGGAATTGCAGAATAGGAAGAAAATATAAAAAAGCCACCCACAAGGCCACAACCAAAAGGTTCTTAATTTCTTAATATTTATAAATTGCAGAAACGGATAATAACCGTCTTAAAGTGTGGGAAAAAAAAAAAAACTTTTATAAACACTTGTATACAAGAGATGAAAAGAATGTTCCTCCATATCAGCATTACCAAAGTTCAAAGCAAAACCAAAACATGAGTTCTAAGATACACCATGTTTGGATCCCATCAATTTCAGGAAAAATGGAACACTTTTTAAATAAATTGTACCAGATGCTTCTAATTAAGAAATATCCAGAAACAAAGCAAAATAAAATCCAAGCACACGTTGAGCCATAACATAACATCGACAACTCGCTGCCTCATTTGGCTTTTTCCACTCACACGAACATAGCTTCTGCCGTATTCATGATCGATCGATCTCCACGTGTCCCACAACACAACCTCGCCGAAGCGCTTCACACCACGACGCCATTTCAAAGCCCTCTGGAAAGAACCGGTCCGATTCGCGGTTAGGGTTGACGATGAGACTCGCTCCGCCAGAACCCGGTTCCCGCGAACCGGGCCCACAACTCCTTCTCCAAACCCTCTTCCTCTTCCTCCTTGCCCTTCCCCTTCTCGTTCTCGGACTCTTTTTCATTCTTGAGAAACTCTTCAAAGCGCGTGGGCCCCACCGCGATGTCGAGCGCGTCGAGGCTGCTCGATCTCTGGGGCTGCAACAGTACGACGTCGGTGCTGTTCTTCTTCGGCAAACGGCGCCGTCTCTTATGCGCGGCCTTCTTCACGAGTCCCTTGGGGAGTTTGTACACAGCGAGGACGACGAGGTTGACGACCGTGCAGGGGCAGCAGCAGCACACGGCGGTGCAGTCGGCCGCGGCTCCGCCGGCCACCTCGCCGACGCCGAGCCTCCGGTGACCATCCGCCGGTTGCGGATGGACCATGACTTGGTGAGCCATTGATTGGAAAAAAAAAAAATGAGAGATTGTTTTTAACGGTTTTTTGTTTTTTGTTTGAATGTTGGAGAGAGAAAATGTGAAAATGGATGGTGGTGCTTGAAATAAGGGATGATGTAAGAGAGAAAGAAATGAATTGAGCAAATTTGAAGAAAATAGAATCAGGGGCGGTTGTTGCGGATGGGTCTCTCGTAACGGAAGCCCTGTTCGCACTTCACACACAACGACTCATGCACCCGTTTCTTATAATATGGTACGTTATACGCACAGAAATTTATAGGTTTAATCATTTTTTTCTATAATTTTTTTAAAAAAATTTAATTCAATTGGCTCTTCTAAATACTCAAATTTATGTCTAAAAGTGTAATTATGTTATAAATTAAATTTTAAAAGATAAAAAATATAAATTTAATCTTAAATGTGTAAAGTGTGATAAATTGTTAAGAAATTCTATCTATGTTTGATAGAGAGGAAAGAAATTGACACTAAAAAAATTTAAATTTAAATTAGAGGAAAATGGGAAGGGAAAAAATTTTATTTCATGAAATCATTTTTTTTCTTTTTTTCCACTTTCACTTCTTTTAAATAGACTCATAATATCTAAAGATACATTTGAGAATAAGTTATGTTTTTCAATGATCAATTTGGTATTAAATTATAGAATTTAAAAATTAATTTATCATCATATTGCCTGTAAGACTAATTTATCATATTTTTATATATTTAATGACTAAATTTAAATTATTAATCTAAGACTAATTTATTAATACTAATTTATTAATACTTCACACTTTTGTAACACAAATTTAATTATTTATACTTATATAAACCTATAAAAGTTTTGTTTGTATCTTTATCAAGATGGAACTCAATATATTATAAACTAATTATAGGACAATTATCATAAAGTTATTTATTCTTACTATATAAAGGTTTAATTAGGTTTTAAATTCCTAAAAATTTATGTTTCAAATTTTTTAAAATGATTTAATAAGTTTTTTTAGTTTTAAAAGATTCAATTAAATATAAAAGTAGACTAAAAAGTATCTACAAGTATATTGGTCTATTTTTATTTTATTTGTTCCAAAAAAAATAAGATTAAAATTGATTTTAAATGGAATCAAATTAAAATCATTTTAAAAAACAAGAACTCTATTGAATATTTTTTAAAATTATAAGATCTAGTTGAATCTTTAAAAAATAAGTGGAACAAATTAATTATTAAATCAATAAAATAAATTAAAAGATAAAAAGTATTAAAATTGGAGGATTTGACTCTATAAATTCTAAAATGGGAACAATGCAAATGTAATAAGGATTATTAATTAAAATTTAAATGTTATTATTATAATTAATTTTACATTTATGTGTTATATATATATATATATATATAATATTTTATTTATTGTAATTCTTAATTGTTGAAGAACCGTAACAAAGCATTTCAAAAACAAAAACAGAATAAAGAACATTCACAATTTTTATATGTGACAAGAAAGGGCGAAACCCCTGAGGAACAGCTCTAACAAAGTGGAGAAGAAGAGATGGACATAAATCCTCGAGAATAAGGGTGTTCACGGGTCGATTCAGATTAGATTTGGTCAAATTTAGGATTCAACCCAATCAAATTTGATCAGTTTAGTTCGGTTCAGTTTTCAGGAAAAAAAAATTGAAACTCAATCCAACCCAACCCATTCATGATCGGTTCGGTTCGGTTCAACGGGTTATCCATTTAAATTTTTTTTCTTATCACCACTATTTTATATCTTGATTCTTTCAAATATCCAATATTATCAAATGTATGAAAGTAGTAAAATTGATTCATTTAATATCATCAACATAATATTCTAAAATAGACATAATATAAATTAAAATAAAATATTATTGAACAAGATTTACTATAATAGTCTGAATCACAACTATTTCTTACAAACTAAGTTTTGTTATAACCAAATTTGTTGTAATCAAATTTGTCGAAACAAACAAATGAACAAAATATGACTCATTAATATTATAAACACGGTAAACAAAATATGAAAAAAAAAAAAGTGAAACAAATAACAATATATCTGAAAGTAATACATTAAGAAGTTCCAGCACTTGCAGTTTCAACACTTGGAGACTCAATATTAGCAATATTTAAAGCTAAACCAAACAACTCTAAAAATTTAAACACAACCCCATTAGCACAAAAATTAATTGATATTTTATACAAATATAAAAAATGAAATAAGGGATTACACACCTGATTCAATCTTTTCCGCTTCATTTATTTCAACTTGCAAGTCATTAACATTTTGCTTAGTAGATCTAAGCCAATTTTTGGCACAAATGAGAGCTTCAACAGTAGTAGGACTCAAGGAACTACGAAATAAATCCAGAATTTTACCCCATGTACTAAATGTAGACTCGGAGATATAGTAGATACATGAATGACCAATATATCTCTAGCCATACAGGGAAGAATATAATATTTGGATGCCTTCAATTTCCACCAATTCAAAATGTCAAACTCAGGATGGTCATACCTATTTAACTTATTTTTTTGCACCTCACCCTGTTTTTTCTTGATTTTCATTCTAAATTCATCATCTCAATCATCATCCTTATCACCTTTGTCATCATTATGTTGTGAGACCATGTTTGAAGCCAATGTACTAGAATTAGCTAAATTGCTACTAGAATGAGAAATGAGATGTTCTAGTACATATTGTTGAATCAATTTCTGAATAAGGTCTTTCAATTTTTTTTATCATGTTTATGCTCTTCTCAACACCATACATACGATTAAAACAAAATTGAATGTACTCACATTTATAATGAGGATCAAGGAAAATAGCAACAAGCAAAAGGTAGTTAATTCCACCACTTTTTCAATATTTGTTAAACTTTAACTGCATATTTGTTGTCATCCTTTGTATCACTATGTCATCATTATGGGGAGAAAGAATTTTTTAATTTTTAATTTTTAATATATATATATAATAAAATTTATATTATTATTACGGGTTCATAGATCGGATCAACGGGTCAACGGATCTATAAATCTAAACCTGTGACCCAACCCGTACATGAGCGATTTTGATCGGATTGGTTCGGTTTTGACCCAAATACATAAATGACCCAACCCAAATAGTTCGGATCAGTTCAGATCAGTTCGGGTTCACGGATAACCCGTACCCGTGAACACCCCTACTCGAGGAGATATGAGATATCTATTACTATATTTGCAAAAGACATTTGGAGTAACTATTACTTTTATTACCTAAAATTTGGAATCAGTATTTTTAAATTTAATTAAAATGTATAATTGATTTATTAGAATTTTTTATTTTAATTTTGGATTTGTTTTCATGGGATCCTATTATATTATTAGCATTTATTCTAGATAACTAGCATGATACTCTGACTCCGCTTAGATGAATCAACTATTTTTACTCAAATAAATAATGTAATACATATTTAATTTAATAAGGTCATTGTTATTAAAGGAATCAATGTTTGTGTGTTAAACTATATTTTTTTATGGTTAGTAAAAACATAATAATAAGATTAAAACAATTTCTAGTAGGAGCAAATATAATTCAAATTTGTATATCAGAAAACATGATATAATGTAAAATAAGAATATTTATTGATAAAGTTTAAATTTAATATATTATAAACAACGATAAAAAGATAGACAAGATAAACTATTTTGTGCAAAATAATGTTATATAATAAATTAATCTAATAAAAACATTTACATAGATCAGGGTATTTTTTTTTAAATTTAGAAAACAAATAAAACAAAAAAATACTTAAAACACTAAAAAATATTTTAATATTTTCTAAATTTATAATTATTTAAAAAATTATAAATAATGATTTAGACAGGGATTACTCTATTTCCCATTCTCACTCAATAAACTTGAAACAAAAATATTAAATATAAAAGATTAAAAGATATTTTAATCCCATCTAAATTATTTAACACAAAAAATGTATAAATGATAATTGAAAATATGCATGACAATAAGGTAAGACGGCTCCCCATTCCCATCGCTCAATAAAATTAGAATAAAAAACAATTAAATAAGCAAATGTAATTATTTAACACAAAAAATATATAAGTGATAATTATGAACATACATGACAATGAGACAAGACTAGAATGAATATGTCATTTTTGGTCCCTACTCATCCCCATTGTCATTCTGTCTCTAATCTTTGTTGGAGATAAAATTTTATACCTACTCTTGTTCTTATTTGAGATCACATATATCTATTTCATCTTTATCTATGTCCACTAAAAATGACTACTATTTAAAAATAATATATTTAGATGTCTATTTTTAAATTTAAAATTAATTTTAGATGTCATTATGTTGAACAATCCATAAATTATAATGATTCAAATCATAAGGTAAAACCATTATAATAAAAAATGTTAAGTCTTATATATAAATTAAATATATTCTGAAAAAACATAATTTTTTTTATAATACAGAAAGAGTAAAAGTATTCAATAGAAAAAATATATTCAATTATAATCACACAATTATTTATTATTTTACTTAAAAATATTTAATAAATTAATTCTAACATAAAGTCAAATTTATATAAAATATTAATTAGATTTAAATTAATTTTTAGTATAAAAATATCAACCTTATAATATAAATATTAATCAACAAAATATTTATTTATGAAACTACTTAAATTTATTTTATATGATTTCTAAATAAAAATAATTTTATCAAATTTAAAGTAAAAATAAACTTATTTACTTAAATTATAGTTAATTTGAATAATAAATATATAAATTTATCATAATACAATACATAAATAATATATAATTATAATAATATGATAAATTATAATTATATTCTTATATATGGAATAATAAAAATAATAATGATAATAATAGAGAGTTTTGGCTTATAGAATGATAAAGATTCTTTTATTATAAGTATAAATATGAAAGAGGAAAATAGATAAAAAGAAAAAAGAAAAAAAAGTTAAAATGGAAGAGAGAGAAAAGTTAAAAAGAAATATAATTTTTCGAGGGAAAGTTTTTAATTACAGAGTGTCATGTGTCTAGGCAAAAACTTCTTTTATGAAGAGTAAGTAGATAAATTATAATTAATTTTGATATTAAATAAATAAATATATAAATTTATCATAATATAATACATCAATAATATATGATATTATAATAGTATGATAAATCATAAATTCATTCTTATATATGTAATAATAAAAATAATAATGATAATCATAGAGAGTTTTGGCTTATAGAATGATAAATATTTTTTTCTTATAAGTATAAATATGAAAGACGAAAAAAAATCAACATTAACAACACATTTAATTTAAATTAATTGAGATCGATAATAGATTAATTCAATGATAAATACGAAGAAGTTGGAAAAAAAACAAAAAGGGAAAGATTAAAAAAAAGTTAGAAAAAAAAAGATAGAGAAAAGTTAGAAAGAAATATAATTTTGGAGGAAAATTTTCTAATTAAAGAGTGACATGTATTAGGTAAAAACTTCTTTTATTAAAAATAAGTAGATAGATATTAGAATTTTTAATTATTAAGATTTTTTTTCCATTAGTTACTTTTTTACTATATTTTTCTAGGAATAATGAGTTATGTAATTAAGAAACATTAATGTAAATTTGGAAAAAAAAATTAAGAGTTTTCTTTTTCTTTTTTGTCCTCAGTAATTGTGTTGTACTATTGTATTGTACTTTAGTTCCTAAATAAAAATATACCAGCTCCTATTCCTAATCATATCCAAGCTACTCCTTCTAGAATAACTGAAGCCTGAAACTGCGCTTTTTTATTTCTTAGCTTCATACATTGCGCCGCCACTAGCTTAATTATTTAATTAATTACACGAAGAAGTATAGCAGATTTTGGGTACGACTTGTTTGTCTATATGTCAATTCTAGACAGATTGTAAAATCGTGTATGTCAAACATGATATTAGGTTAGGTGGTGTTTTAAAGAAAATAGTATTAGCATACGATTTCAAATTAGTTTTTAATTGTGACCTTTAAATTCTTTTTTTAATAAAGTAGTTAAAATATATGTTCGGAATTGGTAGAACCATATCAGAACCTTTAGGTTTTAACCAAGCAAGCTAAGACATAGTTACGTGATCTATATTTTAGTCTACCCAACCAGGTTGGTATTAGTTATATACATGATCTATTACTATTTTCTTCAGAATTGTTGTGGGTCCACAAAACATTTAATATCCTATCATTAATTTATTTATTTCATCAAGGGAATTCAAGTCCAGTAAGAACTGATAAAAAAAAAAGGTCCAATGAGAGAAAAATTAATAAACAATAATTCGAACATTATACCAAGCATACCTTAACTCTTTTTTTGGTGAACACCAAGCATATGTTACGGAATATCCTATTTAGTTATAGTATTATCTTTTCGTTTATATGTCTGAAAATTTGTGCTAACAGAAACACACACACACACTCATCAACAAAATAAAATTAATCTAGAAAATGAGATCCCAAAATGTTGACTCACAGAACTGAAGAAGTGCTACTTCGACCCAGATATGTTTGCTGATTTGCATAAGCTTTTGTATGCATGCTTCCTTAAGGTGGGAAAAACTATAATTGATAATTAGTTTCCTCTGTTAACATGTAGATAGTTAATTACAAGGGTAAATATCACACTCAATTACGTAGATTTTATATAGATTTTTAATGATACTGATTTTTTTCATATTATCATTCAATCGATCACAGATTGCTATTATGATAAAAAAAAAGTTTATAAAATTTACTTTAAAAGTATATTAAAAATGTTTTTTTATAGGTTGATAGTGTAAAAATTGTTACACTAACGATTTATGTTTTTTAAAATCATAAAATAAAAGTTATAAATAATTATAAATCATTTATAAGTTGAAATATTTTTTTCTCTTTTGTCCTAAATTGTCTTAGTTGTAAATTGAGGCTTTTGTGGGAAGAACTTGGGATCTATTATTCTATAATACATTTTTGAAGGGGGTGAAGGATTTCAAATGTGATTAAGTTTCAAACTAAAATTCAATTTCATAATTTGTCTGTAAAAACATCTTAGAGTGCTACCAAAAAGTGAAAAAAGTAAATAATTATGGTGATTAAAAAAAGTTAACTTTCATATAAAAACAACAATCAAGATGTCTAATTTAGTTAGTTAAACATGATAATGAGTTATTGTAAATCTCTAATATTTATATTCCAATGATTCTTGAGGATAAAAAAAAAAAAAAAAGATAACTAACTTAAAGTACAATTATAGCATCTACATGAAGGGAGCACTAAGAGGGTAGTGAATAGTAAGTAGAGTATATGTGTATTTTTACTCATCAAGAGGAGTTCATATCCCATGGGAATAAATATTTCATATTCTTCCATTGGGATTAAATATTGATTAAAGGTGAAATTATAATTTACCTAGGAATACAATATACTTGGGTTGATTATTTTTATTACTTCATAACAAATACATCATAAATTTTCCCCCATCTCATTATATTCTGACTAAATCAAAATTATCCGTGAAAAAAATACCCCCTTAAAGTAAAAGTAACATTTGTAAGGGAAAAAAAAGAATAAAGTAATATTTTCCAAAAAAAGTAAATTACACATGCCTCCTCTTAAGTTTAAGAAAATTATTCATGTATTCCCTCATTTTGTAAAACCTGCACATGTCTCCATTGTATTTTTAAAACCTATACAAAATCTCTTAAATGTCATTTGAGTATTTGACAGTAACAAATCATTTGCATTCACAATTTTTTATTAAAAAATGCTAAAATATATTTTCCATTATCATAAATATAAAAATATTCAAAATTCATTATTGATTTTCTTTGCACTCTAAATATGTTACTTTTTTTAGTACATTCAAACCTATATTATGTTATTATAAAAGTGTCAGATTTTTTAACTTTTACATTGCTCTTTTAGCTTTTTTTAAATTAAAATTGTCAACAGATTTTTTAACTTTTACATCACTCTTTTAGCATTTTTTAAATTAAAATTGTCAACAGATGTGATGATTTATTAGTGTCAAATGCTTAAACGATATTTTTAAATTTCTATATATTTTTAAAATAAAATAAAAATGTGTGTAATTTTTTAAATAAGATATATGTAATTCTTTTAAACATTAAAAAAAGTATACTTTTTAAAATGAGAGAAGACGTATGTAATTGGAACTTACTCTTTTCAAAATATGTAAAATTTAGCTTGTATCCTTAGCGGTTCGACGACACTAGCCAGTGGCAAATCATCTATTATATTCTCAAAATAACACACATGGCTGTGTGCCCTTGCTGTTGCCTTGCTCCTTGTGGCTGTTTTTGTTTATGATTATCATCCGATGCCTATTATTTTGGGTTCACAATAAAGTGCTTTAATGGGTTAGCTAGTGGTTTTCCGTTTCATTTTTCTGGCTGCTCATCTGATAATTGAGTATTTTTAATTAATAATTCATTTTCTTAATTACCTTATTGTAATATGCACAAATTATCAAGTTCCATCTAGAAGAAGATTGATTAAAATATATTTTCATCTTTAGAAAATTAAAAATATTTAAATTTTATTTTTATAAAAAATCTAGTATTTTTTTTTGTTCTTACAAAATTTAATATACTACTTTTTTGGTATGGACTCTGAAGCTAGACTAGGTTAATTCACACATACCTTTGTCCAACTCTCCTACTTAGGTGTCACCCTGTCCTATTGATAACTAGTCTCTTCTAACGATTCACGGGGTTAAAACTTAAAATTTCCCACAAATTATATAAAAAAAAAATTGCTGCCATGCGTGTCAGCTTTGGGTTCGGGAACTATCTCTGGTTCCTCTTCTGTGATTTTCGAAACTGAAACTCTATTTTTGATGGTGGTGGTATTGTTAGTTGCTTGTGGTTGTGGTGAGTCTGGAATGAATGTTGTTGTGTTGTTTTGATTGTGATTTTGAAGCTGTGATTTAATGGGGTTCAAAGAAGATAGAGCAGGCTTGGAAAGAGTTCAAAAATTTTGTGTAATTTTTTACTGTGACATTTTTTAATCCTAAAAATTATTTGTTAAAATTTAAATTAAAAATTATACAGGCTAAAATATCATAAATTTTAATTTTATAAGAATGAAAAAAATATCAAGACTTTGCAAAACACAATTTAAACATTTTTAATTTTATGAGGAAAAAATATATTTTTATCTTTTCTACTGCATAGACAACGTTATTTCGTTTGTTAGTAAAAAAAAAAAAAAAAAGATACATATACGGATATTTATTACTCAGCTCGCAAGTGGATTCTCTGTCGATGATATAGTTGAAGTATATCAGAAGTTGGCAATCTAATAGCGGTGGTTAAAGGAAATTTTTATACTTCAATAATAATACTATTATTACACTTTATCCTTTAAACTCTAATGCACTCTCACTTTCTTTTGTTTGTTGTAGCAGTTCCAAAACATTCTATGTTGCTGGTCTATGATTTGAAAAACTGCAGTTGGTGATTTGAAATTGATCCAGTCTGAAAATCCCAAAAAGTTGCTCACCTGCTTGTACATATTCCTCGATGAATCTCAAAAACCTGATGCTAAAATACCTTCAAACCATACATTGCCAATTACAATTAGAAGCTCAGGATGCATTGCAAAGGATTCATAATCCAGTTTGATAAGGAATAAAAGAACCCCCTGCAGCCTTATTCCATTCCCAAGTCAGCACTTGAATTTTCTCTAACAGCTCAAAAGATAGTTAGAAAGGCAATAGAAATTCTAATAAACTAATGGACTAAAATTTTATAAATCCTAATTAGGCCAAAATTGTAATCCTGCTCTCAAGAATAATGTCCTAGACTCATATTTCATGTTGTCCATACAGATGAACCTTTTCAACAGCATAGTTTTGACATGGCTAGAAATTAAAAACCATGCATTCGTCCAACTTCTTTTGTACTCCCTATCCAACTGGGTATTGCTGAAAAGCCAGAAGAAGGAGAAAAGCCACTTAGAATAAACCTGAAAGATACAACATATCCTTAATGATTAAAATGCCCGTGAGTTTAAATTATCACTCAAATAAAGAATAGATTGAATTTGCCACCTTCAATATTATTATTGGGTTTTGTTTGGTTGAGTGAAACTCATAGCATTAGAGCTTCACATCTTTTTCAATTAATATATGAAACATGCTATTTTAGAACCATTACAGCAGAACTTTTGCATCAAGTTTAGCAGTAAAAATCATTCCAATTGCAAAACAACTCTACGAATGAGTAAATAATAATTTTTTCAGAAAAATAAGGCGGATTTAATATATCAATTCACATGCAAAAAGATTCTAACGTTTCTCAAAAGTTTTACAAACAATGACATAATAACATCTAATGTTTACAAATAATTAATTAGTCTCATCAGTGCCTCAAAATCATAGAAGCATGGTCTGGCATGGACCAAAGGAGCAAATTATCATGATCTTGAACTCAACTTCAAACTAAACTTTGTTAATCTCACAGCAAGCCTTTCCAATCAAATTAACTAAGGATGAATCTCAATTCCAAAAACTTAGTAATGTATAAAAGAAACATATCAATCTTCTGGAGTACTCCAATTTTGACAAATTCCAGCCCTAGTTGAGAAGTCATCAATGCATTAAAAATAATTACTATTGAAACTCAACTATATATGCTATTCTAGAATCAAGATTAACAGAAAACATTTGATTGGAGCCGAGGCAAATAGTTGATAATAAATGGAATTATCTGAAAGAAAAAGAGAGTTATTTAAACTGTGAGCAAATATTTTATATGGAGGGAAGGTGTAAAAAAGAAACCTCAGCGAGATAAGTTAGCAAATGCGACCACTATTTTTAATGCAAGTAAACTACTTTTGATCATGAAGATTTCCTACATTTGAATATTCAACTGCAAGAACCTCAATCCAAATTAGATAGAGAAGTCTACAAAATGCTACAGCCAAGAACCACAATCATTTATTAACAGCTGTTATGACTCTAAGATTGCAGAGGCCTTGCCTGTAAGGTGGAGTATCTTGAAGGAAACACCTATTAAAGATCAGCTCTGTCCTAAAATAACGAACCACGATCATTGTAGCACCCCACCTATTAAAATACTTATGCAAGGTAGTAGACCGTTGAAATTGCACCAGTTGTTTTCGGTTAAAATGAATAAGAGGGTACATTATAGTACCAACAAGAAAGCAAATGGAGAAAAAACTGGTAACACTATGGTGTACATCATGAAGATACTCTAGCAGAACCTAGCCTTGTTTCAATCAAGAGAAAGAAAATAATTCTCATGCAAATTTTATCCACCCACGTAAAATTCCTTGCTGGATCAACTTAATAGTCCCACACATTTTTAATTGTCCATTGTTATACACATATTGGCGCATACATCTCTTTTCCTTTAAAAACCTGAAGTGTAATAGAAAAAAAGCATTCATAACAGCAAGAAAGAAAATTCATTATAACAAAAATTAAACTTATTCAAGAATTAAATAAAAACATAATATTGGAAAGGCATATGACTTGTCAACATTGGAAATATAGACAGCAAGCTAAACTTGAAGTAAAACCTTTGAAGAAGAAGCTAACCAATGAAGATCTCACTCAGTAAGCAGAAGTAGGGAAGATAAGAAGATAAGAAGCAAAGCAACAATAAAAGACAGGAACATGAGAAGATAAGAAGCATAATTCAGTCCTATCAAGCATACAGCTGCATGAAATAATATTGACCTCTCAACAACTGAATATAATCATCACTCTCTAGTCTACACAGATTTCTAAATATAAGCCTGACAACCATTAATGAAAGCTCTGCATTAAGATATTTTGTGGCAACCAAAAATCCCAAAAATTCGAACTTCACGCCAAACTTTATCCAAGAATGAAAGCTATGCATTAAGATAAATCAATAAAATATATATGAGTTTGGAATCTTTGTAAGTGTTTCTCGAGATGAGACACTCCAATGAAGCAATCCTCAAGTGAGTTTGTCAACAAAATTCCAACAGTCACCTACATCCCATAGAATTTTGGTAGAAGAAAACAAAAAACATGAATAATTGCATCGAATCTTTCACGTAACTGAAAACAAAGAAGATCATGATTTGATGGTTAGGCACTTGAGTTGACAAATTGGATCCATTATTTAATTTATTTTGTCCACATTATACAAGAACTAACTCTGTGGAGCCCTCTTAGCTGTGAAATTCAAACATACACATTATGTATAACAAAACGTGCAGATTTTAAGGCTAATTCAGGTAAATCATTGTTAATTGAATAGTGATTTAGCACCCTCAATCTCCCGATAACATTGTTATGTTATAGGTACTACCAATGTGGATGATCTTAGTTAGTTATTATACACGTAGTGCATTCTTAATTTGGTTCCTATAAGAATTAAGAATGTGATGCATATACATGTGGACCAAATTAATGTAATATTGATAGAGATCAAATTAAGAGTGTACTATACATATAAGGATCAAATAATTAAATTAAGAAGGTATTACATATATAGAGACCAAATTACAAATGTGTAAGAGTTAACAGTCAACTTAGAACGGTTATAGACGACATTATCACAACAAAGACCAAACTAGTTTACTAATTTAATTTTTACGTATAGAAACCAAATTGAAAATCCACGACACATGTAATGATCATTAAATTAAATTATGTATTTAACCAAATTGTCATTATCTATGACTATGGTTATACAGTGGGTTGTTTGGATGAGCATGATAATTGATAAGCAAACGTGAGACCACAGCCACCACACATGACCTAAAGACTTGACTTGAGAAGAAGATCCTTGGCCCCTCCTCATTCTCTACAGGGTTCCAAACCTTTCTTCAACATAGGTGACAACGAGCTAGACAGAGATCGAACATGAGAATAACAAGTAGCGCCTTCCTTTTTGTTGGATCATTTTGATAGAGGGATGGAGAAAGTGGACAAAACAAACTCATAGGTTGTTTCAGGCAAATCTCAGCCACATCAATTTAGAAGTTTGGGTCACGATAGCCTGTTGATCTATCCTGATTTACAGGCTATCCTGATTAACTTACTGATACTATTTCTGACTAGAGAGAGGATGCCACAGCTTGTACTGGCTAATTCTTCATATATAACCTATCTTTCCATTTGAAGGAGTCTTGGAGGCATTTTCACCCATGAGTTTGAGAGCTTTGAATGGTCCATCAGCTCTAGGCTTGAACTTAGCAAATTGTTTGGAAAATGACTTGCTCATAACTCACTAACAAGTCCACGTTTGACACGACTTTGAAAACGGGAGATAAGACAACAAATAACTAGATAAAGCATATCACATTAAGACTCGGATAAAACTATATCCTCAAATTAGTAGTTCCACACGTGAGTGAGGAAAGCATATAAAAGGGAATCGTGTAAATTTTATAAAAAATAACGCACCAAACCAATGCTACATTAGGATTAGGGTATAAGAGTGACAAAAAGTTATAAATTTATTGAATGGTAGGATCCCTCCAAGTGCTAAATGGCAAACAACTCAAAAGCTAATATGTTACAAAAAAAAAAGTGCCTATCACATCCACAATTTGGACATATCTGATGAGATGCCATTTTGGCATTGCTTTCCAGATAACCAATAATATGTCCCCTCCTCTCTCCATTGTCTCTTGGCTGAGACAATACATTGAATCATCTCATATTCTCATCACACAAGAAAGTTATGCCCCCAAGGAATCTCATAATGTTTGCCCCTTACTCTAGCCACCAATGAAGCCTAACCGGTGAAGAATGACAGCCAAAATGAGCATTAATATTGCAAAGATCATGCCAGGTTTCCCTAGTAGCCAGTTCTTTGTCTTTCTCGCAGATTCAACTCCTCTTTGAATCCTGTCCGCCCAAAGCATCTACAAAGACAGTGAAAAGATTCATCTTAGTACTACCGTAAAAGTCTATAACCATCCAACCTAAGTTTATCTACCCTATATTCTATTTCAATTAACAATGAAATTATCTGGCAGCCAAATGTTTTACAAGCTAAGCCTCACTTTCTTTTGCATTTAACTTACATTTCCTAGAATTGCCACACCTTATTTTACCATCCTCATCTAAGGTACAAATTTTGTTGATGAATAGAAACTAAGAATATATTGTAGAGTTTGGAGAAGAAAATACCATTTTATCCAAGCTCTCCGGTGATAAGGATGACATGGCTTGCTGAGCTTTTGCAGCATCTTCTGGTGAAAGCTTAACACCAAATTGTTCACCCATGTTAGCCATCATTTCCGGGCTCATATTTTTAACCATGGATGTGAACATCTGCCAAAACAACATTAAAAAATTACGGGAATATACATATAAATGCTGAAGACAAGAATATTTAAAGATAGAGAATCTGTACTACTTGCCAAAAGAAAATACAAAATGAGCATATGAAAAGTCAATCTCAGACAATGGATGTGACAACTAAAGAGCAACACAATTACATAGTTAAAGGGAATACTTGATTAGAAAATACTCCTTAGTAACATGACAAGTAAAAGAGGCAAGTTGATTGCATTTATTCCAGCCAGGTATGTGCAAGAAAGGTAGAGATCATTTTATCTCCTTAACAAGAAATACAAACATACCTTCTGCATAGCTGGATCTTTCATCTGGTTTCTCATCTGTTCTTGTAGATTGGCACTTGAGGAAGGGAAGTTTGACTGAGAAGCATTTCTCATATGTGAAAACACATTATGAGAACTTGATTCTCCAAAAGCAGTAGTTCCATTAGTACTTGATGATGGTAAGTGACGGGAAACATTTCTTTCATTCTCATCTACTGCTGCTGCTAATGGAGTAGATTCTTTCCCTTTCAGCGAGGATGCCATTTCAAACATCCTCTTAAGGTCATCTGCTGGCATTTTACTAATCATACCACTTGCTGCTTTAAACATATCCGGTGTCACATTTGGAGGCATTGATCCAGGATTGAAAGAAGAATCAGGGGAACCTCCTCTAGAAAATGGGTTATCCCCTTGAAATGAAGAAGCCATGTCAAGCATTCTTTGAAGTTCCTCAGGTGACATTTTACTAACCATATCAGAGGTAGTTTTAATCATATCTGGAGACACATCTTTGAATTGTCCAGCATTCAAAGAAGCCAGTGTGGCAGGATCGGTATTTGAAATAAAGTTTTGGAATGATCTAAAAAAGGAAAAAGAATGTGTAAATCTTTTGTGGACCAATCATTAAATTGAAAATAAACATAAAATGCTTAGAAACTTTATAAAAAAATGCTAACTACCTGACAGCTTCAGGATCTTTTTTCAATGCATCTAAACTGTCTGTATTTGTTTTTGGAATTCCATTGTTAGCTGTACTGTAACTCTTAGAGGAGTCACCAGATTTTTTTGGTTGAACCACCGTTTGTTTCAAAGAGCTTCCAGAAGGAACATCCTGAACTTCAGTTATTTCTTCAGTTACTAGTCCTACATGCATGATGCCAACAGGGTTAACTGAAATGTTAAATCTGACATCTATTTATAAGCATAAAGCTCATGAGGATTAGGCAAAGTGAAAGGTAAAGTAGAAAATAAATGAGGGGAACACATACTTCTAGGCGCATGCTCACCACCTTCCATTGCCAATTTTTCCTTGGTATCCCTGAAATAAGCACTTCATATCAGCTTACTTCCAATATATCAATTCCTTTATTATAGGTTATACAAGATTCAATCAGGAAAAACAGAATGGTAAACAGCTTACAGATATACTTAATTCAGCATACAATCAATTGTTTACATTAATTTGATGAAAAATCACTCTTAAATAATAATTAGAGACTCATCAGGTACAACAACAAACGTGTCATATATGTAATAAGTAGATCAATAAATAGTTCTATTTCTAAGATAGATGCAAGTATGTAGTAGAAGGGAGCAAGATCATACCGTAAAAGCTCTGCAATTGTATCATCATCAGGGGCCACTTCAAGTGCCATGCTCAGATCAGAAACAGCATCCTAAAAAAATTTAAAAGTCCATTGAATATAAACCAAATTCCACGTCAACCTTAATGTCAAAATGTTAGTCAAGTAACAAGAAGCTCACTTTTAGTAGACCTAGTTCCTTATAAGCTTGACCTCTTCGATAAAGAGCCTTAAGGTTCTTCGCATCATATGCCAAAACCTACCATAGTTAAAGCACATTAATGCACTGCTATGATGAAACAGCCAATTTTCATGCAAAAAAAAAAAAAAAACTACACTACGTACCCCAATTGCCCAAAGGCTCCTCGCTATGCGAAGGTAAGGGAGAGGGATATTGTACGCAACTTTACCCTTGCATATGCAAAGAAACTGTTTCCGGATTCGAATCCATGACCATGAAGTCACCAAGGCACAACTTTATCGTTGTGCCAGGGCTCGCCCTAAAAAAAAATACGTACCCCCATTGCCTAGAGGCTCCTCGCTATACGAAGGTAAGGGATAGGGATATTGTACGCAGCCTTATCCTTGCATATGCAAAGAGGCTGTTTCCGGATTTGAACTCATGACCAACAAGTTACCAAGGCACAACTTCACCAAGCCAATTTTCAAGCAATGAACTTAAATAATAGCAAATTACAATCTAAGACCATAATCCATATTTGCATTGTTACAAAGGCAAGACAGAAGGGAGGAACTATTTTCTTGCATAATACAATTACAATGTAATTTTTCTTTCCAATCTTCTAAGCTGATAAATTTCCTCATAATACCACTACTTAAATATTACAGTTGGCTATTACAATTAACAGCATATTCCAATGGTAAGAAAAAGGAATTAAAAATACCTCAGAACCTTCTTTTATGCATTCGTTATACTGGCTTGTCTTCAAGTAACAGGACATCAAGTTCAGAGAGCATGCCAAAAGAAGCTTTCTACTTTGGAAAGATGGTACCTCTTTAATGTTTTCCTTAGCCTAGAATATATAAAACGAAATTAATGTAATAGAACAAAAAAGCAGATAATTTCCTCATAAGTCTCAATTCTCAAAACAGGGATAAATAAGAGAAAGAGGTGTGGGAGAGAATGTTAAGCGGCCGCAAAAAGTTTACTTACAAGCATATACTTCTTCAAAGCATCATTGTACCTTCCTTGATTATGAAGATCATTTCCCTGCAAGATTTAATTTTAGTTTATCAAGGCACATGATAGGTTTTTACAGAAACTGAAAAACTATAAAAATATATCAGGGTAGTAAATAGAGTATAACAGATGTCTTATTATGCAATGACAAGTGCCTTTTCTGATCGGACCATTCTATGGAACTAAAGTATTATCCAAATGTAATTTTATGTATGTATGTATTGTTCTCAAAGCCTAAATAATTCTGGAAAACCATTCTCCTCAGGGTGTCATAATTTGGTTTTTCAGTGGATTATTAAGGTTTTAATTTAGGAGTAAGTGAGTAACACATAATTATGCTTTCATTAGGAGCGATTAGAATGTAGCTGTTAACTACTCTTTCAAACCACAACCAGGGTGTACTGCAAGAATAGTGGAACTTACTCCAGGTTTTCTTTTGCCTACAACCTTGGATTCATTGCAAGTCACACATAATTCATCAATATCAGATAATAAAAAAATCCCATGGTTGTTTATGATTCGTGTTTCACAAAGACACAACCAGTTGAAGTTCTCACTATATGACTCACCTGCTTCTTCAACATCTCAGCCGCGCTCAACTGATATTTGAACTGGGAATCAACCCGGGATCGCATCGCTGCCACTTCCTCAGGACTCGCATTAGCCATCTTCTCACCAATCTCAGCCATTTCTTCCGGACGGGTATGCTTTAACTGCTCAGCAGCAAGTTTAAAGTCATCAGCACTCATGTTCTTCATGCTCTCCGAGGCCATCCTCATCAGCTCTGGATTAGACATCATCTGCAATCCCAAGAAACATCGCACAACACCACAATTAACATTGATCCTAGATACCAAACCTCGGCATCAAAACCCAAAACATGTTCCCTCACATCAAAAGCATAAGCAACACACTTATCCTAAATACGAACACTTCATACCCTAACGTTCAAATTTAAATCTCCACAAAACACGGACATTAAAAGAATGGTTTGAACCACAAAAAATCTCTTCCCCCCCCCCCCCAGGAGAAGAATTCCATTAAAAAAGGGCCACGAATTTTTGTTTTCACAAACGAATTTGCGTTCATTCTGACCAATGTTTTAAAAAAGTTCCACAACAGCAATTTCAGCTGCAACATCAAGGTATTTTTACTCGTGGCGACTGCAATTTCCCGCAGTATCAAGGATCGCGACAAAACTTCGACCGCGACCGCAATTTAAAACCTTGATCCTGACATTGCACCTCAAAGCACCAAACACAATGCGACAAAAGCCACAAACACAATTGTAGAGACAAGAAGAGGACGAGAAAAGACACACCTGTTGTTGGATCCGAGCCAACTCAGCAGGTGACATGCGACTCATCTGCTCCTGAGCGATCTTCATCAAATCGGGATCCATCATACCGTTGAACATTCTCGATACCCAATTGAAATCTAACCAACCCCAGCACGTCAAAAACGAAGCTTGAGACGATTCCCAATGATGGGAGGGAAAAGGGGGATGCGGGGATGCTTTTATTTTTGTTCTATAGAATTGGAGAAAGTTGCAGAGGTTAAGGAACGTTTCCTAGTTATGTGTGTTTTGGGAAACTTGAGGAGAAGGTGTTGTGTTGGGAAATTAAGGAACAGGGAATTGTTGGAAAGAAAAGAGGAAGAAGGGGGGTCCGATTTGGAGGTGCCGCCTGCCAAACCTGAAAAGAGGAAAAATTAAAAAGTAAAATAGGAATGGAGCAGGAAAGTGAGAGAACCCCAAACAAACAAAACAATAGTCGAATATGCGTAAAGAGCGTGGACGAAATTATGATATAACATGAAGGCTACTTAAGATAGGATAAGATATATTATTATATTTTATTTTAAATAATCATTTGATATATTTATAAGTTATAATTAATTTATGAGAAATATTAGCAACACATTTTTTAACATACTTTTTTTATATATTATTTTTCTCTCATCGATTAAAATATATTAAAAATTATAAAATTAGATGAAAATTTTATTAAATAAAATGTGAGATTTATTAAATTTTAAGATTTTCAATACATTTTAAAGAATAATAAAAAAATTATGTATTTAAAAGAATGTATTAGAGATAATAAACTCTAACTATAACATTTCTCTTGATTTATTCTATTACTCATCTTATCTTATTTTGTTGAGTCAACGTAATTATTTTTTTAAATATTGAGTTAAAAAGTAATTATATTATATTATATTATATTATATTATATTATATTATATTATATATATATATACTTATAAAAAGATTTATATTCAACATCTTATTATATATATATATATATATATATATATATTTATAAAAAAATATTTTCCCTTATTTTTTATGATTTTACCTTTTGTTTGGAAGAGAAGAAAAAAAAGAGAAAATTATAAAATTTAAATTCAAAAAAAAGTTCATATTTTTTTCTTCTATAAATCAACTATTTTTCTTATTTTTATTCCACTTTCTCTCCAACATAAACAAAGAAAAGGTCGTTTGTGTTTTCTTTCTTCTTTGTTTTTTTGCTTCCACTTTCATGCCTTAAAAACAATTTATTAATAGTAATTTCTCATTAAAAAAAATCCTCAATTTTTAGTTCTTGTTGTTAACTTGGACAATCAAGTGATGACGTAATACTTACATTAACATTTATGTGACAAATCATGTTGGATTAATAGGGTGACGTGACAATCACATAACAAAATATTATTTTTTAAAGTTAGTTTAATTATTTTTTTTGGTTTCAAAATCACCATAAAAAGATAAATTATGAAAATGATCTCTCGTTTTATCATGATTTACATTTTTAATCCCTAAAAAAAGTTTGACTTGATTTTAGTCTTTATATATTTGTTTGTATTTTCGTCCCTCCCATTAACTTAGATTGTTAAACTTAATAGTTAATTAATTGTTGTTTTTACATAATTTGTATTATTATTTAACAACAATTCCATATCTAATAATAATCATTCTTGTGACTACGATACATGTTTCCTTGTATCACGACTTTCACCATCCATATCTTACTTGCTTCCAGGTGAAAGGTTTGAAAAAATGGTCAAATTAGATTGATCACCTCGAGTTCGAGAGAATGTCCATTGCTTTTATGTTTCAGACTATGTTGTGTTAATGAAAATTGTTGTCTCCACCAAGGGTACACAACAGTTGTATTGTAGAACCCAACTACTAAGGAATTCAAGGTCACTCCTTTTAATCCTGCTAACTTTCCACCATCTCACATGGATCTTATGCCTTGTCTTTGTGGATTTCATGATAGAGATGATTACAAGGAGATTTGACATATGAACTTTTATCATGTAACTAATTATGAACATGACATGGAAAAATTGCCCCTACCATGTTTCCATTTATGGCAAATATATAATTTAAAAAGTAACTCTTGAAATAGATTTGATGTCTATGTCTGATCTTGATGGTGTAAGTGACCATGTATACCTAAATATAATATGTAATTAGTTAGCACATGATTTAACGATGTTATTTGACTTGAACAATGAGATGTTTCTTACTACACCTCTACCCTCAAACATGGATGCTAGTCTTATTTCAAATTGATGGTGAGACAATTAGTGACGTAAAATGGATCATTTGCTTTCATTACAAATAGTGGGAAAAAAAACAATATTTTTCACATTTTAATTTTGTGACGAACTTTGCATGAAGGAGTTGTGGACTGAACTCTTCATTGTTGGTATATTCTCGCATGGCGTACATCTTATTAGAGTAAGAAAAAACGTTGATATAACTTTCATCAAAGATAATGAACTAGACTGTTGTTACTTAAGTATTGAAATGATTAAGAAATTTGGTATTAAAAGAACTATTCAGTCTCCGGTATGATTATATAAGGGAAACATTTCTCCATTTCTTTCAATTGAAGGAATATATAATTATTATTTTTTCCTTATTTAAGTTCAACTTTCACCTTAGATATTCATGTTTCTTTTTATTGTTAATCAATTGACAAGTGAATCAAATCGAACAAATAATAAAATGGTAAAATCAAATATCATGTCCATAGAGATTTTGTTTGTGCAAGACAATTTGTGTAAAACCAAATTTTTAAGCAATTGAAAATGATAAGTTGATTTAGTTTTAATGTAAAGGTGCAAAAATTTAAAGGCTATGATCTAAAAGCAAGATAAAAACATAGCAATTTTCACATGAACAAAAGATCAAATACTTGGAACGCAAAGGGTGTAAACAATAATTAAAAGACATAGTTGGGGATAATGGTGATACTTGTAACGACCCGCCTCGTCACTACTATATCATACTCTTAATTATGCTTTTAATGGTAATTTATGTCTAAAAATCCCTTTAAGTTTGTTTATAATAATATTAGTAAATTTTTCGTAAGTGTAATCAATATCACAAATCAAAACTCGAATATACAAAGAGGCAATACATCATAATATTAATAATCATAAGTTGGTGGTGATTATAAATAACCAAATCTAAATTGTACAAAATTCTCAAAAGGAATAAGAATTTAAATGACAGGGTGTAACTAGCAAAATGTCGGGGTGTAGTCATTAGAACAAGGGGTGTAACTAGAAAAAATATAACCCTTGCCCGGGATCTAGTCCATCTACATCCCGGCTACTTGACCGCTCCAACCAACATAGGTCATCTTCCCAGTCACCTACTGCTGTCCATCTGCTCACACGAACATGGTCTGCGATCATCACAAGTACCAAACCACAAGGTACAACAAAGCAAATGTGAGTCCATCATGTTAAATAATAATTAAATAAATATCATCAGTTATATAAAAAAAATAACTTGGCCGTTGTAAAATCACAACATTGTTCAAATATTTTATCACGCATTCAATCATGAACAACCCGTTCAAACACATTTCACAATTCATCTTAAAATGACTAATCATGATGCATGTTCCAGACTTATCTCTTTGTCAATGCAATGTGGTACCATCCTTATGGAAATAGTCTCTCTCAGGAAAATGATGCAGAAGCTCGTCAAGGTCACTCTGTCCTGCACAGGTCACTCCCCCCTCATGGTGATCAACCCTGAGTCACAAGGGAGTTCCAAACAGAGATGCCCCTCTAGTACCTCTGTACCCTACTACCACCATCCTATTTCCATTATGTGTGAAGTGTGTACATGTGCTCCATCAATGTATGACCCAGAACCGTGCTCAACTCGACCCGGCTAGGATAATGTCATACACCCCCCATGTACATATATACTAACCCATTCTCGGGCACACTGATGCACTGACCATGGTTCTTGCAAGGTTAACCACCCGGTCCTGACATCTCACGTCAACACATAAAATAACACCACAGCACTATCAATGTATGACCCGTCCCCAGGATCAACTCGTCTCGGTTAGGGTAATGTAATACACCCCTGTGGGTGTTTTATGTATATCCAAACACATTTAGATTACCATGGGTACTGTAACGACCTAAATTTCTACTTATTTTTATTAACTTTGTTATTATTTGCTTAATGGAAAATTTCCAAAAAAAACTATTAGTGAAATTACTAAAACATAAAACGTACAATTATAAACTTAATATTGTACATAGTCATAGTTCTTGTTACAAAAGTCCATACAAATATAGTATTTTCTATGCTTCAGTCTAATACATAACTTCCTTCATTACTCCAGCTATTCAGTGAACCTGACCATGATTGTTATCTAAGAAAAACATGAAACAAATCTTGTGAGAAATAAAATTTCTCAGTAGACAAAGTTAAATCCCAAACTTACTAGTAGGTTAGTAAAACATCAATATATTCAAACCCATACATAAGAAATATGCAAGCTATATGAATGCATGAAATGAACTATCCCAGGGCAAATGGCCTCCACATATCGTACTGTATGTGGCCACACCTCGTACTGGATGTGGACGCTGCTATAGTCTTACGCAAACATGCATGAAATATTGTCATGTATCTTGCGCCTGGGTACTACATATCGTACTGTATGTAGCATCAGATTCTGTTTCTCCAAAGCCTCGTACTGGACTTGGAAACAGTAATCCACCTATCTTACCATATCAATATTCATCCATAATAAAATCAAATCCATAAGTGAAACACATATACCTTATGGAAAAATATTTTCATCATATCATCATATGGATTATAAATATGATTACACCACCATAATATGTATTATAAGTATGGTACACCACCATATTTTAATCAAGTAAGATTATTACCATCTTTTATGCATAACCAGAGAATAGTTTTAACTATAGAAAAATTATGTTAGTAATCTAACTAATGATCCTCAATATAAATAATATCTAATTCCCTTGAAACCTTCACAAGAAAAGATTCAAACCTAGTATGAAATCTTGATTCTTCTTTCACTTACTTCCTCACTAATTAATCCTCAAAAGTGAATCATTCAATAGTTAAACCATTAAACTACATACCATTCAACCTCTACTTCTAAATTTAAATCAAAATAGTTTCATAAAAATATCAACAGACAGTCCAAAATATCATTAAAATCACCTTCAAAAGTTCATCAAATGGGCTTCCATACATCACTAATATTGATGGATATAAATCATCACCTATCTTATGGCTTAAATTAACATATTCTCGTTAAAGAATAACCTTCAAACATCACGAAATTCAAGCCTAAATAATAACCATAATTCAGCCTACTAAAGCATGTAAATTAATCCAAACCATGGCTTAACTAGAGATTTAAGCTTTGCCTACCTCAAGTGAGTTTGAGTCTTGAATTTGAATGGATAAATGGCTTCCTTCCTTCCTTCCTTTCTTGGGAAATCCTCTTAGAGATGAAGCCTTGATATCCTTCTACTAAACTTGACAAGAACTCTTCCTAAGGTTGCTAGGTTTCTCACGAAAATTTTCTCAAAGTGATGGGTTTGCTTTTCTTTCTTGATTCAAGTTTTAAAAGAGAAAGATGAAATGAAATGAAGGTGATATGAGGGGAGAGAGAGCACGAAATTGAGGTAGAGGAAGTGCCTTGAGAATGGTTTGCACCAAAGGTTCCCCCCCTCCCTTTATATAGTGTTTAGAAAATATAACTTTTTCTTAAAAATCTTCCAAGTTGATTTTGTGCCATACAAGTGTCCTAACACTTGTCTTGGTCATAATGAATGCCTTTCCAAGTGTCCACTTAGTTGGCATGCCTTTACAAGTGTCCCTACATGTGTCCAATTTCATGAAGCTTCTCCTTGCTTCATCAAAGTTCATGTGAAGGCTAGATGGAGGTGGAGAAATCTTGGCTTGATTTTTATGTTATCTTGCATCCATGCCATACAAGTGTCATACCACTTGTTTCTATCATGTGGCTTGCTTTCTAAGTGGCTTATCATGAAGTTTCTTGCCTCTTCTACATCCTTCTTCACGTGCTCTTCATACCTAGGGGTGGGAACATAAATTTTTCTTCCTTTTATGCCATACAAATGTCATTCCACTTTTTATCACAAAACCTGTTTTAGTAAAAGCCTTATTCTGGATTCGTTAACCGTTGGATCTCCTTAAAATTTTAAAGGTACACTAATATTCCACATATGTAACTTTTGACCGTTGGGATTGATGAAATAATCTCTAGAGCTTTTCCACGTGATCTACCAAAGGAGACAAGAGAAGATTTTTCTTCTTATCTTGTTTTTGATTGGCCTATACTTCTGCTGATTATCAAAAATTACTAAACCATTTTATTAAATTGGTTTATATATTCTATAATTAAGATAAAATTTCTTAGATTATATGTATCATCTTTCCATGTTTTTCTTATGCTTGAATTTTCTTAAATAAAGTCTTAAAGTTGTTATCTTGAAAAATTCCTAGAAATTTTATTCTAAAGTTTTGTGTCTCAAAATATTTTGATACTTAGTTAGCTAAGTGTATGCTATAATTCCATTAGGTTTCTACAAAAATTTTAAAGTTATTTGAGCATTTTTGTCCTAGGGGCATATTGGTAATTTTGTCATGCTTCCTAGGGGCATTTTGGTCATTTTTCAAAAATATACAAGGGTATTTTTGTAATTTTCATCCTAAGGGTATTCTAGTAATTTCTACTTCATGGAAAGAGTGATTTAGTCATTTCTCTTCAAATATACTTGTATCCAAATCATCATCACATTTCCACAAGTGTTTAATAAAATTTTTAGGATGTTACAGGTACCATCAATGTATGGCCCTGCCCGAGTTAACTCATCCCGGTTAGGATAATGCCATATACTCCCCATGGTATCAATGCATTTAATAACTCAAGCCAATACAATGGCCAATCCCAACGTAATCAAATACGTCATTCATAAACACTACAAACAAGTGAACAGGGTACAATATTAGATATCTGATTGGCACCTAGCCATAATAACTGATGTAATAATCCGAACAAGGTTGGAAGATGGCACAAGGTTGTCCGAGTAAGTAAGCCTGGTAATTCACAAGGAAACGGTACGAGCTTTGCCGAGTAGGAACCCGATAGCTCTTTTCCCGAAAAGGTACGAGCTTTGCCGAGTAACAAACCCGGTAGCTCTTTTCTCAAGACATACAAGTTGTGCTGAGTAAGTAACCCGGTGGTTCTTTTCCCAAGAACATACGAGCTTTGCCGAGTAATGAACCCGCTCAACTCGGCCAACCCATCTCAGTAGCTGACGTCACAAACAAAGGTTTGACACATGCAACTCGGCCAACCCTTCCCTGCAGCCGACGTCGCAAACAAAGGTTTGACACATACAACTCGACCAACCTTTCTTGGCAGCTGACGTCACAAACAAATGTTTGACACATGCAACTCGGTCAACCTTTCTCGGCAGCCGACGTCACAAACAAAGGTTTGACACATGCAACTCGGCCAACCCTTCCCGGCAATCGACGTCACAAACAAAGGTTTGACACATACAACTTGGCCAACCCTTCCCGACAGCCGACGTCACAACACAACAATGTTTTA
>CM023952.1:9199213-9234929 GCA_013407115.1 Glycine latifolia
ATATATATATATATATATATATATATATATATATATATATATATATATACTCCACCCGACTTACCCAACCCGATAGTCGTCTTCCTCACACCATTTACAGACATCATCAATATATTTTACACAACATATTAAACAACAGATACACACCTTAACTCAACCATGATATCAAAAATCATTATTAACACAATAAACTCCTCTTACCTCAACATGGATTCTTTTCTTTAGATCTAACGTGTGTTTTGTTTGAACACTCGTTCTCACAGCGACCAAGAATGAAAAGTTTAATCTTCGTTCACAAATTCTTCTTAATGGAGAGAATTTTCCACCGCTGCTACGGTGGTTTCTCGAGAGTTTTAGTGGTACAGAAGGTGGAAGAAGTGAAAGATTTATGGTGCAAAGATTTTAGAGAGAGAAAAAGAAGAAAATCACTCCCAGAAGTGATAGTGAACCATTCTTCTGCTTCAGGCTTATTTATAGACGAATCATTGAGGCAAGTTGCCAACAACTTGATTCAGCTAGCTATCACAGCCACCATAGTTGTCCACTTGCGTGACCGAACAGCCACCATAGCCACCATTATTTTTACTATGCGTGTACGGATAGCTTATCTCAACCACAAATTTTGACTTTCACCTTTTACGCATAAACACTCATGCAAAATACTTTAATAGATTTCAATATTTATATTAAACAATTAATCAACACAAATGTCTTTCTACTTATAAAATATCATGATGTTACAATACTAGACCAACATCTCACTAATAATGAATGTCTTTCCCTATTTAATGAAGTTCCTATGTCATCTTGACTCACTATAATCTTCTAACATTGATTCCTCAAATGTTAGAAGCTAAATCACTTAACCTCACTCCTAATTTCTTAGCAAGTGCAATTAAATGATTTGATATTAGCAATAGTAATTAAGAAACTAACAAAAATCACACTATCCCTAGAAGAGACACCTATTAGTTACCATTCTCAAAACTCAAATTTCAAAACATTTTCCAACAAAAAAGAAAAAAGATTTTCATTGATTTGAAACTATCAAAGAAAAGAATGATGATTTTCAATTTTATCCAAAATAAAAGGGGAATGCACCCTTTTTTGAAAAATTCCATGCTTAAAAAATATATTCTATTACCTTTATTGAAAAATTCCATGCTTAGAAAGAATCCCATGCTTAGAGAGTTATTGAAGATCGCATAAGGAGGAAGATCAATGTTTTCGTAAATCAATTTGAATTTATGCAAAGAAGATGTACCATGAAAGTTATTTTCTTGATGTGACAATTCATGGAAAGGTATTGGGAAAAGAATAAAGACTTACATATAATGCTTATAGATATTGAGAAAGCATACAATATGGTCCCAAAAAAAGTCTTATGGTATACTCTTGAGAAAAAAAAGGTAGCATTAAAGTATGTCAATGCAATCAAGAATATGTATGATGGAGCTATCACATGTGTGAAAGCTTGCAATGGAACATCAAAGTATTTTCCTATCACGATAGGTGTTCACCAAGGTTCGGCTCTTAGTCATTATCTCTTTGCCTTAGTGATGGATGAACTAACGAAAGATATTCAAGAGGAAGTGTCGTGATGTATATTTTTTTGCAGATGATAGCGTTCTTATTGATGAGACCCAATATGGTGTTAATATGAGACTGAAATTGTAGAGAAGCACTTTGGAGTCTAAAGGATTCACGATAAGTTAGAGTAAGACAAAATATATGAAGTGTGAGTTTTCGCGAGTAAGAGATAATGATCAAGACACAATGCATCTACTTGGTCAAGAGGTACCCAAGAAAGATGTTTTAGATACTTGAGATCAATTTTGCAAAAAAGTGGTGAGATTGATGATGATGTAAACCATAAAATAAGAGCAGGGTGAATGTAATGGTGTAGTGCATCTGAGTTTTTGTATGACTGCAAAATTCCCCTTAAGCTAAAAGGAAAATTCTATAGAATAGCTATAAGACCGACAATGTTATATGGAGTGGAATGCTGGTCAGCACATGAACATAAAATAGGGGTAGCATATGAGGATATTAAGGTGGATGTGTGGTTATACGAAGATGGATAAGATAAGAAATGAGGATATTCGATGAAATGTAGCAGTAGTAATGGTGTGTGAAAAGATGAGGGAGCATAGATTGAGGTGGTTTGGGCACGTTATGAGACGTCTATTGGATGCTCCCGTAAGAACAATAGTTTATTACCAAGAGCTTGACACAAAGAGATGTAGAAGTCGACCAAAACTTACCTGGGGAAAGGTAGTTAAACAATACCTAATGAAGTGGGAAATAGATTTACGGACAGTGTGTCTTAGGACGGAGTGGAGAAAAGTTAGAAGTCTGGTGAAGGGTTAAACCCATTAACATCTCTATGTTCTAGTCGTTTCCTTTTTTTAATTCTTTTCCTCTTCATTTCTCTCATCCTCCTTTCATCCTTCTTTTTTTTGTCTTATTTCCCCTTTTTTCTTCCCCTCTCACTTTCTCTCTTTTTGTCTTATTTCTTATCTATCATTGGATTCATCTACCATCGACTCTAATTAACTTGAGTTAAAGGTGTTGTTGATGTTGTTGACCTTTATTGATAATAATTACAAATATTGCTCGTATACTATTTTTTCAATTATCCAAATGGTTGGAAGATTATAGGGATTGAAAGAGAGAAATGTATATTAAATGCAATATAATGGTGTTCAATTATCCAAAAGAGAATTTTCCAAAAAATGACTAACAAATGATATTCAAATAAAGATATTATTTCTTTTTTGTCCTAAACCTTGGCACAAATCTAAGCTACAATCCAATGAAAAGAAAAAAGATCTAATGAAAATAAAATAAAATATAAGCATATGGTTAATTAATCCACAAATTAGCATTAAAAATAGAGAAATGAAAATAACATAGAACGTTCATCAAATAGATATTTAAGATGATTACATGAGAGTTGCTAGCACGCCAATCCCTAATTATGAGAAGAAAACTAGCCTCATAGTCATTGACGTGAAAGGCATGGAAATGAGATGATTACAATAGAAGAGACGAAGAAAACATGATGAAGAACTCAATAGCACAATGATTTTTTCCCCCTAAAGTCTAGGTCAATTCCTTTCTAATCCCAACGAAAATGTCTTTTTATATTGGACCCTAGGCCCTTGTCTTGTCACTTCACTTCAGACACTGTTCGTTGGATGAGCTCTTCTGAGTTCTCAAATTGAATGAATTTTTCTTCCCTTCAGAGGAATTTGTTTGCTGGGTGAGTTTCTCAGATGATATGACCCTCTTTCTCCATTCTTGAGTTGTCACGTGGTCTTCTCTGCATGAGCTTCCTTGTTGGCAAGTTCTCTTTTAGTTACAACTTCCCTTTCTCTTCTTGGTGTTTCAACACTCTAATAAAAATAAAAAAAAATCTAATAAATGTTTAAAATTTTATTTACCATACTAAAGTTATATAAAAAAATTAAATTCTAACTATTTGAGACGAAACTAAACAAAAGTTAAAAAAGAAGAAGATAATTATTGTACTAAATTAATGCCAAAAGTAATCATGCACAACAATCTTTACTTATTAGGATTTTTCCTTGCATACAAAGTGGCTAATTCGAAAAGCAAAACTTGTTCAATTTGATTTACATGCATTAAAACTGTGAAAGTTAATTGATGTTAAAAAATAATATAATATTAAATTATTTATTTATTAATTTTTTAACTATAATATAAGTTACATATTTAAAATTATTAATTATTTAAAACTAAATATTTTTTAGTTTACAAAGATTTAGAACTTAATTTTTTTATAAACTACCCAAACCCTTGCTTATTAAGTTTGTTCCCAGTATTTTAAAAACTTATATGTATTCAAATGTTTGTTATCATAATTTTTAATTTCATTAAAAATATTTATTTTATTCTATGCATTACATAAATTAAAATTCAAATACTAATTAAATTCTTTATTTTTTGTGTATTTACCCAAATGTTTACTTAAAAAATAAATTTGAGATTTCAATCTCACTTTAGCCAACCATTTGTTATTAATTTTTATTTTGAAACAGAAAAGTAAAAAACAGCGATCATGATTCCCACTTGAGACACGTGCCCTTCTTTTGAAAAGTAAAATGTGTTTCTAAATTCTCAGCGAACTACCAATTCAAATCACAGAAATGGAGGGAAACCACCTCAATTCCGTTTCTCCCAAATCTCTCTGATTCCGACGTTCTCACTTCCGAACCGAACCAAAAAAAACCCTATCACCGTTCCGCAAAGCAAATCCCTCCATGGCGGAAACCCTAAGCCCCAACCCCGCGATGGGTCAGAAGCAGAGGCTCCGCATCCAGTCCCCGACCAGCCCCTTCTTCCTGGGCTCCAACGACGACAAGCTCGAACGCGCCCAGGCACGCGCAGCACGCGCCGCCGCCATCCGCCGCAAGAGCCTCGCCCTCAATCAGCCCCTTCAGCCCAACTCCGATCCCTGCCTCAACAAACAGCAGATCCTCGACTTGTTCCAAAACTGCATCAAACTCGCCAGCGAAAACGTAAAGCCCAACCCCCCCCAAACACAAAAAAAACAGAAAAAATAATTAAACTCTCTCTTTGTTTTTTATTTTGTGTGCCTGCAGAAAATTAATCAGAAAAACACGTGGGAGTTGAACCTGATTGACCACCTTACTGATATCATCAAGGCGGAAGAAGAAAATGATGCGGAGACTAATTTTCAAAAGGTATGTTATAGTTAAGGTTAAATTATTCATCTTCCCCCTTGGTTGTTTCCATTTTTTTTATTTTAGTTTTGAGAAAATTGTAAATTTTAGTTCTTACACATGCTTGAAAGTTAAGCTTTAGTCTCTAACATTGACAACAGAGAAAATTTTCTGGTTGCATAAAATTGCTACAACAACATTCTGGTGGGGATAAACCACTACAAGCAATTGCCTAGGGGACTAAAGCTTATAATTTTCTCTTATAGGAACTAAAACTTAAAATAAGGACAGGTATAGGGATCAAATAAATAGTTTAGCCTGTGATTATTTTTTAGTTTGATAATTCATGAGATTTTTGTTATTTAAGGTTTTATTGGATAGTGTTATATCACCTGCGATATTAACAAATCCATATGCAATGCACATATATTTAAATTTTAATTGGTATGCTGAAGGGTGGTTTCATTGTTTATGGATTGCATAAATTAATTTACAAGAGTGATTTTTTTTTTTATCAACAATGGTGAATTTGTTACCGTTCTCACAGCAATGGCACTAGAAGCGAAGTTATGTTTGTGTAGAATGTAGATGTTCATTGAAATTGAAAATTTGTTTGGGCAGGCAAGCTGCACTCTTGAGGCTGGAGTCAAAATTTATTCATTAAGGGTGGATTCAGTGCATTCTGAGGCTTATAAAGTTCTTGGTGGGATGAATAGAGCAGGCCAAGAAGCTGAGGAAGGTTTCAATTTATATACCCGTTTATCAAGCATAGTGCAGCTTTTGCCCTCTTATCATTTTCTGTTATCAAGCTGAGCATTACATTATTTTTGGTTTTGTAATCTTTCGTTCTCAATTAGTTCTAATGCTAAGCCATGATGTCAGAGACTACCCTGGATGGTGTTAATATTGAAAGTGGACGAGAAGAAAACAGGAAAGAAACAAGCAAAAAGGTCTGTGGTCTTTGGATCTCTGGACTTGACTGGTTAAACATTTTGCTTAGTTTTAAGAGTTGTTTTTGCATGCAGTTGTCACCTTTGTCAACGTTGGAATCATCTTTTGAGGCACTTAATGTAAAGAAGTTCGATGGTGATCTCAAATCCTATTCTATTTCTGTTACTTGTTTGTTGAGGTGTTGTGTTGAGGTTGTGCTGAAAATGGGTTATATTATTGTTTTTTTTTTTTTTTTTGTTAAAGCTGCATTTGTCGTGGATCCTCTCTATCGCCAAACAACAGCAAAATTCGATGAAGGTGGAGCCAAGGGTCTTTTAATGAATAATCTCAGTGTATATGGTGACTGTAGGGTGCTCTTTGATTCACAAGAAGTTCCTGCCAAGTGTATGGCAAGCCAAAATCAATCTGATATTTCTGATACTATTGATCTTTCTTTTGTCAAAGGTTTGTTACTTTTTGAATACTATGGTGAAACTGTTGTTACATCTGCAAAAGAACACATTCAATGTGGACAATGATGACTTACTTTCGTCTGTAGATTGTATTGATCAAATGGTGTTGGACATGCGTGTAAAGGATGAAATTTCTCCAAGTCTCAGGACTATAGTAAACCAATTTGATGAAAGTAACAGAAGGCCCACTGATATTCAACTTCAAGGCCAGAATTCAGTTGAAGATCTTGACAATGCTGATAACAATGAAAATGGTTTTGACAGAGAAGAATATGAGAACTGCACGGCCTGGAGTGATGATCATGATGACCAACCAGTTGTTGCCGATCTAGGCTATAATGATGCAGATCCAAGTTTTCCCAGTTACCCTCAGGTTTTTCTATTTTTCAAACATAGAAGTATATATGACTGTCTTGAATGAGCTTTTAATATGTGAATGATGCACTTGTTTTAAAAACATTCCAAATCTTGTACTTGTAGGACAATGATGAGCCATTTCCTTCCCCAGAAACTGATATGGATGACAGATTTGAAAATGTTGACGGGTATTTATTTTTTAGTCTGGGTTTTAGTTCAAAACAAAATGCATGGGCAGGGCCTGATCATTGGAAGTATCGAAAGTCCAAAGGTGGGGTTTGGTTGCCAGATAAAGATTTTAATACTTATATATTTTTAGAATTCAGTATGGTAATCATTTTAGAATATTTATTGTAGTCTCAGAGGTTCATCCTACTTCTGAAGATGGGTCGACCCTAAAAAGTAGACAGCCAAAGAGTAAGAGACAAACTGAAGTTGATTTAAATTTCACAAATTCTCTTGAGAAAAAAATGCTAGATACATTTTCTCCTCCCAAGAATCCCAAATTGTTACTGCTTCCTGAAAGCAGATTTCCTTGCAATACAAAACTTCCTGAGGACTGCCACTATCAGCCAGAAGATCTTGTCAAGTTATTTCTTCTGTCTAATGTAAAGGTAGTTTCTTTTAGATGAGTTTCAAAGTGTTCTCAGTGGTGATTTCTTGTCAAGTTTCTTTTGCTATGTGAAGGCATGTAGCGGTGTTTATTTTATATATCTGATGATTTCTATTCTTTCTTTAGTGTCTCGGGAGGAAGGCAAACAGGTTCTCAGGTAAAATTTGCAGTTGTAAATTTGTGATTTCAATATATATATATGTGTGTGTGTGTGAAGTATGGATTGATTTTTAAATTCTATGAAAATTTGTAAAATTATTCTATTTCATAAGACTATCAACACAATAGTTGAATTGCTAAAAATATAACTTCTATAAAAAGTAGTTAAAACTTTAAAAAGTGTCATTTTCCCAAGTTTGACGTGGTGTAATTTGATCCTATTAAATTACACCAACTTCACGCTTGGTGTAACGTGATCTCATCTCTCGCTCTATATACATAAATATAAAAAAAAAAATTAGAGAACATTTTAGCACGTTTTCAGCTGTCACTAGATTGTGTTTCAACTCTCAAGTTCCTGTGTTTTTTGCAGATGGATGTAGAGAACAATTCCATGAATATGAATCATTCCCTTCGTGGGATAATGGAAGTGTTTGTGGGGATGACGCTGGTGACTACGGAGGTGATCTTCATAGTGACATGGAGGACACCAACATTCTTATTACTCAGCCTCGTCAGGTGGGTTTTGATTTTTAGTGAATAATTTACACACTTGCTCTGATATGTTGTTTTAGATAAAGTGTTGAAAGAATAACGGTTACAGATTATCCTTATCAATATTTCAGTCTAAAATATTGCAGTTAGAACTCACTTATATTCGTATTTTCAAATTTCAAATGACACAGGTCAATAAAATTGAAGTCCAGTATGACAAGACTTCCAAACAAGTCGATGTTCATGCACTGAAAATTACTCTTTGGGACCATGTTCAAGAATCTGCTAAACTTCCTTTAGAGGTATGTTAAGATTTCTCCATTTCCTAGGACTCTAGGACTGCCGAGTACAAAATATGTGTTGTCTAGTTTTAAACTTATTAAATTAATCTTTCCCTTCCCGAGTTATTTCAATTTTCTTTCGGATTCTGTTTCATTGCTAACACTACATTTTTTCCTTACGAATATGTCTAAATAAACAATTTAAGTTATTTTTCTATTTGTGGTTGAATTGTAAGTACTAATTATTATATTGATTTGTTTTTGACCCTCTCTTTATGCCAAAGGGTCAAAAAGATACCTTATCTTTCAGGAATATATTAGCCAACTTTCCTAGCGAATGCAATGCTGCTGCAACAATTAGTGACATCTCTCCTCATTTGTGCTTCATATGTCTATTGCATCTGGCAAACGAGAAAGGATTGAGCATTCAAAATTCCCCCAACTTGGATGATCTTGCCATACGGTTTCCACAAGTTGCTGATTCTATAAGGGGAACAGTTTAGATTCCTCTCCACTCAATTATTCTTCAGCTCACGAATCAAGAAACGGTATGTGCACTTACGTTGCTTTAGGTACTGTTGTCAAAATTGGATTGATGGATGTTCATTTCATTGGTTCCCCTTGCTTGTTCCGATGTTTTTTCCCCTTTCAAGATAAGATAAGCACGTTTTTTGAGAAATGTTTTTTTTTTTTCATCTTTGAAAATCTTTCCTCAAAAACCTTTCGACTAAACATTCCTGACTCAGGTAATCTAAACACACTTTGAGGTTTTTCGCCTACTTATTTTTGTTCATAAACATCTGCTAATTGAACTTTCTCAATCATTATTAAGGTAGTCAATATATTATTAAAGGATTTTGATTACAGATTTGGCTGTAAAACCTTGATAAAAAAACTTGAAATCAAAATTATTCATAAGGTTGGACTTCAATATGTCTATTATATGTGTGTTTGATTTCACATTGAAGGATTAATTTTGGATTCAGAATTGATTTTAATACATATGATTAATTTTAAGTTGAAATAAGCTTGAGTTTTTCATTTTCTCAAAAAAATTATACGCTCATTCAAACATGCAGTACACGTATAACTCAATAATCAATTTTGGCTTGATTCATTCATTCAGAGTTCAGACACGTGACATGCATATTTATGTTGTCATTTTCAGATGGGGACTGTTTTACTGGTGAAACACGTCCAAGAAAGCATTGAAGTGAGCAACAAGTCTTTGTGGTTGGAGGTTGCAAATATCAGTTTGCTTATGGTGGTTTAACACTCGTTAAGGAAATGTCAGACCTATAATGATGTCTTGTTATTATTCTGTACATGAAAGTATTCAACACATGTAGTGCTCTAATTTCATTCTCCACTCCAGCCCGTTTCATGTGTTTAATGCTCTGGCTTTTACGAGAATGGCTAGTGTTGGTATAAACAAAGGCATAGATTGACGGATGAGTGACTGATTATTGAATCGCACTTCCCTATCCCTCCATTTTCTATTAATTGTCAAACTGAAACAATCAAATTTATTTGTAAATAATAATAATAATAATATAATAATAATAATAATAATAATAATAATAATAGGATGGATTTAGATCAACATCAACAAAATCTTTAACCCAAGTTAATTAGGGTCGGATGAACTTAATGATAAATCGGAAATAAGACAAAGAGAAAGGGAGATGGGAAGAAAAAGGAAAAATAAGACAAGAAATGAAAAATAAGCTAAAATAAAAGAAGGATGAAAGGAGGATGAGAGAAATGAAAAGGAAAAAAAAAATGGAACAACTAGAACATAGATATACTAATAAATTTAATCTTCGATCAAACTTATAATTTTTTTTCATCCCATCTTAAGACACATAGTCTGCTAATCTATATCTTAATCTATTAGGTTTTGTTTAATTATCTTTTCTCATATAAGTTTCGGTTGACCTTTATTTCTCTTTGTGTTGAGCTCTTGGTATCAAACTTTTATTCTAACAAGAACATCCCGTTGTCGTTTCATAATGTATTCAAACCATCTCAATCTATGTTCCCTCATTTTTTCACACACCGGAACTACTGTTACCTTTCGTCAAATATTATCATTTTTTATCTTATCTATTTTTGTATAACTACACATTCACTTTAATACCCGCCATTTCATCCACCCTTTTCGTGTATTTAGATAACTAACTAAATTATGTTCCTAACCTTTTCGTGTATGAGTTTATTATTTGTTGAAATAAAGTAAAAGGCACTTTCGATAAGCTATTCTAAAAATCTTATGAAAATAAACTAAAAATAATTTGTGCAAGAGTTATAACTTGTTTTTTTTTAAAGGAAGTTATAACTTGTTTTTGAAAGTTAAATAAGCGGCATAAACGTTTAGTTGTTCTCAGTGCCAATTATACATATTAAATCTGGTGTTATTAGACTTGGTTATGGACTTGAATTACATATAAATTTTCAATGAACAATAACTCTATTTCAAGACAGTTTTTAATGATACTGCGATTGTTTTACTATTGCTATTTTATAACCTGCTATTTTTATTATTTTTCCTCATTTTGAATTACATATAAGGATAATATTTATTTTTAAAAATTAGAAAAGACTTAAAACTATAAAAAAATTAGAAAACACTTAATATTTATATCATTTCCTTTTAAACTAACCTTACCCTGTATCACATAGTACACTTGGTTTAACTACGAAATTTATTCATGGACAGTGCTTTTGGATATCATTCTACACTCGAATACAAGTTAGGACATTGTTGCAAGGGTCAAATGGGTAAAAGTACTTACACAGTACAACATATTCTGATTGATCGGTAATAGAAACGGTTGATGGATCCAAAATTGTTCATGGATTTTTGTTTTTTTTGCAAATTAACTATAAGCTCCAAGAACTGAATAAATACTTTAACTTGATTGGGCAAAATTAATTTAGTTGATGGACCCACGAGATTCTTCTATTATCCTTGTCAATCAAACCTAAAATTGATTAAACACAACGAAGAAGCAACAGTCTGAGCCTTGGTTCAAATCTGAAGCAAAAAAGTAATACAAAAAGACAGTCTCAATATTCTTTATGCAAGTTTTACCCAACATTTGACGATTTCTAGCTTTAAACGGTGTTACACATGGAATAAATACCCAAAAAAGAATGATAGAAAATACAACATTTGTATTTTACACTTGACCTTTCGTGAACACATATGAGCCTCGATGACTTGCTTTTGCTATTACCAGCATTTGAAAACTGTTGGAGTATTATGCAACCACTCACCTCCATGGAGGCCGTGTTATGTATCTAAGAACTCTGTACTTTCCCTTGAGAGTGTGCATGAGATTCGGCAAGCCCTTCCTTCCACCCTTTCTGACGCGCTCTAAGTTCCCATAATGCAGTTAGCTTCTTCTGCGCGACTAATGTCAACTCAGCCTTCTCCCTAGCCTCCTCGCACGTTTCCATCCCTGAATTGCACTTGTCTGCTTCCTTCTGATACTGAGATGCAATCTTCTTTGCCTCAAGCAATGCCATGTCAGCACGTTGCTGATTTTCCACGGCTTGGTTCTCCCGTAGCTTGAGTTCTTCTGCCAATAGCTCAGCAAAATTCTTTTCAGTGTCTCCACTCACTTCTGGATCAGGCTTTGCACAATCTGAATAACAGTTCAAATCAAGAAAAGAAAAAGTAGTTGGTAATGTTAGTTTAATCCAAACAATGCATCAATAAAAACAATATGTTTTATATCGATGCAGCTGCGGGGAAAATAAAATGTGTTATTGAGCGTATTTAAAGGGGGGATCAACACACCAGAACCATGAAGCAACATGTAATCCGAGCAAGTTTAGTACAGCACACAAAGGGTATATGCATTCTTATTAGTTTGATACCTTAATTTAAACACAATAGATTCTAAGTTGCTTAAAGCAATATTGAGCAACAAAAGCACCAAAATATTATTTAGCACATTGACACGAATACTGGGTTGACATAAAACAAAATGTTATAGTAGACATAGTCAATGATAAATGGATTTTTTAAAGATGAAAATAGGCCTGTAATATCTGTTTTTGTTTTTTACAATAAAAAGGGAAAACATACAAAAGATGAATGAGATTTAGGATCCTAAATGATGATCTCATATAAGGATAAATATGTAGCTATCTTACTGCTTAAAGTGAGAACAATGTTACTTTAATACCTACAATCCTACCACCAATCCACCATACAAAGTATGTGTACATAGAAAAAAGTATAACAAGAACAAAATGGGCTATTTATATAATTCACAGTAGTTCATCAAGGAGACAAACCAACCTCCGAAGGAAGTGTTGCTCAGTCCTGCAGAAACACACAGAAAGAAACTGAAATAAGTACATGCTCAATTTGAAGTTAGATGAAGAGAAGGGACAACCAGTACATTACGATAAAACCTCAAAGTCATTCAATTGGAAATAGCACAAAATTTTGAAACTATAATTTATGTGATTATGGAATTTTCAAATTTATTAGTGATAACCAAAGGAAATAACAGTATCCAAGGTTGTAGTACTTAATTTCATATTTGCTTAAACTCATTACATAAAAATAGGTTATGTGGGGATGACTAAGCCTGATAAGTTTGGCAGTGAATGTGCAAATCAATATGGCTGCAACTTTTAACTGCTTTTAGTTAGATGGACAATTGGCAGTTACTTTATTCATAAGATATTGTGGGAAAAACCCAAAACCCTAGGCATAATAATGTCAAAAAAGCAAACCAATCTGCACCATCGATTGACACGTTCTATTAACAGTGTCTTCTCATCAAATCACTAATGCCAGAGCACATGAATCAGAAGGTTAAAGGGATCAAACTGCTTATATCAGTGGAAGGAGTCATGATTCAACTTCCACAATTGAACTATACCTAAAAAAATAAAATAAAAATACCAACACAACCCAGATCTTAAAAACTCATCCAAAACCCAGATTGGACAACCCAATTAAGAAAAGATTAGTTTTTTAGCAAGATCATGAGATGGGTAATTGAGAAACTAACGAAATCAGATCTGAGAGAGAGAGGAGAAAGACCTTGTGGAATAGAAAGAATGGGTTGTGAAGAGCAATCGCAGATGCAGGGGGCACAAGTAGAAGAAGAGTGGTTGACCGCAGCCAAACCTTCAACGAAATGCCAGTAGAGAGGGGGACCCACTATGTACCCTGCTATGCAGAGCGCCACCACCACCAAACTCACCCTCAACAACACGGCCTTTGATTGGTTCAGAGCCATGATTTTCGCTCTCGGGGTTGGCACACAAAAACAGAAGACAGCAATAACTAAATGAAAACTAGAGAGAGAAAACGAATGATGGGTGGTGTTGTGGGAAAGTTAAGGTTGTTTATTTGGAGGCGTCGGCAATGTCAAGTGGAGAGATTGACAAGAGTTGCCAGTTGCCACTACACTGCTTCGTCTTCTATCTTCACCTTTTCTCACATTTTTAATATCTTTTCTCCCTTTGTTTATTGACAGATTTCATTTTGGTGACAGTTACTGTCTTCCAGTTTAAATTGATTATTTTATAAAGAAAATACACAATAAAATTTAGAATTTAGAATTTAGAATTAAAAATAAATATATTTTTTATTGTTTTTATTATTTTTAGTAGTATTTTAGTTTATCTATGGCACAAAAGAAATGTTTATTTATATAATTAATATTTACAATAAATAATAATTCTAAATATATAAATTATATTATAATTAAAATTTATAATAAATAATTACTTTTGAACATATAAATTCAATTTTAGAATTATGGTAAATTGTGATATAATGTTATTTTTAATTATTAAAAGTTTATTTTAAAACAATATTAAAATTTAACTTAGAACTAAAAATATTAAAAAATATAAATTGAAAGAAATAAGAAGTTCAGAAAAATACTTAAAAATACAATGGTTGAAGAAAAGTCCCCAAAAATGACACCTAAAGACACTCGTTCAAAAATTACATTGATAAAGAAAAAACTCTAGTAAGCATTTTGTTGACTTTAAAATATCGTTGGCTTAGAACATCTTCAACATACAAGTGATTATATGAGTTATTTAAAATTAAATAATGTTGCTCAATAATTTTTTTACAAACAAATGACTTAACAATACGTTAATTAAGTGAATTATTTAGATAAATAACTGTTTCTACTAATTTGTACCAATAAAAAAAAATTTAGTCAAAATTTAATGTGACTCAAGTTAAACGCTTTTTTATTTATCGATAAATATTAGTTTATTAGAATGTTAATAAAGAAAATCAAACCCCATGATCTTTCCCATTTTCTCATCCAACTCACCTTATATCTCCCTCAACTTAAACACTTGCTCTAACAACTTTAGTATTGAAATATTTTTTTTTTAAGTTCTTAAATCTATATGACATTGTATAGCATAAAATTTTAAGATAAGCAATGTATTTTGAATGATAGTCATCGCTACATGATAACCCAATGCCTAACAAAGTGTAAGACTTTAATTATTTCAAACTCTTCAATTGATTTATTTAGAAAATGAAGTGGATTAGAAGGTCACTTTGGGGGGGGGGTTTAAATAGTGACATTTGACTGACTATGACTTTTTCTACAAGAGAGCACACAATTTATGAAGTGTTTTTTAGACTACCAACTTTGATTTCAAAAGTTTTGTTAAGAGAAGAGCTAATCTTGTTATATTACTTTGGATGGAAATGATTGTCTAATAAAATACTTGCAAGTTAGTCATGAGATATTGTTTCAGAAGCTAGTTCAAAAAGTTCAGATTCTAATTAATGTAGATTATGGTTTTATCTTATCTAAAGAAAAATAGATGTTGCTTCTGATCCTTGAAACACATTTTGTAATTTTTTTTATGAATTGTATCAAAGATATATCTTTTAAAATGTTATTCCAAAACAAAAAGCAAGTAAGCAACCTTTGGGCTATGTTCAATCCGTACACTTGTAGGATTTCCTCTAACACGAGCATCAATTGTGGTATTCTTTCTTCTGAAGTGTCCACATGCTCTTACAACTAGTATTTTTCAAGCCTTTGTAGACTCCTCCAAAGTATTATTTTTAAAATCCTTTCCAAACTTCACCCGAGTATTCTTTCTAAAAGCCTCTTGAGGCTTCACCTCAATATTCTCTAAGTCTTTACAGGCTTTACCTAAGTATTGTTTCAAAAAGCCTTTCTAGGCTTTAAACCCAAAGTAACAACTACTACTTGACTTACACAACACTTTGTTGTATTCTCTCAACCTTTAGAAGCAGCAATCCCCTACTTGCTCTCCTTATGTTTCATATCCTAAAAGATTATGTTTAAGGACAGATACCTAATACACCTTTTAGTAAGCACTCATTAGTAAGGCTCTACTAAAAAGGTGTTTACACATACACTATGTGGCTAAATGGATTTGGATCTAAGGTCCTTGAGAGCTTAGGCTAAGAAAGACTAATGTTAGAAGCAAATGATATATATATCATATGTGTGTGTGTGTAATACAACTTCTTGATCTATACAATCTCTATCTTATTTTCCTTCCCAGCAATGGGCTTCAACAACTCTTCCTCCTTTCATAGAGCTTGCAGGTGGTTGTTGCTGGTTTCTTGAGAGGCTTGAGGGACAAGGAGATTCATTGTGTGTTGCCCTTATCAAAATAGCTAGATATTTTTTTCCTTAGCTAGATGACAACTTGAACACAATTTGAATTTTGAAATTGTTATTGTTTGTGTTTGTTGTCTTGACTTCTCCTTTCTCCTACTTAGTCATGAGTTTGCTACTTTAGAGAAGGGAGTCTTTTTGCAAATATTGAGTGTTCTTCTTTCTTTATATCATGACAACTTTGTTAAGGACACTTCTTTTATTTTTTGGTTGCCTTTCTTTGATTTGGACTTGTAGGTGAAAACAAGCTCTCTTCTCTAGAATCACTTGTGTCTTTTGGAGAGCTTGTTGCTTCAAATGTAATGCCTTAGTACATTGTTGCATGGTTTCTTCCTTTATTACTTCTGGAGAGTGCTTTTGAATAATGCAGACACATTTATCTTCTCTAATCTCTTTTAAATTGCATCTTCTAACGATCCTTTAGTCATGTCTAGCTTTTGGTATCTACCCTTTGACTAAAGATACCTCCAGAATCATATTTCTAGTCATATACAACTTATGATATCTTTACTTTGAACTAGAAAACATGACTGCCCTCCTACTTCTAGTATTTGCTTCTGAAGTTAGACACACCCTAAGCATGGAAACTCTTCACTATATGCCCATTCTTTACACCTTCTCCATGCTTTTGGATTAGGTCCTATCTTTTAAAGCACTCAAGGCAAACCATTAGTAACACAAGTCTAAAGAATTTAGAATTTTCTTCTTAAAAGTTTGTTTCATTAATCTCAAAACTTCAGGATAAAACATTGTCACAACGTGGCTATCACGACAGGACGACGATAAAAAAATAGAGAGGGTTTTCAAAAAAGGAAAACTAGGGGAGTCGTCACCAACATTTATTTAAGGAAACTGTTGGAAAAACCAAGAAAGATAAGGAACAGTTTACGATTTGAGAGAAAAAGAGTTCAGGAGTTGTTTACGCACAGCGAAAATGTTAGCACTCCACGCGTTCATCATGAAGACAACAACCTTTAATTGAGTGTGCTACAAATAAAATGACTTTTAAATTATTTATCTCTCTTAAGAACATGAATTATGTTTGTTTATTCAGAAAAATAAAGCAATTTTTTTAGAAAAAAGAGGATTGTATATATATATTTTTTAGTTTTTAGGTCAACAAGGGGTTTGCCTTCGCTTCTACGTATTCCAAGTGTAATGAGAAAATAAAACTTACGTAGTTCTCTGGTAGAAAACAACTTTTGTGTTGGGTTGATTTTAGTTTTTTTGAAAGATTTGTTTTAATTGTGTGACAAAGAGTCGTTAAGGCATTAAATCTTGAAACAACATTGAATTTTAAGAAAATAGCAGTGAGAATTGCTTAAGACATTGGACCTTGAAGCGATTTCGGGTAATGTGTAATTTTCATTGAGAAAAAAAAGTTGAGTGATTACTTTACTTTAGAAAAAGATTTTGGTTTTATGGTAAACTTTGTGAAGTCAAGAAAGTCAGAGACCCACCATGACATTCATAAAATTTACTCACACATTATTGAAACACCACCAAGCAAGTCAGAGACCCAACATAGAGTGCACAAAATGTAAGTGAATAAGCAACAAGGGTGCATGTATGGAGAAAAAGCATGTAGTTGGCAAGATTTGTTATATTTCAGAATTCTCGAAAACAAACTAGGTCCAAATTGAAAGAGGATGTATGTGTAAAATAAAGAATGTAAATACAAGTTTTTAATTTGTGTTAGGCTTAACAAAAATGGGCGTTATATTTTGTGTAGAAAAAAAGGGGTGTGTAGAAATAAGGGTCTGTAAATAGTAGTCTTTGTTTTTATTTTTTCTTAGTCTTAATAGAAGCAGATTAGGCCCCAAAATGAAAGAGGGTGGATCTGTAAAACAAAAGGGAGCAAATAGCAGTTTGCTTTATTTTAGGGAAAAAAGAAACAACAACGAAAGAGGAGAAGATAAGGAAGGAAGAGAGGAGAAGGAAAGAATGAGGGTACCTAGAGACCCCTTCTCTTTCTCTGACTGCAGTGCCAAATGACACGAAATTGTTGACTCCTTTTGTCTCCTTGGAATTTGTGTCTCTTTTGTTATTTTTTTTTCCGTGTCCAGACCTCCCCCTTTTATATTGTTCTTTCTTCCTATGTTCTCTTTATTCTTTCTTTTATTATTATTAATTTTAGTTTTATCATTGTTCCTATTTTTCCTATTTTTTCTGTTTTATCATATTTGTTTCCTTGTTTTTTATTTTATTTTCTTCTTTCCTTTTTTTTCCATTTTATCACCTTCCTTTCTCTTTTTTCCTTTTTTTTGTAATTATTATTATTATTATTTAAATTATTTTTCTTCTCTCCCTTTTTTGGGACTCGGACAGAATTAGGGTCTGACAAACATCATGTAATATATATAAGCAACTAGATATGACTATGTGTCTTATGCCACTTCAACATCTATCACAAGATACAACATCAAAACAACTCAATGCACATCTATAAATACATATATGTACAACTCTTAAAAGATAAAATATCCTAAACATCTAAGCTGATCAATATTATACATAAAACTTACCAAAGAAAAGAATAGAAAAATCACATCTTTATATCCAAGCATGCACATCCATGATGTTTTCAAAACAAAGGTTCACCTCCTAACCATATGCTCCCACGAACACGAAGTTTGAGTTCATCACAATCACAATCACATGCCACAACACATGCAAGGTAACTTTACACAAACCAACATACTTATAATAATTTAAAACTCAATAAATAAAACATATTTAAAACTCTATCATATTTAAAACATTTAAAGGTCAAATAATAAAAACATTCAACTAAAATAAAAGAACACCTCGAGTACAACTATCACGAATCACAATCAAGTGCCAACATCATAAATCAACCATCAAATATCATCATCATAAGTTTATTAGTCATTGTCACCATGCACACCAAATTAACACAATCATAAAAAATGAACTATACTCAATGGAGATTCACACCACATGGGCGATCATCATAGGCCCCATCCCTCAACAAGGTACTCATCTTCATCCATTGGAGAGTCACTTGACTGATCCTATAAAAGAATTGTAGTTTTGTTGAAATAGATGTGAATAGTGCTTACCTCGGTCAAGCCATAACCTTTAGAGGACTTCGTCCACTCATCTATTCTATAGACTCATTCAGTGTTAGACCCAAATTATTTCTAATTTTAAAGAGTAATTCTAATATTTGTGTAATTCTAATTATCCTTAACTAACTTTGTGTGATTTCTTATTTTTAGTATTATTTAATCCCCTAAATTTACTCATTCATTCTTCATTAATTGAAGATCCATTAGTAGTACTTAACTTTTCAAAGCTTTTACATAATCTATTTTAAATGAAATTTAAAAGATTTGGGAAAAGATTTTGAAAGCACAATTCAACCTTCATTCTTGAGTGTTTTCGTTGTCTTTATATACAATTAGCATGATAGATCATACCATCTAGGCATCTAGCTTATTGTAGAAGGAACATCCACTTGTTCTCTAAGCTTATTTGGAGAGGAATATCTTTACTAGTAGGATAGGGTGAAAATTTTCATCAAATCCTTTAAGAGTGCTGAAACTACTCTACTTGTACTCCTAAAAAAACACCATTAAAGAATTATAAAGAAAACTAGGAAGAAGATAAAAATAACAACTCAGATATTTTTTTATCGATGATAATAGGTAAAAAATGATACATTTATATAACCCTATAGGATGTTAACCAATGGATAATAATTATCCAAGTGTCAACATCTCATTATTTATAATAAAAGTAAGAGAAAATTACAAATACCTCCCCTGAGGTTTACTCATATTACACATGCGTCCCTTTTTTCTCCACATTACTTTGGCCTCCCCTCCCCTAACATCATTAATTAACGTTTACATCTTCTTTTTTTCCAAAGCCCAAACTTCCCTTCTCTATTTCCAATAGACTTTGGAAAAACCAAACATTGATGCTCTCTGCAAAAGGAAGAGTTAGTTGTGCCACGACGTGGCACAACTCAGCGACATCATGGGGTTTGGTGGCGCCACCAGGAAGAGCCTCGTTCACACTCATCATAAGGAGCCTCATGAATATGTGATGCTTGTCAGCCATTGGGAACCACTGAGCATGCTACTAAGTCGCCAAGAATCAGTGTTTCACAAAGAGTGATACGACACCCATAAATTTGTGATGCGGATGGCAGTGCATGAGGCTTCCCAAGTATGGAGTACAATAGTGTAGATCTAGATGACATGTGGAAGGCCTCAATATCATCGTCAAGATGCTCAAAAGCAACAATCTCTTCGTTGATATTGTCCTCGACGACGCTCATCCTAGTCACCAGTCAACACTTGCTTCTTGAATTTACCTGAGGGTGAAGGTGTCTTTAGGGTTGAAGAATTATTGGTCATTGGGATTAGAGGGGTCAACGTCAGATTGGATCTCGGTGAAGATGTAGTTGGTCTCTTCCATGAGGTTTGGTTAATAGAGTCATTGTCAGAGGAGCTGAGGTTGATATCTATGGTGCCACGTAGGATGAGGATGGTGACAAAACCGCAAAGGATGGTGATCTTGATGTTGTTGAAGGTCTTTTGGATCTTTCGGCAATAGGGAAGCGCGTTGTCGTGACTTCGTGTACTTGAAGTTGACAAACGTGCACCGGTGCTTCGCTTGTGGTGGTTTTTTTTTCCATATGGAAGTTGAGATAGAATAGAAGCTGAATGATAGGGATTTTTTTCCAAACACTTGGTGGGCATGAGATCTTACGATATAGGGAAGCCCTTGGTGCAGATGCAAGGAACCCATGAATAAAAAAACATATCATAATAGTGAAAGTTTCATTAGCTATGTTGATGTTAAATGTCATAATTTATTCTAATATTAAGAGTCTTTTATGTATAATTTTATTTCCGTCATAAATAGATGTGGTTTTGTGTTTTGGGTATAGTATGTTTCCTTGTATACGTGATCAGGGTAAGGAAGTTGAGAGAGTTGGTATTTGGTTGACGTGGCTGTCGTGTGTATTTTTCTTGGAAAGGATCACATCCTTGGCTCTAATACAAGTTCCTTTGTAATATATTTTCAATAAATTAGCTTCTAAAAAAAATATAAACTGGAAGTTGGAGTGCAAATTCGATAGATCAATTGAATTTTTTTTTCCTGGAAAATGGAATCACACAAAGGAAGGGGGTGAAGATGTAGCGCCCTGGAATTTCAAGTTGCTAAGCTGGACGTTTTATGTATGTGTTATGATGATTGATTATATATTTTATTGTATTATTTGCTATTTTGAGTGCTTTTGCCTTGGGTTGTGCGTTTGGTGAGTGTAAAGTCAACTTTGTTGGCTGAGTTTGTTGTGCATGCACACAAAATGAGACATCTTGTCAACTGTGTTTATAAGCAGCAGGCTGGCGTAGCAGAAGCGTGCTATTCTCTTCTTCAACCTTTGCATTTTCTCCCCGTTCTCTCTCTAAACTTACCCAGAAAACCTCTCGTTCTCGACCCCTCTGTGTTAACTTTAACCTGTGAGAACCACCATGGAATCCCAACGTCAAGAAGGACCCCATGGCCGGAGCAGACGTTTAGGATGACCCGTCATGAAGCTTGAGAACGAACTCGTGGTTAGGTAAGGGGAGTTTATTATGTTTGATAAAGGCTTTAGATTCCATGGTTGGGGCCAGAGAGTCCAACTATGACAATAACTGCATGTCCCTGGTGTGTGTTGTTTTCCAGAAAAGCTATGCCTTTTTAATGAATGGGACGTGATATGCTTTATGCTTGTTGGTTGGCATTTTGTGTTGATGCTTGATGGTGTTCTTATAGGGGAGTTGATGCTGCAAGAACTCCTCGTGCGTGTGTGTAAAGTTGGCATTTTGATGCTGAAAACTCCCAAATCACTTTGTAATAGTGTTCGTGGAGGTGCCGGGTACCGGGATGAGTATGCTGAGCTGAGCTAATTAGGTAGCATGCATGTGTGTATGCAAGACATGACTCTTAGTCCTGTTGGCGGACGTCTAGATACCGGATTCCTTACCTGGGGTAGTACTTTAGAGCTGTTGAGCTCAAGTTACTTCAAAAGAGCCATCGGGTTCCCTAACTCGGATGAGCTCGTGCCTTCTCGGGAAAGGAGCCACTGGGTCTTCTACTCGGTTAAGCTCATCTCCTTTCCTTAAAGCTACAGGGTTTCTCACCCGGGATGGGCTATTCTCTTTAGAATTGCTAAGTTCAAGCCTTCTTTTTGTGAGCCACCAGGTTTCTTACTCGGTAGAGCTCGTACCTTTTCTTTATGAGCTACCAGGTTTCCTTACCCAGACAACCTTGTGTAGGTTGGTGATATTAATACAAACCCGAGTCTTGCAAGCGCTATCTATTATAATCGATTACAGCGCTTATGTAATCGATTACATAGTGCTGAGTCCGTACTTGACATTTTATAGAAACCCAAGGACCCCTTGACCGCCTTTGACTAACCTTTATCTCCCTTGTCCAACCTTGACCGACCCCTTTCGACCTCGTCTGCTATAATAACCCAAGTTTTTGTAAAAAAAAAAAAAAATGGCCTGTGATGAATAGTGGCGCCTGGAGCGTGAAATTGGCGCCTGGGGCGCCATATGCACTGGAATTTGGCGCTTGGAGCGTGAAAATGGCGCTGGGAGCGCCAGAAATGGTCAGAAGGTCATTTTTCACTGGAATTTGGCGCTGGAGGCGTGAAAATGGCGCCCGGAGCGCCAAATCTCGGGCAGACACCCTATATAAAGGGATTTTCACGGATTTTGGGAAGAAAAACTGGTTTCCCTTCTTCCCTAAGCTTTTTCCTCCATTGATGAGTTGGAAAGCTTCATACCCGCTTATCCTTTGACCTAAACACTTGATAACCAACTAGGAAAGTGATTATAACCTCGAGATGAGCTAGATCCTAGTTTCAATCTCTCGAAAAGATAGCCAATCGGAGAAATCCCGTTCTCTAGGGAATATCCTTAGAGCTTGGATTTTGAGAAGAAAAGAGTCGTTTCAGAGGCGTCCAAGCTTGGAAAAACTATCTTCTGACCTTCCTCAACAGTCTAGAGGTAAGAAACTCGATCTTTAACCGGTTGAATTGTGGAAATGATTCTGGATAAGTTATGATGAAATTTGGATAAATGAGCGAGTTGGAGTCGAAATTAGGCTTGGATTCTGTTGAAAAGTATGCTCAGGAGGTTGTTCTGATGAGGTTTAAGCTTTGAATCATGAGTATTGATAAAGTTTAGTTTTGACTCTGACATCTGTATGAGTACGAAGATTGATGTTATAATGATGGGTTTGAGCCTAGGTACCTTTACAAAAGATGTTCAGGAGGCTAAATAAACGGTGAATATGTGTTGAAATAGCCGTTCTGATAAACTTGACTAGTATGGGTATTTAACTTGGTTTGTTGAAAGATTAAGCGAATATATGCTTTGAATTAGCTTATATCGAGCGTTAGAGGGACTTTAGTGCCTTGATTAGACTGAGACAAATCCTGTTGAGGATCAATGAGTCATCTGTAAGGTGATGAGTTATAGTAACCTTAAGATAGAAACAGAGAAGTTTAATGAAAAGGATTAACCTTGTTTTATCATTCTAACGGTTGAGGACCGTTATTGATGTTTACATGCTCTTGTGTAGGACGTGATTCTGACATCACTGGTGGTGGTGGCCACGGATCCGGGAGAGCCGGTACAGTGCTGAGAGCAGGTAAGCTCTTTGTTCTTGGGAGTGTTTCCCTTGATTGTGTTCCACCATTCTCCAGAGGGAGTGATGGTTAATGTATGAAGTTATGCATGTATATTGAAATTGTGTATTCCCATTTTGATTGAAAACATGTACTTGATGTATATGAATTGAGGTTGTGTGTAATGTGGGTTATTGAAATTCTCTGGCCAGTAGAATGGACTAAATATGGACTTCCCTTAGAGCCAGAGTTACGTGGAACAACTCTAAGTGGTCAATATTGTGTATGTGATAAAACCTGAGAGAATACACCTGTTGCAGATGAGATTCTCTCGGAAGTGCCATATATGTTCGAGTGCGTCTTGGAATAAGATACCTGTTGCAGATGATCTTTTCCCAGGCAATACAGTATAAATATATTTATATATGTGAGTGAATCCTTGGAGAATATACCTGTTGCAGATGATATTTCTCAAGGAATATAATATATCTATCTTGTGTATGTTGTATATGAGTTGAAATATACATGTTATATGTTGTGAATTGTTGAGGGCCATGATGGCTAAATGATATTGATGTGTTTTGTAAAAAGGGGACTGATAAACCCTTGAGACATATGTATATGTATTGTTATGGCTTGAGAGCTGTGATGGCTAGTTGTAATGCCAATTTTGATATTATATGCATAGAAGTGAACCAGGGGGAGGAAAGACCTCCAAGGACCCTGAGTTTACTGAGATTTTTATCTCACCCCGTGTGTGGGGATTATGTTTGCAGGTGAGACGCAGGGAGAAGCTGAGAGATCCCAGGGCAAGAAGCCCATGCAGGGATAGATTGTACATAAACCCTAGGCATAGTTGATGAGAGCATGTTGGCTCCATTCTTTTGTTATTTATGCCTATAGGATTTTGTGGTTTTGTACCCTGAGGGGATTATATGTATATTTGTGTACAGAGGATGTATATTTTGATACTTCAACATGTATAATGTATAACTGATGTTATAATGACGTCATATTTTGTTTTGCTTCCAAATGAAATTGTTTATTTTGAAATTGCTGCGTAAATGGATATAATGGAATGTTAACAAATCGGACGCATACGGGGCGTTACATCTGCTCTTGTCCACTTTTATCTTTCCTTGACCAATTTTTACCAACCTTGTCCGATCTTTATCAATCTCGTCCGACCTGGTTCGGATTCTTACCTAAAGTTGTTATATCTAAGTGCCAACCCGGACACCTAATACTTCACACTGACTCACTTGTTTGTGGTGTTGTGAATAATGTGTAAGAAACGTATGTGATTATGTTGATAATAATTGAGATCTGCCTATGTGATGACTTGAGATAATGATGTATGCATTGATGCCATATGGGGTGTATGACGAGTAACCTATCCAGGACGAGTTGTTCCTGACTGGGTCATACATTGATGGTGTCTATGGGTATTGAGTGCGAGTAGATATGCATTGATACCATGAGGGGTGCATGACAGTATCCTAGCCAAGACGAGTTATTCCCGGGCCGAGCCATGCATTGATGGTGCCTATGGTTATCTGAATATGGGTGGATATACATATACATAGATACCCATGGGGGGTGTATAACGAGTATCCTATCCAGGACGAGTTGTTCCTGACTGGGTCATACATTGATGGTGCCGTGGTGGTAGGCTATGTATAGACACGTGAGATTCCGGGACTGGGTGATTAACCTTGCAAGGACCGCGATCAGTGCATCGATGAGCCCATGTTGGGGTAGCCCGTGATTTTTGATGGTATGTACATGGGTGCATGACGTATTAACCTATCCAGGACGAGTTGTTTCTGACTGGGTCATGCATTGATGGTGCCCATGGGACATACGACATTTGCATGACAAAAATAGGATGATTGGCTGTAGGGTACCGGGCTACTGGGGGGCCAAGTCTGTTAGGTACTCCTTCTGACACCCAGATGTTGATCACTACCGGGGGGGAGCGACCTGTGCATGACAGAGTGACCCTGACAAGCTACTGCATCATCGAGATAACAGGGATGAATTATTTCTGGGATGGTACCACATTGCATGCTGAGAGTTGAGTCAGGAGCATGCATCATGTTAGATGTTATAAGTTGACTTAGGGAATGTTTTGGATGCCCGTGCGCGTTAGTTGCGTGATGAGATGCTTAAGTATTTGTAATGATATGGTGATGACCAGATTGTTTACCCTAACTGATGTTATTTATTGTTGTTGTTTAACATAATGAACTCACATTTGCTTTGTTGTGTTGTGTGGTTTGGTACCTGTGATGATCGCGAACCGGGTTCGTGTGAGCAGACGGGCAGCAGTAGGTGCTTTGGAAGATGACCATCCTTTGGTTGGAGTCGCCGAGTAGCCGGGATGTCGATGGACTAGATCCCGGGCAGGAGTTGTGTCTTGCTAGTTACACCCATTGTTTTTAATGGATGCATCCCATTGTTTTGCTAGTTACAACCCCGTCGTTTAATTCTTATTTCCTTTGTAAAACACTTAATACATTTTAGACATAGTTATTTGTACCTACAACTAAACTATATATATATATATATATATATATATATATATATGTATATATACTTGAGATGACTTATGCGTACCTTAATTATGTGTATATTCCATGATGATGATCACTATATGTTTGCGAAAAAAATTTACCATTGTTTTTATAATCAAATTGAAGGAGCTTTTATTTAAAACATGTTAATGGCGTGATTAAGAGTTAGTGATATAGTAGCAACGTGACGGGTGGTTACAGAAGACATTTTGGGAACAAAAAGATCACTAAAACAACATGTGTCACATGCACAATTTTTTTTAGTGAAAATAACACCGTTTGGGATACATGGAAGGCTTGTGTAATGAGAATGTAAAATTTATGGTGTTTTGTGTAGGGTAAAAGAAGGAAAAGGTGTAGGCAATGCAAAGGGTGCACATCCTAACAATACCATAGGCCTACATTGAACCTTGTCCTCAAGGTTTTAAGAATTTTCTAAACCATTAAAAATGGAGATGGGTAGGCAATGGATGGTTGAAATGTTTGATGCCAACCATCTGGAGCTTGGGGTGCACATCATGTATTGGAGATGAATTGAAATTATAAAATATGAAAGACACTTTTGGGGTAATGGAATAGGTGAGGAACCAACAACATTGGTATGCTAGATGATTTGTGCAAAGGAATGAATGGTTGTGATTTAAGTAGGAGTGTCTTTTGAGTTATAAAAACATCCAACGGTGCATTGGGGATATGGGGAAATGGTTGGGGTACATCTGTCTTATGGTCAAGTGGGAATATAAGGGATTTGGTGGTCAAGGTTTTGGAGAGTTGGTTTTGGGAAATCAATGGATTAACAATTGAGCTAGGAAAGACACGTGGTCGGTGTACAATGCTTGCAACATGACGAGCTAAAATGGATGGTTCAAATGTGTGCAAGTTTGGCTTTCACATTCCAATTTAGGAGAATGGAAGAGATTGAAAACGCAATGCCACCTATAGAAGCTTTTTATGCATAATGTCTATGTCACCGGTTGAGAAGTTTGTCTTCGTGTGCATCTTCTTTGTAAGTGTTGTGACCTGTGCGGATTCCTCTGAGAACTTGCTTTCCATGGATGATGACCCTTGAGATGCATTTATTGGCGATGATTGTTAATGTGTAAAATATATTAGGCTCGCATAAGGGCAAATGTATCCTACACAATAGTAACAATGGACTTGAAAGTTTGGATATTGAACCCAAAAGACCAGTTGTATTCCCAGTTAGTTAAATTTATTAAACTAATAGTAAAGATGATTAAAAATGATGATTTAAATATTTTAATGGTTTTGATTTTTATAAGAAAACAAATAAATGAATATAAAAAGAGATTTTTAAGTTATGATAATAATGACCAGATGTTATGTCTCACTAGTATCAATTTTTTTTTGAATCTTAGTCATAATGAAATTCATTTCCCAATTGATTATTGATTCCCAAAATCAACCAAAGCCTATGATTAAGGTCAGAAAATGTTTTTTTTGTCTTAAATCAATACTGTAATGATCATGGATCTATCAATTTAAGTCAAAGGATAAAATCACTTCTAGGGATGATTAATTAAAGATTAACTAATCTATTAGAGATTACCTAAACAATTTGATCATGCAATTTGGTGCAAAACATTATCTACCTAGATCTATGAATTACATGCAAATGATCACTATTATGCAATCAATTGAGTATTAGAATGACCGGCTCCAAATAAATATTAAAATAAGAAAAATAATTAATTAACATAAAACAATGAGAAATTTCATTAAGAACAAGAAGAGGAGTACATTTGGAGAATTACATCATAACCCCCAAATTAAGGGGATTAGCCACTCATGATTAAAATAAAACTAGCAATCATATAAAAAGTAAACATAGACATATCAATAGGCATGAACGATGATTACAATTCGTTCTAACGGTGTTGTTCACATTCTTTAGCTCTCAAAAGCTCTCAAGGTTCTCTCAAATTCATTAAGAGATAAGAATAAAACTCAAGAATAAACTTCCTCTAAAAGAGAGATGCATCATTCCTTATTTATAATATTCTGTGGAGATATTCTTCTATCTTTCCTTAATTAAAGAATATTATCAATCAGGATTTAAATGTCGCATGTGATTCTTGCAATCTTTAAGTGATAGTTAACATATACAAATCATGGATGTACAACATTACTATCGCATGCGTACAACATTATTGCAACTGTACAAAATTATCGTGGTCGCACAAAATTATCATGAACATGATCTTCTAATTAACTCTAAAATTTCATGATATTTAGTTCTTTTTTACATGAAATCTCTTAAGCACTTGTCTTTCACATACTTACACTAAATTGTGAGTTTTGCCAAATAAAACACATCAAAATGCATGAATATGACATGAAAACTCACATCAAAATACTGTCAAATCCGGATTTATCAATTGTGGCATGGGAAAATGAGAGAGGCTTGTGCCATATGTTTATTGTTGGTGGTAATTGAACCAAGGGTGGTGTTTGGAATGTAGTTGAAACGGTGGTTGGGTTGATGCAACTTTTTAGGTGGTATGTTGGTTGTGTATAAACTTAAAATGTTGGTTGAGGGTTTGGAAAGGTGGGGAACAATTGGAAGAAAGTTTTGAGCATTGTAGTGAGTGTTTTGAAATTGAAAGGGAGGAGGGGGAGGCTGTTGCAGGTGGAAAACCCCCAGTTGAGGATTCGACGAAACATAGGAAAACATTAAGGATCTAATGAAATAGGGGTTGTATTGGGGTGGTGTTTGGAATTGACGGTGGTGAAGGGAATGAAAGAAATGTTGGAGCGTGAGGGTAGGAAAGGAAAGATGGAGATGGGATTAAATTTGATGTTTGGAAGATTTAGTGCGTTAAGGGTTGGTGAAAGTGAGTATGTGTGAGGGGTATGCGTCAGAAAGGGGAAAGCTGGTGTCAGAGGCCATTATGGTGGTGACCATGGCGGTAGTGATAGTTGCGATTGTGGTGGCTATGTGTTGGTAAAACTAGATATGAGAGACAATGCAAAAGGTGGTTGTAGATTTGTGTTTGATGGTGGAGGAAGAAAACAATAAGGTTATGATGGAAAATCTTGCTGTTGGGTGGACGACAATGGTGGCCATTGCGGCAAGGTTTGGGAAGGGTAGTAGAGATGTCCGCAGATGTTGGTGGTGGTGATGGGTGTGGGTGGTGAGTAATAGTTGTAGTGGGTGATGGTTGATGACGTGGGAAGGGAATAAGCTGATGAAAACACTATTTGTTAAGAACATTGAAACTACTCTACTTCTACTCCTAGGAAAACACCATTAAAGAGCTATAAAGAAAACTAGGAAGAAGATAAAAATAACAATTCATATTTTTCATTGATGATAATAGGTAAAGAAGGACACACTTATATAACCCTAAGGATGCGTTTGGTAGGGGAAATTTTTTTCATTCCTGGGAATCATGTTTCCTAGGAATGAATAAAATTTATTTGATTGGCCATTGACAATCTTTAGAAAAGTTTCCTACAATCAAATAGTTACACATATTTTTACAAATTATTTACCATATTATATAATTTAATAAAGAATAACAATGTTTTTACTGTTGTAAAAGAAAAATTAAACTTGAGAAAGTAGGATTTTCACATGTTTTCATGAGAAAATTCTTGTGGGAAACTGGTTAAAAGACGTTTTCGAGAAACATATTTTCCTAGGAATGTTATTTTCTTAAAATACATACCAAACATAGAAAACTAAGTTTCTCAACATAAGATTCCCGGGAAATAAAAATTTTCTCTCCTATCAAACACCCCCTAAAGAATGTTAATTAATGGATAATAATTATCCAAGTGTCAACATCTCATTATTTATAAATAAAACAATAATACAAAAAATCAACTTCAACCTATATAATCTTTTAACCACTTTAATTTTAGGATATATTTGGGCCTCTTAAAGCCCATCCTAACAAATCCACTCACCATATCCTATGCTATTATATTGAATGTAGATCATGAAACTCTAAGAACCAATCTCTTGGAGTTCTTTGTCTCAAGTCTGAATGAACACAGGATGATGCCAACAAGATGAAATTTAATGCAAAGGCAAGGTATCCGATATTACCTACGCCACATAATGGTTTGAGTATATTAAAGTCTTCGGTTGCAAGTCAGCTAAATAGATGTAGGACACCATGAAGGTAGTAGCAATATGATGAGGACAGAGATCAATCTAGCTACTAGTTAGATATATGAAGGAAGATGAGGCCATTAATAACATAATTGGAAGATTCCAAACAATTCTTATTAACGGTTTTAGAGCTCTTAAGAAATAGATACCATAGAAGAAAACAACATCAAGCTTTTTGACAACCTTCTTAAGGAGTGAAATATATAACTTAAGATCATTGATCATTGTTCTCCAAGAACTGGGGATCTTAGTTGCTTAAAGATGGACGATCTTTTGAGATCTCCTAAGATCCGTGAGCTAGCTATCTGAACCACAAAAGTTTAGTGAAGAAGAGCAATTCTATTGCTTTTAAATTTAGGAACTCTAAAGATAGATAAAGTCTATCCAAGTTAGAAAGGGTGAGGAGGAGAGTGAGGATACACAAAATTCTGAGGAGGAAAACTACTTTGAGACTAAAGATGAAATGTCCCAAATCTAAAAAAGAATTTGTTAGATGATATTATGAAAGGCTAAGAACTAGCTTTTTGTCGACAAGGTAGCAAGATTTAGAAGAAAGTTAGTAAGGAAGACAAAGTAGAGATTATCTAGTTTGAGTGTAAGAAATTTGAGCGTACATGAAAGTTGACATGAAGAAGTTCTTAGGAAAGAAAAAGGTCTCATGATGACATGAGAAGATATTGACAACAACAATTCTGAGTGAAGAAAACACTACATAAGAAAAAAAATCTTTGCTTGATAATTGCCATTTAAACAGAAGAATAAGTTAATACCTTATCGATTATTCCTTATCACCCTCTGAGACATACAATTATTTTCTCACTTTTGTTTTTTCTCGAAATCACATAATTTATTGTCAGTTCAACATTTCCTTAGTAAAAGAATATTTATCTTAAATTGTAATAATTTAAAATTAATAAAACAAATCATATTTATACTCTTTGAATTTGGATCAAGTTAGTGGGGAATGGTAATAACAAATCACGATTCATCATCTTTTGACAAAGAGTATTCAATATGGGAGATTAATCATAGGAATAGGTGAAGGATTGTGAATAGGATTTGTTCAGGGGAGTGATGTGCAGTTTGCAATCTACTAAATTGCTCTAAGAAACAACTATCTGTGATAGCTCTGCAGAAGCAAAACAATTAAGTAATTATCCACGCATGCCTCCATGCATGGTATCAATTGGAGGCAGGTGGAAATCCTACATGACTTATTATCTATAATTGCTTGCTGGAAGTTCGTAATTTATCTCACCATTTCCCTGGTTTCTGTGAGGTTGTAGAGCATGACTACATAAGTACTGGTTCATTAGATTTTCTTTGTTTCATTTTTTTTATATGCAAATGAGAAAGTATTAAGTCATTTTCTCTGGTTCATTTTATATGTGGTTATGGAGGTACAATGAAATTATATTTGGTGGTGATTAGAGGCGATTTAATAGTGCATTGTGAAAGTTTTATCATTCAATCGAAAATTGATAAAAAAAACAAAAACAAATCTTTATATCATTAGTTTTCTTTAAAGTATCTTTATATTATTAGTTTCACTATCTAAACATAAAAAAAATAATCGTATGTAATACGATATATAATTATATTTATTTTTAATTTTTTTGGCATAAACACATCTTAATAAAAATCAAAGAGGGCAACTTTTTGTTGTGATATTTTGATATATATTAACAAACCATTGCCTTATATATAATCATGACTTGTCCATGTTTCTAAACCCCATCAACTAGTAATGATTCTTCCACATAGGTGTACAAAGAGACATGTTAAGATCGCTGATTTGAATATTGTGGACAGGGGAATTCTATACTTTCCTGTCTCAAATAATCCTCTCAGAAATGGCCAATAGCAAATCATCAAATAAACACTACAGAAAATCTCACCTAGTCCACTCCCATTCCCACTCGGAGTTGGCACTGGTGGTTGCAACCCTAATAACTTGATAACCATTGCTGTCAATTGCAACAACAAAATGGTAGTGCCTGGCAAGAAAACTAGGGACTCATCGAAGGTGTACCTTCCAGCATCCTTATCATCTCCAACATCCTCAGCTGGGGGGCAAATCTTTCTTTGTTATGTCAAACACAGTTTCAGATATTCTTAACAACTTAAGTAGGACACTAAAAAATGCACAAAAGCCAGCATTCATGGGTGTTATTCTTGACATTCTTTGATTGTTCCACCATGCTAGAATTGATAGCCCTTCTGCCAAATATTCTGATACAGTATATGTCTTGTAAATTACTATAAAAGCAGCGGGAATACATATGCCTTGGTCCTGGATTGAACAAAATATATACTAAGTTAACGTCATTTATATATATTTAGTAAAAATAAGTATAATAATCTCTCCTTAACTTAGCACTCATTAAATTAATCACTTTTCACTATCTTTGTTATCTTGAAAGAAACTGTTGTGAATGATTCCTATATATAAAATATACAGAAAATAATAGGAACACCATCTCTTATACATTCTTTCTAATATACCAACTATTATTAAGTGGAATTTGTGTAAGATTAAGTAATGATATGAGTTTTACTCTTTGTCTAGTGGGGTCTCATTTCATATATATATATATATAGAGAGAGAGAGAGAGAGAGTTTACAAGTAAATTTTATCTACCAATAAAAAATAATATTACTAATTTATATTTCTCAAATATTAAAAGTATGCATAATTTGTTATATAAGAGATGTTTTTGTAGTTTTCCAAGCTAAAAGATAGTAGTAGTACTATATTAAACATCAATTTCAAAGAAAATTGTCTGGACCTTGGAAAAATGAACGATAGTATTAGTTTCTGTTTTGTTGATGTATTCTTGTTATTGGTTTGTTTTTCAACATTTTTTTTATACTAACCGGGGGCAAGAAATTGGAGTTGGTGATGATGCAATATGCAAGGAGACATGCATAGCATACTTCAAAGACTGGTTGCAGACTCCAATTGATAATAATCCACATATATGCTAAGCACTGCCTCAAAGTAAGCTTACGGAAAAGGGTGGCAATAATAGGACAATGCTTGCTTATGAAGATTTCAAGCATTCCTGTGGACCATCTCTTTTGCTGGGCCATTACCGTTGGGCCATCTCCTGGAGCAAAACCTGTGAAGGCAATTGGGCTTGGTGTACAGAATTCTGATCTCCAACCTTTCTCATGTATTGTCAGCCCGGTGAGTACGTCTTCTGTTAGTGATCCATATATCCAACCCACCTAAAATTTCAAAAAATCATCAACTTCATTTCAATCAATTTGACAAAAAATATTGAGGATTTTTTTTTTCTTTCAAGATAAAATAATGAATTTTGTAGCAGTACTCTTTTTCTTGGACTTTATGACAAAGTAATATTTTAACCTTATGTGTATATATAGTTGAATAGTGAAGATTGTTTTTTTTTTTTTTTAAATTTCTTCTTCTTACTAGATATGTCCTTTACACAAACATACACATATTGAAGAAAAGAGTAAATTATACTGAAGTCTTTTGAGATTCTTTCAGATTATATACAATACCTTATTTTTTTTAATGTTTAGAATAATCTTCCTTAACATGACTTCACGATGCAATTAATATTTTTAAAATAATTGATGGGTTAGTGCTGTGTATAAAGAATATCAATGTATTATTTTTACACACTTAATGAATTAGTGTAGGGGAAAAAAAAGGATATCGTGTATAATTTGAAAAAACTTTAAGGATATTAGTGTAATTTATTTTAAAAAAATTATTTTTCTTCTTCTTGGAACAAATTACAAAATTATTTCCTAAAATTTAGTATAATTACCTAATTATTTTATATATTTTTTTAACCATTATATTCACATCTTTGTAGGGGGTATTAATGTAAAATTTAAGAGGAGGTTGAGGGATATTAGCGTAATATTTTTAAACATACAAGAGAGTGTTAATGTAATGTTTTTAAAATTAAAGGAAAGTTAGTGTTAGAAAACTTAAAATGATGGAATTATGTGTAATTTGATAAAAGTTAAAGGTATATAATTACTCCTTTCTTTATTATATGTAGTTATATAAAGATAGTGAAAACTAATTCTAAAAGTTAAATAGTGAAAGAATTGTGCATGTTTAGTTGCATATTTTTAAAGGAATTATTATTTATCTAAAATCTCTCCAAAATATTTGTTTTTAAGACCTGTTTGCCCCATTCTGTGCCAGATTCATATCCACAACCGGCAACTTGGCCTACTACGTCAACAACATTCGAAATATTAATATCATTAGGCGAATATATCCTCCCTTTCAAAGCATAAGCAGCTGATTTCATAATCTCCTCTGAAGCCCCAAATTTTTGTTTGAGTTCCTCCTCTGATATTCCTGGATAATTGGCTAGAATGTGTAAGATAATAAATAGAAATTAAATTAATAGAGCAAACTATGGGCTAGTATGGATATGCTTAACATGTTGGTCTTTCTTTCAAAAGAAATATAACATGTTTAAATTGGGTAGGTTATTTTATTTTCAAACCAACTTCTAATCAAAAGTCAAACCAGAGAGTTTTTTTATTCAAGCATGCCTCGATCAAGAAGAATGACATGGAAAACGTTCTTAATTATGTATGTACCAGGAGTTATAGCCTAAATTAACACACTTTTTATGATTAGAAGAATAAACTAGCAGTTTTAAAGGATAAAATTAATGTCATATTTATTTTATAAGTGTTTATCTATTTGAGCCAAGGTAAAAATGGGGTTAAATAATCCCATTTTCAATGATCAATAAAATTTAAACAGTTATCTTATTTAAATTCTACCATTAATGCCTTTCAAAAAATAAATCTATTAATGTAATTACTATTATATTTAATGCTTCATTCTTTCTCTAAGCTAAAATTTCATGTATAATACGCATAACACATGTTATACATTTTGGTGTTCATATTCTCTTTTGTTATTTTTATTTTATTCATTTTACAATATACAATATAATATTTTTAATTTTTTTTATAACTTTTTGATTATAATTATTAATTAAAAATTATAAATAAAACATTATAAATTTGAAATTATAGATAAAATTATGAAAATTGAAAAATTGAAATTATAACATTTTGATTATCACGTACATGTCATATTATTTATTGCTTTAATAGATAAAGAGTTATATTATAATTGCTAATTAAAAGTTGATAATTAGAATTATGCCAAAATGCATAAATATATGTAATAAAATATAAAAGTATTAAGTCTTAATAATTATTTTTTAATTAATTATAAAAAGCTATACTCTTTGTTCATTTAAGATAAATAGTTTTCATTTATTTTAAAACTAGAAAAAATAATTTTAATTTATTAATCTGAATTAAATATGTAAAATTATCTTTAAAAAAATTCAATGCCTCACAACTTTAAGGGTCAAAGTAATATTTTACTCACGAATACTTCTTAAAAATACTCTTCTTTGTTTATATATATAATAATGAACTAATTTTAATAATTAAATTTTAAAAAAAGAATAGTGAAGAGGTAAAATAATTCTTTTAAAATTACTCTCTTGCAATACTTTCATCTCCATAAACCATAAATATATCGTTTAGTAACAAGTACCCTTTCCAATTATATATATGTTGGTGATTTTAGTGTCATCAATGGATTTTAGTAGTAATGTGATTTAC
>CM023952.1:9244929-9283455 GCA_013407115.1 Glycine latifolia
GTACGAACACGATTCTTTGAAGTTATCCAGGATTATCATACCCAAATTTCTAACAATATATATATATATATATATATATATATATATATATATATATATATATATATATCTGTGTAGTAACAAGTACGTACCCTTTTCAATGTTATCCGGAGAAAGACCATAAATAACTTTTCTTCTATGGAAGCAGTTTGTTCCCGCGTAGAAAGGTCCTTGCAGTCCAGCTATTCCGGCAAACAAGTTCTGCATTATTTAGAAAGGGAATTTTATTTTGAGAAGGGATGAATTGACTTATAAAACTTATATATGCTAGTAAAAATGTTTAATATTTTGTGACAGCGTATATATTTATCTTTGTAGTGAAAAAAGTTTTCTTCTATAAAGATTAATGTTTAATTACAATCACCTTCAACAAAATTGTCATCTGGCTCCCAAAAGGATCGTCCTTCAATGTAGCATAGAACTGTTGGGGACATTGAACAAACGCAACTTCTTTTTCTCCTTTGGGATCAAGCAAAATGCTCAACGCATGCAGAACAATCTTTGGATTATTTACAATCATGTCACAATCCAAGTTCAACATAAAGGGAGCGTTGGTTATCAACCCAGAAACTCTTGTCTGAAATATAATTGACAAAGTTGAATTAAAGTAAAGAATATATATACTGAAAAGATGCTAGCAGTTTATGTTGAAAATCATATGGCAGAGATAATAAAAATGAAAAAGAAGTCAAAAACTGGATATGCTAGTGCATACAATAAGCTAACCATGTGACTTACGTACTTTAAATTGAACTAAACTAACCAAAGTATATATAGTTTGATAAAGTGAGATTCACATTTGAGAAATTAAACTAAAAAAAGCTCAGATTATTCTCACCAACACATTCATGGCACCGGCTTTGAAATGATGGGGCTGTTTTGGCCTCTTCTCTCTAGATATGTAGATCAAATGAGGCAATCCATCTGCAAGGCTTTCATTGTTCTCCCATATAACCTTACAAATTCATAAATGTAAGATATATATGTTTTATTAAATACGTTTTCTTTTATTTCTGACTAGTATAGGACAAAATAAGATGAATAAAGATAATATACACAACTTCAAATATATTTTTATGGAGAAATGATCAAATTACATTATTCTATAATTTGATATAGAATATAATTTTTATTGATTTAGTCATTGAATTAATCTACATATATGAGATTGTCTGCATCATATTTTGTTAAAATTAAAAAAATAAAAAATAATTAAATGATCTGTATTTTAATATATTTTGAAAAATTTATATTATATCGATTTTAATTTATATGAACGAAATAATAAATAATTTTGGACTATACTAAAGAAGTTTTCAATCTAATAGTAAATTTTAAGAAAAAATTATTTAATTAAAAGTTGTTAAATAATATAATAGTTGATTAAAGTTACACTGATATAATTTGATTTTTTCTATTTATATTTCTTATAAATATAATTTTATTTAGTTTCAGTTTTTTTATTTTCTTATTTTGATCATCATCATAACTTATAATTCCGATCATTATCCAAAAAATTTATCATTTGTTAATGTGACATGCAATATGAAATATATGTGATGTCATGAAATGTAACATGAAATTAGTTATTAGATACATATTATATTCTATGAATTATTTTAAAAATAACAAAATTATGAAACTTAAAATTAATATTTTTTTGAAAAGATTTAAATAAAAATTATATTTATAAAGGATAAAAAATATTTTACTCCTTACATTGTTACTAACAACAGCCTAATATATATTGTAGCATATGAATATCTGAGATACTTAGTGTAACAATACTATTTATCGTTATACTAGTTTTTTTTATCATAATCAAATCAAAATAAAAAATCACTATTTAAAAACAATTATGACAAGATAGAGCAGATATGTAATGTAAATGAATACAGAAAGAAACATTTATTATTCGTATCGTCCAAAACTTCAACACACGTGATGTAAATAATGGAGTATATTGTAGACTTGTAGTTATATATACCTGTATTATGGATGGATGATTTGTCCTCTCAGTGTTTGAGAAAGTCGCAAATTCTTCAAGACATTGATTTGATTTTGTAAAAGAATCCAAGTCTATTTTGCGGCTAAGTTGATCATACATATCCTGCCAAGTGCCAACAACGAGGCAAAACCGTTTAGAAGTTTATACATGGTCAAAGACATTTCAAGTTTAAACCTAAGTTAAATTAATAATTTAGTTCTTATGTAAAAACTTGAATATGAAAATTTTTAATTCAAAATCTACAATAAAAAATAATCTCACGTGCATGACCGGACTGAAAATTATTAATCTAACCATAAAACTTGTATAGATTGCTTCTATTTCTTTGTCCTTTGTCCTCAACTTTTATATAAAATTTACTATATATCTATTTTTTTCAAGGAATAGATATATTATATATCTATATATATAGCATTATGATATAATTGTGGAAGTCACCTTCATTTGTAACCATTCTTGTTTGAACTCTGGTGTGTTGTTGGCTGTGGAGACCTCAGGTTTGTCAGAGAAATGCCTGAGTGGAGCTCTAACTTGGATCTCGTACTTCTTACAAAAAGGTACCCAAAACTTTGCAAATTTAGAGGCTTCCTGAAGAGCGTAGAAGGTAAGAGGGGAACAACCATCATCAGAAACATAACAAGCTAGCTTGTGAGCTGGGTAATCAAGTGCCAACAGAGACAACACAGTATTCACTGTAATAATCGGTGGTTCAAGCTCAGGATCTGCTGTTGTCACAAACAAGTCCACTGGAGGAAGCTCTTGCACACTGCTCACAAAACTCACCAATGATCAGCATCAAATTAAAGGCATACATGCACAATCAATTATAATAATGAATGCATTATACACTATAAAAAAATTCCATAAATTTTGGCTTGTCCAGTTGTTCCTTGTTATTAGTTCAGAATGGTACCAGTTAGTGTAAATATTATGAGTTAATTAGGAGTATATGATTCACTAGGTCATGAGTAGCATGCATAAGGTCGTATGTTTGAACTCGTGCGATTATATCGTATAAAAATAAATAAATAAATTACATTGATAGTAAATCATGTATATATATACCATATAAATTAATATTTATGCCAGCAATTTGTTTTTAGCAAAGGGAGTAAATAATTAGATACCTTTGCAAGAGACGATCTGGGTAGGTTTTGGTTACTGCTGGACTCCATTGAGTGGAGAGGGTAAAAAACCAAGAGATGGTGAACAATGATTCACATAGAAGGGCAATAAACCAAGGGAAAGAGTAGTTGTTGACAGAGATAACGCGGTAACCAAGCAACAATAAGAGGAGGACTAAAAGCAAGCTTTCCGTTACCCTTTTGTAATTGTGCTTGTACCAGAATTTCTCATAGAGGGGCAGAGAGTTTTGGTTGGCCATTGAAAACTAAGGTGATACGTAAAAGGTGTGTGTATATGATAATATATTATCATCAACCAAGGTGTTATTTATAACAAATAAATGGATTTTTTTATCAACCAAATTAATAAATGGATGGTCTGCCTTTGCTCATACAAAAAAACAATTTTGATCCCCTTTCAAGTAAGAGACAAAAAATGACAGTATCACTTGACCTTTACTGGCTTGTCCTAGATGCTTCGTTTTTGTTATTATTATGCCAGAAGCTCAATTATTGGAGGTTTTATCGTTAATTTGTTTGCACCCATTTTCTAGTTACTTGTCATTGGTCATCTAGAGGTTTTAGAATCCCATATATACGTATATAAAAGAGACATAACAAGACATCGTTATATGTCACTCAAAAAAAAGTGATAAAATTACGTACACCAATTATTAGCCACAATTGTTCAACACAAGATATATGGACCATTTGTTATATAGAAACACACACTAGGTGACATAGTAGTGGCAGGACCGCTAGAGGCTATATAGAAACACATACTAGGTGATATAGTAGTGGCAGGACCGCTAGAGGTTATATAGAAACACACACTTTGCGGTCCATATAAGTTTTCAAAAGCATTCAGACCTCACGCGTCACAAATTGTTGCTAAAAGAGATTGATAAAGACGTATTTAGCATATATATATATGCTCCACCTCTATTTTGATGTAAGATTTTAATTTCTTTTATGTTGGGCATGTTTTATTTTCAATTTAGGAAATAATGCACTAATAAATACGTAACAAAAACATGTATTTCTAATTTATTTTTCAAACAAACAAAAGTAACAAAATATGTAAGAGAAACTAGTTGCCAAAGTGACTTCCCTTATATACACAAATGACCAACGAAAACAATATATTTATACCTAAATCGTCATCAATTAAGATTCGTTGAGAAAAAGTTGAAGTGCAATGACTCACGAGTATATATGCCAATACTGTGCATTTAACCTCTTTCATTTTCTGCCGATTAAAATATTTTTTTTCCACGTAATTTCACCCCTCGTGATTTCTTAACTAGTCTTAACTACAAAGTAAATTGAGATATTTTGGGTAAATTCCAAATAAGACACTGTTATTCAGATCGTTGTCTCAACTACTCCCATTTGTTTAAAGGAATCAGTTTGCTTGCATGTGATTTATCTGTTAATTAAACTTACACATTTGAGTTAATTGTCAAAATAATAAGAGTTGGTTATGGAGAATTAACTACTATTTGAAGTTTTGAACATTAATTGCAAATTTGTAACCAAGAATTCTCATGAGATAGGTTGTACATGTAACATGATCGAGGTAAGTTTAGTTGACAAGGTGAGTTGCAAGGGTGGCTTCTAGGCATTACTTGCAGTGTAATGACTTTTTCTTTTAAAGTTTTTTGGCATAAAATATAGAACAAACTGCAAAATGCAAAGAAAGAAAGAGAAAATATAAGGTAAAATAAGTTGATATAAAATGGGGGCATGTGTATAATTTCTGGACAGTTTTTATATATAACTATAGATAATTAAAGAGATAAATGGTGATGCTATCATATATGAGTTAGCTTGTTGCTTGGTGGATGCAGGAGTCATACAAATGACTGCAAGCAATTAGAGGTTTTAAAAAAATAATTTATTGCTTTTAAGTCCTTATAATACTTATGTTTTTCTCACTTTTAAAGATCCTTATTAGCTTAGGAGACTTGTTTTAAGTTTAACAGAAATGAGGCCTCCTACTTATACAAAATGTTGGTTTGAATATTTTGGTTGAGTTTTCGTGTCTCTTTGGTAGCAGAAATCATAATTTGGTTCATAAGTCAATCCTAATATTATAGGGTACTTTTATTATATTAGTTTTTGTTTCTTGTGTTGTGTATTATTAGTAACGAGATTATTGTTTTTATTGTGGCCGGGAGGGTACTTCTTATGTTCTTATTCATTACGGGGAAGATACATGTTATAGCTAATTAATAAGACTAAAATCGTATTATTTACTTTAATTTGTTTAATTTTATTGTATCTGTAATTCTTAATTCTATAATTTCTATTATTGATAGAAATAGAGTTACATCATAGATAATAATAGATAATAGATAAATATCTTATTTAGGGAGGTTTTAGAAGAAACTAGTATTTTTTACCCGTGCGCATATGCACGGGTCGCTTCGCTTCACTCCCCCTCGCTCCGTTACATTTTTTGCTAACAAAATATTTTGCAATTGCTGGATTATCATGTTTACGTGGACATTTAAAATATAAGTAGTACATTGAGTCAAGAAAGTGAATATAGTAAATATTTGTAATGTCTTAATAGTCAAGTGTTATAAAACTTATAATTATAAGTACCAAACATGCAACATAGAATTTAGACTTTATAAAGTTAAGACAAAAGTTGTCTTTAACTGATGTACATGGTTGTTGGTCGGATCAGTAAACTTAAGTATAAAATCCAGATGTGGTTTGAAATTGTTTTCCCTTGCTAATGGTTTCCATCCAGAGCTGATTTTAGCATGTTTGCGTGAATGGTCGAAGACAATTTTGTATGTCTTGGTTTCTTCAAAAAACAATATTTGTGAATGCTACCTTAGTTAAGAAATCATACATGTTTCTGGGTAAATCCTGGAATATACATTATAGAATGTTAGAATTTCATATATGGATGTAGATCATTTAAATATTTCAATGTTACAGTATCCAAGTCAATAAAATCTTACCAAAATAGTGGATGTCACATTGTGTTTGTTCAAGAGTATGCGGAAGATAATGGAGTTAGGGTTTGATTTGTAAAGAGAATGCCAATGTGGAAAAGCAAACTATATAGTCTATAATTGCTTGTTTGGGAAATGAATGGGAATATAAACCACTGCTATTTGAAGTATGATATTGATTACTGTTGAGGAATGTAGGGCTTTGTCTATTGTTAAGTGTTGGTATGAAATAAAGAAACTTCTTCACAGGAGCAGTTGGTATAACAACATTCATCAGTTTTAGATTTCAATAATGTGTTCCCATATCTGCTAATCATGTCTGTGTTGAACAACTAGACGTATACATTAATGCATCATGCCAACCACCACATATGGTAAATTTTTTTAAAGCCCAAATTGTAGTTTGCAAAGGAAGTTTGAAAATTCCATAACAAATGCAAGTTTAAGTGGTTTAAGATAAAATATGGTGGTAACCTTTAGTGAACATGACAGATAACTAAGTCTTGTTAATTTTTAACCTTTAAAAGATGCATCATGTAAAGATTGACTAAAATTATATATAAGTGTGGTAGTTGTAGATCATTCAAGAATTTCTCAATCAGTATTAAGCCTAAGACAACCCAAGAGAAATGAATAAGATATAATACTAAAATATAACCATATATATCCATAAGCAGTTCCTTTGGGTACAGATATGAGTTTTTTAAAATTGTTAAAATTGTAATTAGCCTCCCAAAGTGGATACTGTAATGGAAGCAGAATTATGCAGTAACAACCACTCGAAGATCAAAACAAATTAGAAATGGTTACCAGATGGGAATGCTATTGGGGTGATCGAATGTGCTGTAAAATGAAGTAGGCTGGAAAATCAGAGAATGTTGTTCTGCAGGAAGCCGAATGTGCTCTTTTTTTTCAGTATGTGCTGGGGTAGAAAAGCTCTTGGGTTACCAATTATGTGTATCATTTATATTGAAAACTGCACTTCCTAGAATCAATATGAAGTGACCGTTACTATTAATCTGTGAATGTAATTGGTCAAATATGGGGTGTGTTAAATGGCAGTTATATACTGCAGCAAGTAAACCACTTGACAGTTACCATTACACTTAGTCATATTGCGTGTGGAATAAGGCAAATAAAAGGAAAATTTGCATCTTTTATTTTATCTTCTTACAAATAAAACAAAGCTGCCAAAAATTCAAACCAGAAACCTAGAAAATGCTATATGTATAATATAAACATTTTAAATATTACCAAGATTGAAAATTTTTTTTCCAGTAGTTACACCAGATATTCATTAAAGTCAAACAAACTGCAAAATATTCATAATAGAAATGTGGGAATTCCTATATGTGTACCTATATGTGTAATATAAACATTTTAAATATTACCAACATTTCAAATCTATTCTTTTAGACACGGCAGATATCCATTAAAGTAAAACAAAGCTGCCCAAAATTCAAAGCAGAAACCTGGAAAATGCTATATGTATAATATAAACATTTTAAATATTACCAAGATTGGAATTTTTTTTCCAGCAGTTACACCAGATATCCATTAAAGTCAAACAAACTGCAAAATATTCATAATAGAAACGTGGGAAATCCTATATGTGTAATATAAACATTTTAAATATTACCAACATTTCAAATCTATTTTTTTCAGCAAGAACACCATATCTGTGGCTACATATATGCAAGAGCACTTGTCCATCACAAGAAAGAAAACATCAATGAAACACAAGAATAATAATATTAGGATTGTCGAAGACCACCACAAGACAAAACATACAGTAGTAAGTCCAGATAATATCAAAACCTAGATATCAAAGGTTGAAAGCTGTCCAAGAACAATGTTGACCAATGTACATTTTCAGATATTTGAGAAACAAAATATCATGTATTGTCAGGCACAACTTTGAATCTGAAAGCCAATTTTTTCCCCAACACACGATCAAGAGACTCTGGTATATCTCTAGGATCAAAATCGCCCTCCTGAGTAACCAGAAACAGTACAATGCTTTAACATATTAGAACAAATCATAGGCTGAAATTGAGCCAAACATAATATCCAACCTCAGTAACAATTTTTTCTTTAAGTTCAGCCGCACTCTCATTTATAAGAGCAACACAGTCATGATCCCACAATGTAAAAATGGCGGATTCACGTGGCTGAGTTACCCTAACATCAATCTGATACCTATGGCACAATAGTAAAATAGAAGTTAAGAAATTTACATACTGAGGAGCAACATCAAAATATAACAATTGTACCAGCACTACCTTGGTATAGAGGCAGCACTTTTTTGATTACCACAACCAACACAAATAACAGGCAAAGCCTGAGCATCAATTTTTTTGTTACATTTGGGGCATGCATCATAAACCCAACCATTAGCTACCAACAACTTTTGTATAGTAGCCACAGTGACACACATACACTCCTACAACATAAATGACAAAGAATGATGCGTTTATTGCAAAATTGGGAAATCAAGAATCTATCTATCATGAATGATACCTTTGTAACTTGACTAACTTGATCTAAATTCTTCACATGTGCATTATACAAAAAATGATCTACATTAGTATAGGAAGAAGAACCAAAAATCTGGCTTCCAATTTGGCTATATGTGTTGATACTTCCTTGACTTGGATCCATTCTGGAAAATTTAAAAAAGATATAATCATAACAGAACATTACCCAATATAAGCCTATGACATAATGATAGTGGTATGATAATTACGAATAACTCAATCGATCATTGAATTCAACTATTTCCTTAATGTCGCTGTTGACAAAGATGTGTGAACCATACATGGAATTTTGTATAGAGAGAGGATAAGGACCTGCATTAAAATGATTCAATTACAACAACAGTTATTTATAACCAAGCAAAACCTAACTTTGAAAACATGACTTTTTAACAATACCTCTAGCTTCTTTGATTTTTGCCATAGTAAGCAGCAACACCACAGGACCAGTGACATGTTGATCCAAACAATCCTTCAGCTCTAGAGCAAGTGCTTCCCATAAAGTACAACTTAACAAACTACCACTGTGTCATAATAGATGAAGGACAACAACACTAAGTACAAAACAACTTTCATGTACATAATAGAAGAAGCCAAACTATAAAAGTATTTAACAAAAAAAATTACTTGTAGATAATCAAACAACACCATTCATCCTTTAGAGTGAAAAAGACTTTCTTTGGTTTCCCATCCAACTGCCATTGAACAGTTTCAACAAGCTCACCAATAACATCTTCAAGAACATACCATGACCACTCAAATTTCATCAATAACATGTTATATAACTCATTCTTGTACAAAATACTTAAAGTAAATATTACCAATCAAATAATCAGGCGTGGCAGATCCATCAAGAATGGCATCAAACTTTGTGAAACTGTACATTGTTTGAGGTATGTCATCTATTTCATGGGGAGTAATTTTGGTTGTCTTGACCAAGTTGATCTTGAAAGCATGCCTCGTAGCCTTGTAGTGACCTGTATTTTTTTCCACCTCGAAGTTTTGAATGAGATAACATTGACCAACATGAAAAATGTCATTTAAAATCCCAACATCAACATTCTTCATTTGAGCCAGCATTTTATCACCCTGGATAATAAATATCAAAAGTTATCGTACATAAAACTGTGTGATATACAAAACTAAGAACAAAATTGAAAGAAAACTAACCTCCTTGTCAACCAATATTGCCTCAATGTTACACAAAGCTCCTCTCGGTATAGTCCACATGCATGTTTAAAACTCGGACAACAATTTTCCATGTTTCTTTTTCATCATTTACCTCAGCCACGGAATTTAGTCTACGAAGAGCTAATGGACAAAACCAAAAACCATTTCAAGAAGTTATGCAAACCTCAAAGAGAAATCATATCAACATTCTGTGACCACATAACTAAGAACTTACCACGTGCCATGAATGTTGCCTAAATGAGTGTATCCGGTGAAGATGAAGAGTAAGCACGACGAACGCGAATGTTGGTTAATTGGTCTTCAGTCTTCAGCTGGAATGCGGTTATAGTATGTTTTGCTGCCTTTTTATTATTAACACTTTGGCCTTCTGTCGGAGATGTCGTACAAATGCGGATGAGAAGAGAAGGTGTGATGCGGAGAAAGATAAGAGAGAGACAATGTTGTTTGAGATTTAAAAATTGTATAGTGAAGGAGAAACGTGTAGGAGAAGCTGTGTGGAGAGAAGAAAAAAGGAAGCGTTAATAATTAGCAGAGTTGGTGAGGAGTTTACTGGTCATAGTTGGTGAGAATGCAGGGCTACATTGCTTGCTTCTGCTTTCTTCCTGCTCTGCATTTAGCTTCTACTGGTGCTTCGTTACTTGCTTAGGGCTATACTTAAAAAGTGACAAACTGTTGAAGGCTTGACACGTGCATTCTGAGAAGCAGCTGATGATTCCAATATGCAGAGGTTAGGAAGAAAAAGGAGAAGATGATAAAGAGAAGACAATAGTTGTTGAGAAGCAGTGGAAGAAAAAGCTTGAAAATGTTATGAAGTTGACACGTAAGCCAAATAAACGTTTTTTTTTAGTACTATACATAGATTTGTTATTTCTGTTTGGGTGTGTTTGTTATAAATATATTGTATATATCAATCAATTGTATCAGTGAAGAATCAAAGTTGTTATTTTTATCACTGTTAGTTGTAGAATGATAGGAGTAGAAGTAGAGTATATTCCTTCATCTATCAATCACTACAACACAACCATCTCACCAATAGAGTACATAATAAGAAATTTTTTCAATATGTGAATGAAATGTACAGATCTGATTCAAATACTCATCTTTAGAATCTAGCTCATCAGAATATAATTAGTAGTGATGAATCTTCAGAATCTAGCTCATCATAATATAATTAGTAGTGATGACATGATGTGTAAATTAAATATGTGGGGTGAAAGTTGAAAGTACAAAGCATTTATTCTTCACATGTAACTTTTTATCAGGTGTCTCAAAGGAGTGTCTATAATGGTTGGGGAGTTAGTTCGAAATTACATAACGATGCTCAAATTAATTTCTTACAATTTAGAGATCTACAAAATTTTGATTCTCCAAATAGGAGAGATAACATTCAATTTGGTTAGCAATGATATATTGAAGAGTAATTTGCAGTGACATTATCAATATGCATGGTTGGCTTGTATCGTAACTTTCTCATTTTCCTTGCAAGAGGAATATTGAACAAATTGTACTCAAAATAGATAAGATTACATTTTCCTTTCTCTTATTGGTTCTTAAATTCAAAAGCATGTCTTCGTACAAAATGAAGGGATATCAAGGACTTATAATAATTGGACACTGGTGCAGAATGGTTGCACCAGTACATTTGCTGGTGTGGAATTCTAATAATTAAGAAGAGGTACAAGGTGGTGCTAATGTGCTATATAATTGATAGATAAATCAATCTATGACTACTGTTTAGAGAATATTATTAATTTCAGTGAAAAAAGAAACTTGTTGTTGTCAAGAGATTATTGTTCTCATGCATGCACTATGCTGTCTATATTCGAGTACGGTTGTGCATGCATGGTTTTCCAATAAGTTTCATGCATGGAGTCTTCTATAGCTTTCTTTTTGGTAGAAACGGAATTAGGGGGCCAAGGGTGGGCCACCGGCCCCCTAAAATTTTGAAAATTTAAAAAAAAAATAAAAAATATATATATACATATATATATATATATATATTAAAAAATTAATAAAAAAATGAAAATGAAAGAAAAAAAAAAGAAAAAAGAAAAAATATTAAAAAAAAGATGAAAGGGGAAAAAATAAAAAAAACGTAGTAAAAAATAAGAAAAGAAAAAGAAAAAAAACATTAAAACAATAAAAAGGAAAGAAAACATAAAAGAGGAAAATATATATATAAAAAATGAAAGAAAATGTAATAAAAATAAAAAAGGAAGAGATATAACAAAAAAAGAAAAAAGGGAAAGGAAGATGATAAAACATAAAAAAATAATAATAATAAGGAAAAGAATAAAGAAGAAGAGAGAAAGAACACTACAGAAACACACACACACACACAAGAGCAAAATGAGACACAAATCCCAAAAGAATACAAGAAGTCAAAAAAGTTATGTCATTTGGTACTGCAATCAGGGAAAGATAAGAGTTTCAGGTATTTTCCAATTCCTTTATTTTTCCCTCTTTTCCTCTTTCCTCTCCCCTTTCTCGTTGATGTTGTTACTCTTCTAAAATAAAATAAACTGTATTTGCACCCCTTGTTTTTACAAATGCACCCCTTACTATGTTGGGTTGAGCCCATTTTTGTTAAATCTGAAACGAAAAAAAAACATAAACTACTATTTACACCTCCTTTGTCAAGCTTTGCAACAAAAGTCTCAAGATATTTCAAATGCTTTACATTTGGTTTCAACTACAAAAGAGTTACTTCAGAAATTAAGAGAGACAGGTTGGGATGCTTTCTTGGTTCATGTTCAAGAATTTTGCATAAAACATGACATTGACATTCCAGATATGAGTGCAAAATATGTTGGAAGGAGAGGTCATGCTCGAAATGAACAAAGTGATTTTTCTACTGAAAAATTTTATATGGTAAATATCTTTTGTGCTACAATTGATTATCAATTACAATAATTAAATAGTAGGTTCAATGATAATACTGTTGAATTACTTGCTTTGAGCATGGCTTTAGATCCAAGAAACAGGTACAAGTCATTTAACAGTGATGACATTTGCAAACTTGTTGATAAATTTTATTCTAGAGATTTCACAAAATAGGAAAAAATTTCATTTGAAGATGGAGTTACAACATTTTGAGCCTGACATTCCTAAACATTCAGATTTAATTAATTTATCAACTACATCTGAATTATGTCAAGGGCTAACAAGAACTCGAAAGTCCATCATTTACCCTCTTATTGATAGAGTAATTAGACTTGTACTCACTCTTCCAGTTTCTACAACAATTACTGAAAGATATTTCTCAACTATGACGATAATCAAGACCAGACTTCAAAATAGAATGGAAAACCAATTTCTTGATGATTCTTTGATTACATATATTGAAAAAGAATTTGTTTTGAGTTTTAGCACGGATTCAATTATAGATGATTTTAACAATATGAAAACACTTAGAGTAAGAGTCAAGTGAAGTGATATTAATTTTTGTAACAAGTTTTTTCTTAATTTTTTGTATATTAGGTTTGTATTGTCTTCGAAATACTTTTATTTATGATATAATTTTTTTATGTTCACCCTTTCAATTAAATTCCTGCTTCTTTTTTGGATCATGATACAACTAAAAACAAGTGATACTGTGCTTCACAAATTGCCCCATTTTTTGGACACTGTTTGCCATCTTAATCAGGGCAGGGTTGGGAAGACTTGTGATTAATAGGCCAAAAAAGTGGTATTTGATTTGTCATGTGCATATGCAGCTTCATTTTTTGTTTCCCTAGTAAGTCGTTGGTAAGCACGTTTTATTAAATATGGGTGCTTGTTTAATTTGGTTTGCACTAATAAGTTGGTTAAGTTTAATTTGGTTTTGTATATCACTCGGTGTTGATCTTTCTCTTTTAAGCATTTCCAAGGGTGCCTTATGCTTTAAATAATTATTCACAATAATATCACTGTGTTTTGGTGGAAGATCCTCATAATGCAAGTTATGAACGTAGGAACAGCTTCAACAAAATGAGAAAGGAAGATCGAAGTAGTTCTTCAAGTGCTTGAAGGAGGCTAGCTTGTTTTCTTCTGAGGAGGAACGGTACGTTGTAGGACAATTATAAAAGGGGATTCGGGTCAAAATTAGCAAGACGTTGTACTGTATATACCTTTGTAATGTAATGTTGCTTCTTGACATAACTTGTGCTTAGGTAGCCATTCAATAAATGAAATATTTGCTTATATATATAAACACTTGTGTTAAATTTTGGCCACTACTTATCAATAATATCTTCCTTGCCTGTCAAAAGGGGAAAAAAACACGCACATGCACTACTACAAAAAAGGCCTACGACGACGATTATTTTACCCATACAACGACGGTTGTTTGGGTGTCGTTGTTATGCGTGTCGTTGAAAATGGTCATTTTTGACGACGGTTCTAAAAAACCGTCGTCGTTTATATTTTTTTTTTTTTAAAAAAACAAACGAAGACGGTTATTTACAAAAAACCGTCATCGTATGTGCGGATACGATGACGGTTTTTTCTTAATAACCGTCATTGTTTGTATTTTATTTTCATTTAATTTTTTTTAAATTAAATACAAACGAAGACGGTTATTTATAGAAAACCGTCATCGTTTGTGCGGATACGATGACGGTTTTTCTTAATAACCGTCATTGTTTGTATTTTATTTTGATTTTTTTTAAAATTAAAAACAAAAGAAGACGATTATTAATAAAAATCGTCATCATTTGTCTACATACAAAGACAGGTTTTTCATAATAACCGTCATTGTTTGTATTTTATTTTGATTTTTTTAAAAATTAAACTCAAACAAAGACGGTTATTAATAAACAACCGTCATCGTTTTTCTGGATACGAATACGGGTTTTTCGTATAAATTTTCGTAATACACCTATGAATGCATAACATACAATCGCTAAAACCACATCAAATATTAAAATCATTTAACACTTTCTGTTGGAATTACAACATCACATAACCTAATAGAAACATTTCAAATTGCAGTTTATTGTACCAACACTATTTAGCAAAAAGCTAGAAAATACAAAACACTGCTATATAATCTGAAAGTTAACAATCCTGAGATGAGAAAAGGGAACCAAAAATCAATTATCAGTTCAAACTAGCGATGAACCCTACAGTCAAAAAAGAAAGGATCGAACACTAAATATAGATAATTAAGCAACAGCAGTTATGCATTGGATTTGCTGGTTGCACTAGTCTTTTGTTGTTGCCTCAGCTCCATAAACCTATGAAGAGAACAAATACTAAATAAGAGATAGGACATGTGAAGAGAAGTAAGAATTGACAGCCTCGAACACATTAATGAGACGGAGTTGGCGTTGAAGACCCTAATAATTGAATATATGTTTCACTAAATCACATCAGGAGATAACCAAAGTTACAATATATGAGAATATATGCTTACACAAGACAAGAAAGCCACACTTCAATTTTACCTTTATTTCAACACTAGGTCCAAGCCATTGGCCCCGAAGGCCACTTGGTCCTAAAAATGAGTGTCTGGACAAAGTCTCCTTATTTGGAGGGGGTAGACTAAGACATCTGCACAGCCCAAAGAATAATTATCATGTTTCTTCCTTTAGTATAGGAAATCCACTTCGACAAAATGCACAAAAAAATAAAACACAATTGCAGACAAAAAAACAGATATCACACAATATGACTAGACAGAAAATACCGATAAGCATTCATGTTCAATTGTAAGGATGGTACATCTCATAATTCACATCATAAACTTTGTGCTTTGTGGCACATAAAAGTGAATACCCAAAATACTGTTACCATGAGCAAACTCAGCCAAGGAAATTATATAAAGAAAGTTTCCACAAAGCAAAAACAGGGAGATGGTAACAAGTTTACCTGAGGAGAGGCAATACAACAAATAGGTCAATGAAAAAAAAACCATTCAGATAATTAAGAGGAATTTTCTTGGGATGGTCAACTAAATCTCCAGCACCTATTACCCTTGATGGAGGAGAAACATAAGCCAACCTAAACTATAAAAAAGCAAAAAAGACTTAAAAAAAACTTATCAGAAGATTCAACTAAATATAATTAAACAATAAGATATTTAAATGTGAAACAAGAAAAAACATCAACAAATATGATGAGATAGCTGGTAGCAATTTTATGGAAAGGTAAATTACCTTCTGATAACCAGCTTGCCTAGTGTAATTTGCAATCCAAGTTAAAATACAAAAATTAAAATTAAAATCAGTAAAGTGCGCTTAGCTGACATAAGGCATAATGGAATCATACTTAGTTAGTGTACTTCTTTACCTTCCTTAATTTTCTCCAGTGAAGCAAAAAGTGCCTTCCTTCTTGTGTTCTTCAACCACTATACATATAAGAATGAGTGGCATTGACCTTAATTATATTATGATGGCAAGTAGCAGCTAGTAGCAAGAAATGAAATAGTGAAAAAGTGTTTAACCTCTTCTAAACGATAGATTGAACGCTCAACCAAGAAGCAAAGAAAGACCATGACAGTAACATTAAAGGCAACAAGATATTAAATTCTATCTAAAGCAGCTAAATAATTAATTAAATTAAACTAAGAAGTAATAACATACAGCAGTTGCCGTAGTAGTCAAGGATTTCAATCCAGCACTGGATGCATGAGCCTCAGGCAATGTTGAAAAATGATTAGCTTACAATCTTTCCATCACATCCATATAAAGTCATTTCAACCACTCACCCATAAATCTGAAAGCATAAGCAGAAGCCAGCAAAGGGAAGAGCCTAGCCTTCTGTGTTTTAAGTATATTTTTAAAATTTTTGTTTATATTTATTTGTCATATCAAAATATTTAATGTAGTTTTTTTGTCTATTATATATTTACTTCCCACTTAATTCTATGTATGTCTCTCCCACATAAATAGAGTACCTTGGAGGGTCCAACTTTTAAGAGGTCCTTGGTCCACTAACCCGAGCTATGAGTGACTAGTCCATACTAAAGCCAAACCCTTCACCATGGAACTAAGACATGTCCATTATATGTCTGTGTTCATGTATATCCATGTTCCTAAGCCATTTTCCATTCTCAAATGCCAAGAGGCTAAGTATTCACTGAAAAGCTACTTATACAGTTATACCCCTTAAATATTAGAATAAATTGGAGGCACCCCTCATAGCTATAACCTTCAAATATCCTACTGAATCTCCTAGAGCACTCTAGAGTTCTTTGAACAAAGTACTGCCTATAGAAGGTCACAGGTCACATAAGGAAATGGATTCATAGGAACAAGAAGTAGTAAAGTATAGAAGGTCACCCCTTATAAGTCATTAAGATTGTTTTACTTAATTAAACTTAATCCTAAATCATTTGGTTTTTATAATTAGTTATTCTAGATTAGCTCTTCTGCTATACTCTCATTACCTGATATAAATATAGTGCAGATTGTAATGTGATACTTAAATTCATATACTTGAAATTTAGAAAGAAAACAAATATTAGCAAAGAAATTAATAGGACTATTGAGTTTACTCTATTGATAAGATACATACCTTTTCTTGTTATATATCTGTAGCTATTTCCATCTCTATTGAGTTTACTCTATTGATAAGACTGCTATGAATAATAGGTGAGAAAAGAAGAAACTAATTTGGTTTCATGACAACTAATTTGCATCTACCCATATAGTCCTGCATGCATTATGGGAAGAACTTAGCAGAAGAAACCAAAAGTAGAGCAGATTTTGTTATGCAAAGAACCTGTAAGGTGAATGATAGGGCTGCAAGGAACCATAAGAATCTGCCAAAGTAATTAAATATCAATTTTTTAAGAATCAAATTAGTGCACACAAGAAAAAAAAAACACCATGTGTCCAATAATAGTATAGCACATGGACTGAATAATCATACAAACCATTGGATTAAATTTAAAATTTTAATATATAAACAATAAATGAATCTAAATTATTTATTAATTAAATATTTTTCAATAATATATATACTAATATTTTAATATATATATATATATATATATAATTATCTTACATCAATGATCATTTTCATATTATTTTCAATTTACAGAAAATATTGTTAAAGAAGAAAGTACAGATTCTTTACATAAAAAATTGCAACTAATCTAAATTATATATTTATGTTGTCTATGCATATTTTTATGTCATAACAACATCATGCCATAAGTTTAAGCAAATGCTACACTTTGCATCATCGACATAGGTAATTACATGTAACAATTATCAAAGTAACAACATCATGCCATAAGTTTAGGCAAAATCTGTCATGAGCATACAGTCAAATAGAATACACACAATACAAGTAACAATTATAAAACTATATATAATATAAATAGGTAATTACAGGAAGGAGAACAAGAGCTCATTATCCCAAATAAAATAATTATCAGTTTTTAAAAAATTCCTAATAAAATAACAGTCTATGTTTGATACAGGCAAGTAAAATTTGTCTTTAATATTAAAAAGGTTAATGAAAAAAAAAAAACAAATCTGCAATTAGAACATGTCATAGGCAAGGTAGTGTATCCCAGGGTAAAATATTAGCAAAATCCTAAGACAAGAACATGAAGTCCCTCCAACACAACTCAAAACCGTTCCAAATGCTATTCCAAATGATAAGGCAAGAAATACTTTCTTAATATACATGGTAGTTTTCAATATATACAACCTTTTCTTTTGAAGTAGCAGAGGATCCCGCATTACTCATCAGACCAAGCCCATTTTTATGGATCTCTATGTGTAGTTCTGGGGCCTATGAAACAAGTTATTTATATATAAGGTTAACAGAAAAAAAATAAGGAATCTAGAAAGCAGTTGCATTGAATGCATATGGAAAGAAATCAAATAATACTAAAGTTGTTCTACTTGTAAGATTTATTTATCAAGCTTGTGAATAAAGGTTGTTAAATGTGAAATCACAACCATCCACAAGAAAACACAAGGCTTTATGTACTTGGAGAGTATCACGACAATAAGTAACTACAAATTTATTAAAAATAAATGGAGTTGAAACTTGAAATCAATTTTCTTTTCAGAAAATAATCATATTTTTTATATATATTTGGAATAATAGCATTTGAAAATAAAGATTATGTTTGGATGTCTAATTATCCCCAAGGAATGATGAAAACATTATCGCATTGCACCCCTAAGATATTCCCATTTTAAAACGGTTACCCAAAATTTGAAAGGATATTTGAGGCTCTGTTTGCATGGCTTTTATTTCTCTTAATTGGTTGATTTGTATGCATCATGCGCACACACACTCTCTCTCTTTCACATACACACACAAAAATATCCAAAGATGTTGCAGATTGCAGAGTCAACAAAATGAATGCAGGGGGGCCTACTCAATGAATTTAACAGTAGCATCAGTAAAACTTTCAACCAAACTAGACAACATGTTGTAAAGTATATGTCAATCAATGTAAACATGATCAATTAAAATCGCTATACATCAACTTCTATGTAGGTGGTTCTTTCTTTAATTAAAACATTGCATTAAATATGTATTTAGTATCAAATTGAAGTAGTTTTGCCAAAATTAAAAATGACTGACACACTAGGCTAGATACGATATCTCATCACTTTGTCAGATCCTATCTAAGGAGACCATGTTTTTAACATAAACCATATACTTTATGATTGGAAATGATAAACAAATTTATTTTGAACTGGTTGCATTGACATCCTGGGACATATTATGGCTGAAAATCGAAAACTACAGTAGGCATTCAATCTCATTTAGCATATTAAACTATTTACCATAAACACCAACCAACACAAATGACAAAACCAAGAATTAATCAAAGTTTTGAATAGTAAAGCGGAGCTAAGGACAACATAACTCACCAATAAGCTAAAACCAGTGACAGAAGAAAAAGAAGTAGCCATTGAAGCCCAGGAGAAAGGCAAAAATCCCCTTCATTACATCTCAGAACTGCATTTTCTACGGCACACTCACTCAATCATCCATTCGATTTTAAAAACATTAACAACAACCCCAGTCACATATCAGCACAAAGTATATCCATGTAATGTTAATTATTTCATATATCAATAAAGCCTAATGAATCACTATACTTAATTTTTGTCAGCAAAATCATTATTTGTAACCATATATGCTTAATTCAAAATTGAATCACACAGAACAACAGAACACAAAAGGATATCAAATAAAGATGAAAGACCATAGCAAGAATGGGAAAGATTTGAGAGATACTAATATGGTCATTTTTGAAAAAGACCAATGGCGTGCATGTGAGTACAAACCACCGCTCCACTGCAACCTTACGCCTTCTCCCTCGGCCATAATTCCTGGTTTCAGGACTCCACTACCGGCCAATGCCTCTCTTACGATGAGCTCATCCACTGCGCCGAAACCTAGCCCACTCGTTTCCCCTGTAACTTAACGGTGTTGGTCACGGCCTACGACACTGTTCGCAAGAAGAGGAATGAACCCAGATCTACGGCTTTCCTGCCTAGATCTGTGGCTTCTCCGGGGCTGTGAGTGTTGTCGTGGAATTGGTTTTGGGGCGAGGTTGGAGTTGGTTTGGTTAGTAGTGAGCAGCGTGAAGGTGAGCCATCAGTGTGAGTGAAGCTTCGTGTGAGAGACTACAAAAGCGCGAGAGAGAGTTCGTGGAAATTGAAAAAGGAAGCACTTTGCAAAGACAATTTCCTTATTGTAATTTTAAATTTACTGTTACAAAACAACGACGGTTTTAAGAATAACCGACTTCGTTTAGTTATAGCAAAATCATAACAATGCCGCCACTTATGAATTCAAGCTTACCGACGACGGTTTTCGTAATACCCGTCGTCGTTTTTAACCTCATATTTACGATAATGCCACCGCGTAGCATACTAAGACGGTTTCCATATAACCGTCATCGTATGTGCGTCGTCGTAGGCCTTTTTTATAGTAGTAATGGTTGTGGATAATTAATTTTAGTGGTGATCACAATTCTTCATCTTTTGAAAAAAAAAGGTTAAAAAAGGGAGATTAAGTATAGGAATAGGACAAGCATTGCGATCTTAAAAAGACATTTAATTACATTTATTTAACTAAATTATTTTATAGAGTGGAGTTACAAGAAGGAGCTAATTAGAAGTTAAGGTCCTATGGAAATGTGAAAGCGTCTCGATTTATATTAAGAATGAGGTGATATATAACTTGGTCCTTGAAAATAATATATATTTCATTAGTCTTTGAAATTTTTGTTTATACAAATTAATCCTTTAATGATGAAATCTCTTTATAAAGTTAGACAATTTAGTAAGATAAATTAACTTGTTAGCTTGTGAATAATATCATAGACTCGTTTGTGTTTATACATGTATTGTAAATCCTTTTGATGGACCCGATTATATGTTAACCCCCAGTTTGTTAGGCTTAATAGTTGAGGTGTGAAAGTGGAAGAGATAAAAAGAGGTGAAACTGAGAAGTGAGGTGTGTGTTCGCTTGAGTTGAAAGAGGGATAAAAGTTGTGGGACTCTGTTTTAACTTTTCTAACAATAGTAACACTAAGCTTTTTACTAACCCCTATTTTGTTCTACTGAAAGATCAGAGGTGAAATACTTTCATCGATGAAATACATTGAAACACTTTCACTGGCTTTGTTTGGTTCTACGTACTGAAAGAGGTATGAAAGCAACAATTTTCATGTGGGCCCCAGCGTTTCATCTTTCACCTAAAAAATGAGGTGAAAGAAGGTGAAATCCATAGTAAAAGTGAATTCATTTTCCATATTGTCCTTCAGGTGGTGTTGACGCACTATAGGTGGATGGTGGTTGCAAAGGATGCGTATGGGTCATAGAGTTTGGGTTTGGGATGAGATGGTGGTGCGTGGTGGTTTGGTTGGGTAGGCTATGGCGGATTTGGGTGGTGGTGTGGTACGTTCAGGTGGTGAGTGCCGTGAGTGTTGGTTGCATGAAGAAGGAAAAGAGTGGGGATTAAGAGAAAAGGGGTCGAGGGTTTCAGATCTTTTTTCACTATCCCTTTTACTTTTTCTGTTGGCGGTTTTATTATTATTTTTACTGCTGTACACGGCCTTTAACTACTCGCACCTCTTCTTTTTCAAACTGTGTTCAAGTGGTAAAATTGGAAATGTACAACTGTTTAATTTATTATGTATTTTTATCACTTTAAATTTGTTAGAGAAGTTATTTAGTAATGTTTTCTGAAAGCTTATTGTTGAGTCAATAATTTGTAAGAAAAAAAAAATCTTTACATCAGGTAAGCATAAAAATAAATAGTATGGAATATCATATATAATTATATATATTTTTTATATAAGTTGTATCTTGACTTATTATTATGAGTTTAAATTTAAAAATAGTCTTTTTACATATATAAAAATAAAATTATATACAATATTTCTCTTTCTTATATATATTTGAAGCCTCCACACAATGAGATACCTAATTATTTATTTATTTATGACATAAACACATCTTAAAATCCAAGGGGGACAACTTTTGTTGTGCCATTTTAATATCATGACTTTTCCTAGTTTCTAAACCTCGTCAACCAGCAACAGTACGTCCACAGTCCTTCGACATAGGTGTACAAAGAGACATGTTAAGATAACTGATTTGAATAATGTGGACAGGGGAATTCTATACTTTCCTGTCTCAAATAATCCTCTCAGAAATGGCCAATAGCAAATCATCAAATAAAGACTACAGAAAATCTCACCTAGTCCACTCCCATTCCCACTCGGAGTTGGCACTGGTGGTTGCAACCCCAATAACTTGATAGCCATTGCTGTCAATTGCAACAACAAAATGGTAGTGCCTGGCAAGAAAACTAGGGACTCATCGAAGGTGTACCTTCCAGCATCCTTATCATCTAGAACATCATCAGTTGGGGGTAAGTCTTTCTTTGTTATATCAAACACAGTTTCAGATATTCTTAAAAACTTAAGTAGGACACTAAGATATGCACAAAAGCCAGCACTCATGGGTGTTATTCTTGACATTCTTTGATTGTTCCACCATGCTCGAATTGATAGCCCTTCTGCCAAATATTCTGATATAGTATATATCTTGTAAATTACTAGAAAAGCAGCGGGAATACATATGCCTTGGTCCTGGATTGAACAAAATATATACTAAGTTAACGTCATATATATATATATATATATATATATATATATATATATATATATAGAAACAATAAATATAAACATGATATATTGTTGACCTACGGAATTGGATCTAAACAAAATATAAGGTTGTATCATTGTGTATATAAATTTATAGCTCTAGATTCTTGCATGTTCATTAAAAATATAAGGAAATTTTTTTATATTTATCTCTCCTTAAGTTAGTAGTCATTACATTAACAATGTTGCACTATCTTTGTTATTTTTAAAGAAATAATTGTGTATGATATCCCTGCACAAAATATAAAGAGATAGGAGCACAATCTCTTATACATTTTTTGTTTTGTTTTGTTATGTATTCATGTTATTGATTTAGTTTGTTTTGTCAAAAAATATATATATATATATATATATATATATATATATATAGTATATTTACCTGGGGCAAGAAATTGGAGTTGGTGATGATGCAATATGCAAGGAGACAGGCATAACATACTTCAAAGGCTGCTCGCATGCCCCAATTATTGATAATCCACATATATGCGAAGCATTGTCTTAGAGTAAGGTTACGAAAAAGTGTGCTAATAATAGGGAAATGCTTGCAAAAGAATATCTCAAGCAATCCTGTGGCCCATCTCTTTTGTTGGGCCATTGAATTTGGGCCACCTCCTGGAGCGAAACCTGTAAAGGCAATTGGGCTTGGCATACAGAATTCTGATCTCCAACCTTTTTCATGTATTGTCAGCCCGGTAAGCACATCCTCTGTTAGTGATCCATATATCCAACCCACCTAAAATTTATGAAACCCACGTTAACTTCAAGTTTCAATACAATTAAAAACAATATAAATACAATATTCTCTCTCTAATATATAATCATTTGACCTAAATTTACTAATTGTAACCTTATATAAAAATGGTTTTCTAACTAGATACATGACTTAAGCTTACTCTTTTCACTCTTATATATACAAATGGTCATCTTTACCTAATATATATCTGACAAAGAGATATAAAAAACATAATGGGTGTGAAAGATTAGAGAGTGAATAAGAATACCAATCATATAATTGAAATTCACATACACACAATGATATAAAAAACATATAAGATAAGAGGTGAGGGCATGAAAAAAAGAGCAAATAAATATCGATCATATAATTAAAATTCACACATACTGAAATAGGAAGCATACCAAGTAAGATATGAGTGCGTGAAAAGAGTAAATATCAATCGTATAATATAATTAAAATTACTGACTAATTAATATTATCTATAAATCAATGTTAGTCATACAAGTATATATAGTTCATTAGTCAAGTTTTTTTTTCATCAGCTGTTACTTTCTCATGACTAGATATGTCCTTTATACACCTATCAAAGAGTTTTTTTTTAAAATTATATAGTTATATAAAGATAGTCAAAACTAAATTACTCTTGACCTAGTGTAAGTTTCAGAAGTCAAAGACTTGTGCATGTTTGGTTGGATTAATTTTAAAGATCAATCTTTATAAAAACTCTCTAAAATGTTTGTTTTAAAGACCTGTTTGCCCCCATCCAATGCCATATTCATATGCATAACCAGCAACTTGGCTTGCTACGTCAACAACGTTTGAAATATTAATATCATTATACGAATAAGTTCTCCCTTCCAAAGTACAAGCAACTGATTTCATAATCTCCTTTGAAGTTCCGAATTTTTGTTTTAATTCCTCCTCTGATATGCTGTTTCCTGAAAATTTGGATAGAAGGTGTAAAATAGACAATACAAAATAAATTAACAAAGTAAGCAATTTTTATTACATCGGTCAAAAACCGCGTTAATGGATCCTCACGATGCTTCCTTTAAGGTTCACCCAGGAGAGTAATAAAAAAACACAATTGTTTTCATATTGATCTTTTAAAATAATTTTGATATTTTTTAATTGCCTAAATTAGGTTATTTAATATTTAAACTAACTTATCGTCAAAAGCTTCTTAGGAGAGTTTTATATTATTTTATTTCTTTGGAAAACAATATTTTTCCTAAATATTAATCCAATCAAATATGCCTTGAAGTATCTCGATCAAGAAGAATGACATGAAAAACGTTCTTATACATGAATGTACCAGGAGGTTGGAGCCTAAATGAAATTTGATTTTATACAATAGAATGAATAAATATAATTTTTTTTGTTATCGACCAAATTAATGTCATTTTTTTCCCATTCACCTAGCTATTTTTTTTAGTGAGACCACTATTTTCTATTGGAGTTAATTTTGTTTGAATTATATGCGAGACCAATATAAATGACAAACTTTTCCTATGAGTATTTTTTTCTGCTTATCCAAAAAATTTGCCTTTTTTTTTCTATAATTGAGAGATTAAAGTAATCAGAGAGCTGTGTTTATATATTTTTTGGCCTTAGAAAAATTTTGTACTGTAAGTCTTATCTATTTTCATTTTATTCTTCCACTTTTTTTTGTAAAAATTGTTAATTAAAATTTAATATTTTCACATTTCATTCAATAGTAATTTGTTCTACTATATCTTACAATATAAACAATCTCAAATTAAATCTAGAAAAAATTAATTTCAATTTTTTTTTTTGACAATGACAACAGTTGCAACTATTATTAATTATATTTTATAAACATTAGATATATATAAAAAGGATTAATTTTTTAATATACTTTAATATTTTTAATAAGACATTAATTTTCTATTTCTTTTAATATCTTCAATTTAGGGGGAGAAAAGTTAAGACCAATAATATCAAATTAATGCTCATGAAAACTTAAATTTAGTTCAAGATAATTTTTTTTCCAATTCACTTTCTTTTACAATTCTCAATTATTATGATTCAAATAAAAAGTAGAAAGTAATTTTCTATTTTACAATAAGAAAAATATGTAATCTCACCACTCTCATTTTCATCAAAATATATATCATATTCTTTTTATAAAATTTAATCACTATATTAATTTTAATATGATTTTTTTAATTTAAAGTAAATGGAAACTAATTTTTCTATAATTTTCAATTGAATTATAAACTTCTCAAATGATTTATAATATATCTGTGTGTCTACATATATTAAAATTTTATAATTTAATAATAAATAATAGAATAAAATATATTACCTAATAATTTAAATTAAAATTAATTTTATTAATACATATAGAATTAAGAGTTTGGTGGGAGGCCTAACGCAATGGCCTAATTGGCCTTACCATTTCCACGGCACTGAAAGTAATGTCGCAATTAACATTTGAAACTTTACTTTTACGTTATATATATTTCAACAAAATGATATACGTACCACTAATTAAAATTGTATCAACGAAAACTGAAATAACTATATACACACACATAATTACATACCCTTTTCAACGTTATCCGGAGAAAGACCATAAATAACTTTTCTTCTATGGAAGCAGTTTGTTCCCGCGTAGAAAGGTCCTTGGAGTCCAGCTAATCCAGCCGCCAAGTACTGCATTATATAGAAAGGGATTTTTTTTTTTTTTTAAAAAGTAATTGATTGACTTATAAAACTTATATTGTAGTAAAAAAAAGTTTAGTACGTTGTGGCAGTATAAATTTATCTACAGGGGATTGTTTCCAAGAGAAAGAAGAGTTTTCCTCTATAAAGATTAGTATTTTATTCCAATCACCTTAACCAAAATTGTCATCTGATTTCCAAAAGGATCGTCCTTCAAAGTAGCATAAAATTTTTGGGGACATTGAACAAATGCAACTTCTTTTTCTCCTTTGGGATCAAGCAAAATGCTCAACGCATGGTGAACAATCTTTGGATTATTAACAATCATGTCACAATCCACGTTCAGCATAAAGGGAGCATTGGTTATCAATCCGGAGACTCTTGTCTGAAATATAATTGGAAGTTGAATTAAAGGAGAGAAAAATAATGATTAGAGTTTGTGTTGGAAATTAAATTATAACATTATAAGGATGAGAGAAATGAAAGAACTCACAAACTGAATAGCTAGCCATTTGACTTACATAAATTTTAATTAGGGTAAATAGTTAAATTCTTCATGATAGTATGATGCGGTCATAAATTATTTTTTGAAAAATGAAAATTATAGTTTAAATTTTTAAATATATAAAAAGTGCGACAAATTAATCTTATTAAATTTATGAGACTATTTAGTCATTAAATTTGTAATATTTAATGATCAATTTAACAATAAATTATATTTTTCGAAGATCAATTTGATATTAAGTTATAAACTTTAATGATCAATTCATCATTAAATTAAAAAAAGAATTAATTTATCGTACTTTTTACACATTTAAATTTAATTTTTTTTATCTTTCAAAAATTAATTTATGAATACTTCACAATTTTAAAGAAAAATTTAACTATTTATAAGGTAAACTAATCAAAGACTACTTTGATGAAGTGAGATTCACATTTGAGAAATGCCAAATTAATTTAAAAAAGTCAGATTCTCACCAACACATTCATGGCACCAGCTTTGTAATGATGAGGCTGTTTTGGTCTCTTCTCTCTAGATATGTAAATCAAATGCGGAAACCCATCTGCAAGTTGTTCTTGTTCTCCCATATAACCTTACAAATACATGATGTAAGCAGTGTTTTGTTTTCCCTTTTTTTTTTATAAGCCAAGTTTTTATTATTGGAAACGAGGATGCTACATAATTTCAGAGTTTTGTAACAGAATTAAGCTTCAACACCTAACAAATAAAGCATATATAACGAATAAAAAAGAAAAATAATGCATTTAAAAATACTGTGAGGTAGAGCGTGGTTTAAAAGATAATGCAACTTACATATGTTTTTATTTCGTACAAATATCTTTTTTAAGTTTTTAGTTTTTAAAATTGTGTTGTTATCACATCATTTAATAAATGTGACATGCATAATATCCACAAATATTCTAAAATATAACGTGACATGGTTTGATGATACATGTCTTTATTAAATAAATAAAAAAGTTTGTTTTAAAAAATATAAAATTTATGAAAATTAAAATAATATTTTTTATAAATTAAAATACAATGCATTCATGTTCATTGAACTATAAAATATATTTACACTAATAACACTTATATGCTACTAACAAAAAAAATCTAACATATGAACAATTTCTGTATGTGCATGATGCCCTAGTTCTTACTTTTGTTTATGCCCTACTTCTTAGTACTTGTCTAAACATTGAATCCGTATAATTATTTTATTTATAAAAATATCCACTTAATTTATGATATAAAGTTAAAAGTTTCATTTTTGAAATCAAATGATTGACGTAATAATGTAAGATCTTATATGTTCACATGTGTGAGAATGATCAATTTAACAGAAAAATTCATATTTGATTCTTATATTGTGTAAATTTCTTTGGTTCACCGACAATCATGCGCTGCAAATGAGATTAATCTCTGATCCAAAATAATCTGGTTTCATTTCTAGAAATAAGAGAAGGAACGAAAAGTGTTTCCAATATATGCATTTGATATAGATGAAACATGTGTGAGAATCAATTTAATAAGAGAACTCATATTTAATTTTCATAGTGTATAAATTTTCTTGGGTCAACTATAAACATGCATTGTGAATGCGATTTAATCTCTAACCCATAGAATTAGGAGACTCCATGATCTCTAACATAGAAAAAAAGATTTTATTTCCAGAAATAAGAGCAAAGAAACGAAAAATGTTCCCAATATATGCATTTGATATAGATCAAAAAGACAAAATTGTATGGGGTGCGAGGCATATGTTTTCATTTCAAATTTTCAATATTTTAACTAGGAATGATAATTATGATCACACATGACAGTATGTCACAATTAATTGACAAAACTAGAAAAGAGGTGACATGGGAGCCTATCATAAGAAACGTAGAAAAAAGATTAGCGTCTTAAAAACATAAATACCTATCTTTTTTGAGGAAAACTTTATTTGATAAACTCGGTATTGTCATTCTTATCACTACTCTTTATGTCATTTTTTAAAATTCCAAAAATAGTGACTAGGAAGATCATTAGTTTACAAATAAATTTCTTGTGGGGTGGTGATTTGGAAAGAAAGAAGATAGTTTGGGTGAGTTGGAAAAAATTATGTAGACCTAAGGATCATGGAGGCCTAGGCATCAATGATATTGTATCTTTCAATGAAGCACTTCTACTAAAATGGAAATGGAATTTCTTTCACCAAAGGGATTAATCCCTTATGGGGAAAAATGTGTTTTTTTCTTCAAAATATGGTGATGGTAGAAGTCTTGGGGTGGAAAACACTAATACTAAGGCATCATTGTGGTGGAGGGATTTGAATTTGGTTTGTGGAAACATGGTACATGATTTGTGGTATGATGAGTGGAATAGTTGGAAGATTGTGGATGAAAGTTGCACGTATTTTTGGTTGGATAGATGGTTGGGTGGGAAAAGTTTGGCTCACAAGAACCCAAGGCTATTTGCAAATTCGCAACAACAACAATAAGAGAGGTTATAATAAATATGGATCAAGTAGTGAATGGGGGGTGGAGATGGAATTTGATTTGGAGAAGATCTTGGATTGAGTGGGAGAATCCAATGTTACAAAGTTTTACTCAAAAGGTATAAAGGATTCACTATGGAGGGAGTAGCAGAGATCACTGGGTTTGGTTGAAGGACTCGAAGGACATATTTACTGTTGCATCTGCATATTTGTTTATTTTTTATATGAAGTTTGGCTGCCAACATGATGAGAAATTTAACAAGTTGTGGTGTGGAGGCTCAAGATTCCAACTAAGGTCCGGTGTTTTGTCTGGAGATTATCCTAGACAGGTTGCCTATAAAATCCAATTTAAGAAGAGGTGTGCAACTACAAGATGGTAATTATTCCTGCCCGTGGTGTCATGAACATGAAGAAAGTCTATCACATTTGATGTTCTCGTGTAGGGTGATGGCAAAATTGTGGAATATATATATATATATATGAATGTTATAAATGGGCAGGTTTATTGCCAGTATTACCTGAGGAGCCACTCATGCACTTTTGACAACACTACCAAGGAGGCATCTTGAAGTCTAAAGAGGACACTTGGTATGTTGTATGGTGTGTTGTGGCCTTGTCAATTTGGAATGTTAGAAATGGTCTGAGTTTAGAAACAAGCCATTGATGGTTGACTCGGTGATGCATGACATTCTGTTTAAGTCTTGGAGTTGGCAAAATCATAGTGGATCAGACTTTCATTATTCCTTTGTGCAGTGGCAGAGCCAACCAACTGCATGTCTCTGCTAATGGATTCGGTGTGCAGGTTTATGCGGATTTTTTATCACGTGTTGGTGGAATAGATGGGAGAGAGACATTGGCAAAAGTGCCACGTTTTTCGCAAAAAATACCCGAAATGTCACGTCTCGAAAATATTTTCCCAAATTGCCACGTCACGTAATTCGCTGGCCACCTCAGCGAATTACGTGGGCTGACGTGGCGTCGCGTGAGTGGGTGACATAATTCGCTGGACAGGGGGGCGAAAATGGCATGCCACGTGGCAAAGTTCCGAAATTGCGTAGAAACTTCGGAAGGTCATAACTTTTGACTGGGATGTCCGATTGAGGCGTATGATATGTCAAAACGATCGTAATTGAGAGGAGAAACCGCTGGCAAGTTCTCAAAGGTAACTTGGCCAAATTTTTTCCCAAAAGAGGCCTCTAAGTGCCTCAAAATTGTGATTTAGTATTCGGACACTCAAAAAATTCATTTTGTCTGCTTTTTTAATTATTTAATTAGTTAATTTAATGTTATTTTTATTTTTTCAATTAATTCTCTGAATTTCGAATGTTTTGACATATCGTACGCCTCCATCGGACATTCCTAGCCAAAAATATCACTGTTTAATTGATAGTGCATATAAACTTCATATAAACTTCGAGTAGTGATATTTTTTGATAGAAATGTCCGATGGAGGCGTACGATATGTCAAAACGTTCAAAATTCAGAAAAGTAATTGAAAAAATAAAAAATAACATTAAATTAACTAATTAAATAATTAAAAAAGTAGACAAAAATGAATTTTTTGAGTGTCCGAATAATAAATCACAATTTTGAGGCACTTAAAGGCCTCTTTTGGGAAAAAAATTTGGCCAAGTCCCCTTTGAGAACTTGCTAGCGGCTTCTCCTCTCAATTACGATCGTTTTGACATATCATACGCCTCAATCGGACATCCCAGTCAAAAGTTATGGCCTTCCGAAGTTTCTACGCAATTTCGAAACTTTGCCACGTGACATGCCATTTTCGCCTCCCTGTCCAACGAATTATGTCACCCACTCACGCGACGCCACGTCAGCCCACGTAATTCGCTGAGGTGGCCAGCGAATTACGTGGCGTGGCAGTTTGGGAAAATGTTTTCAAGGCGTGGCATTCTAGGTATTTTTTGCGAAAAACGTGGCACTTTTGCCAATGTCTATGGGAGAACATAAATTATGTGATATTGGAGTTGGTGGACACATTGGATATGCAATTAAATGCTTGACCTAGAAGGATTTGTTATAAGTTTTGGTTGGTGGAGTACAGGAATGATGTTACACAAATTGATTTCCTTTTGTATTTATTGGTTATTTCTTATTTACACACTGGTTGTTGGTACCCTTGTACCTTCCATCAATATACCAATTTTATTTGCCAACAAAAAAAAAACGACAAAACCAGGAGTGGATATGCTTAAAAGTTTAGATTATATATATAATTGGAGAGAAGTTCTGCTATAGATTGGCATTTACGCCAAAAATTATCCATGTTTTAGTACATCAAAATCAAATATATTTCGCATAAGTAAGATTGCTATACTTGATAAAATACACACAATACATGATTACTAATACTACTATTGTAAGTGAAGATTTGATTTGATTTGTTTATCAAGGATACGAAGATTTTATATTTTTAATTTTAGTGTGTAATTACTCATATAAACAGTAGAAAATGAATATTTAAGATATTTAAGTGTACATGATAATATATATATATATATATATATATATATATATATATTATTGATAAAAAATATTCATTTAATTTTTATTTATAAAATTTAAATCTAAGATTTTATCTTAATAGGATCAAGCTTAGAATCATTCGGATCAATAAATTGTTTGTATATATGATAATGCATATATAATTAATTATTTTTGTTTGTATTATATATAAAGAATTTTTTAATAAAAATATTTTTTTAAAAACAATTATGACAAGAGAAGAAAAATAATGCAATGAATGAATATAGAAAAAACAAGTGTCTCTACTTAATTTTAAATCTAAAATTAATTTTAAATAAATTTTCACATATTTAATTTCATGTTAATTAAAAAAATATTAAAAATCAATTATAATAAAATATTTTTGGATAACTTTTAAGTTGGATAAATTATTATTTTATATTGAAAATATTCACATATAAAGCATATCACTCTAAGATCAATTTAAACAAAATCAATTTAAAAAAAAAAACAATTCTTTACCAAATCAATATATATGACACTTAGTCAAACACGAGCTAGACATTTGTTTGGTATCGATCGTTGATACTTCAACACACGTGACGTAAATAATTGGAGTATTTGATTTGGAGTTATATACCTGGATTATGGATGGATGATTAGTACTCTCAGTATTCGAGAAAGCCGCAAACTCTCCATGACATGGATTTGATTTTCTGGATGCATTCAATTCTATTTTGCGGCTAAGATTATCATACAAATCCTGCCAACACACAACGAGACAAATTCATTTTGAAGTAATTTGTGGTCAGGGACACAGTCTAATTTTTTTTATTCTAAAAAGGCGAAAAATAATTTTAATAAGTTATGTTAACATCTGATGAAAAATTCCTAGAAAGTAAATTGAGTATAAGCCAAACCCCCCACACTACGAAACTACAATGCCAGTGGCCATCTTATATAAACTGAAATCAAAGACTCAAAAACATCTCGATCCCACTTCCACTGTTATAAAAATATTTATAAACTCATTTTGATTATTTATCATAAATATAATATTGTTAAATTTATTCAATTATCTTTCACATATAGACTAAATAGTAATATTCAATGTAATTTTTTCGTGTAAAAAAATTAAATATAATGTAAAGTATAAGAATCAAATTTTATATTACAATTTCTACAAATAATAAAAAAATCTTCTAGCAAACATTTTTCATATAAAAAAAATCAAGTGGATGTCCATATCAAAATAATAAAAAATGCCTTAATTGTTCTACCAGGTAAGATTGGTTAGCTTCATAAATAACTAATATCATTTGACTTGCTTCTTTAAAGATACTAGAAAACTTATATTATAATTTACTTTTACTCATTAGTTGGTACCTCGAATGACAATGTCCTATGCATGTAGAGTATCAGAAGTACTACTCAATTAATAATTAGTTGACCATTTCTCAACAAATTAACAACTAATTAAGTTTTTTTTTTGGGTAGGGGTGACGAAACATACAAGTATTTTTTTAATGGACAAATATTAATGATTATTATTGTTAATTTTTGTTAATAAAAAGATCAAACTCACAATTTTTTTTTCTTTTCTTTTCCTTAAACATCTAACCTATCTTATATTTATACTGAAGTATTTTATAATAGGGAGTACCAGGTACTAAATAGGACAAACAATGGCCGAAAGGCGGAGAAACATATAATGAAAAGGGACATTTTCTCGTAGCAAAATTACCATACCAGCAGGCTAAAATGATTCACCTATTGACTGATGCAGATAATTGTCCACACGTATTAGAACTCCATGTTGTAGAAAATGGATTTGAAGAATTATTAATTAACCAGAAAACTTAAAAAGACGTCCTGCTTCTATTTCTTTGTCCTTTTCTTCCTCAAATTCATGCTTATCTAAAACTTTGCATTATGATATATATTTGTGGAACGTTAACTTACCTTCATTTGTAACCATTCTTGTCTGAATTCTGGTGTGGTCTTGGCGATAGAGACCTCAGATTTGTCTGAGAAGTATCTGACTGGAGCTCTAACTTGGACCTCATACTTCTTACAGAAAGGTACCCAAAACTTTGCAAATTGAGAGGCTTCCTGAAGAGCATAGAAGGTAAGAGGGGAACAACCATCATCAGAAACATAACAAGCTAGCTTGTTAGCTGGGTAATCAAGTGCCAACAGAGACAACACAGTGTTCACTGTGATAATCGGTGGTTCAAGCTCAGGATCTGCTGTTGTCACAAACAAGTCCACCGGTGGAAGCACTTGCACACTGCTCATAAAACTCACCAATGATCAACAACAAATTAAAGGCATACATGCATGCATGTATAATCAACAACAAATAAATGCAGCATACACTAAGCACAACACAGTTAATTGTTATTCTTCTGTTAGTTTAGACTGTGACCTATTAAAGTAAATATTTCATATGAACAAAATAATGCACCAATTAATATATACATCATAGTAACGTGATGATATCTACTAGGGGAAATATTCACAAACAAAAATTTCTACTAGGGGAAATCTCTCTATCTCTATATTTTTTTAAAAAGTAAATAAAAACAGAAATAGAAAAAAGAAGAAGGTTAAATAGAATTGAGCAGTTAAGTTTTAATAGTTACTTAATAAAAATGTCCAACAAAATTGTGTACACTAAAATAAGATTTCTCCTGATAAAAATATTATTTCTTTTAGATAAAGTCCATACTCTATACTAATAAAAAAAGTCCATACTCTATATTGGCATGGATAAGCCTAATAACAGATCGTTAGTATATGAATATTTTTCAGTGATAGTAATAAAACTAGTTGATGATAATTAAACTGATCACTAGGCATTTAATTCAAACAATAATTAGATACCTTGGCAAGAGACGCTCTGGGTAGGTTTTGGTTACTGCTGGACTCCATTGAGTGGTTAGGGTAAAAAACCAAGAGATGGTGAACCACGACTCACATAAAAAGGCAACAAACCAAGGGAAAGAGTAGTTGTTGACAGAGATAACGCGGTAACCAAGCAGCGATAAGAGGAGGATTAAAAGCAAGCTATCCGTTGCCCTTTTATAATTGTGCTTGTACCAGTATTTTTCATAGAAGGGGATGGAGTTTTGGTTGGCCATTGATTTGAGGTGTTAAGAAACTCTCTGTGTGACTATGATGACAATCAACCAAGGTGTATTTATAACAAATAAATGGGTGGCCATAATATTTTTTAATTTTTTTGTGAATACAACCGAAGGCAATTCTGCTAGCAAATTGGACATAAAAATTATCTCTTTAGTGGAGTTGTATATCTAAAATTTTAAATTTAATAATATTAATTAAATTAAAATAACTTTATCCTAGTAAACATTTGTCAATAAAAAAAGAGAAAAAAAAGTTGTAGATTCAATCTTTTTATTAATAAAAACTAACCATTAATATTAACGGATGAAACTAAAAATAAAAAACTCACATCAGTGCCTAGTATATAAATTTTTTAACTGATAAGCTATTAAGTAGGAGACAAGATTTTTGACAGTTATCAATTAACATTCACTGGCCGACCCTAGATGCTTCTTTGTTGTTATTATGCCCGCAGCCAGCTCAATTATTGGAGGTTATATTGTTAATGTATTATTTTATTAATTTGCATCCATTTTCTAGTAACGTGTCATTGACCATCAAGAGGTTTTAGCAGCCCGTACGTATGAAAGAGAAGAAACAATATATATGGCGTACAAAAATATTATCTCACCATTGTGTAACACAAGATATATGGTCCATGACAGTGTTATATAGAAAAACACACATGCACCAATCGGTGGTGGCAGAACCGCTAGAGGCTAAAGATCTAATTTCATGTCAAGATCACTTATAATTGGTGCTGCTCTCTCTATATATTGTGGTCCCTCCCATATGAATTTTCCAAAGCATTCGGACCTCACAGGTCACTTATTGCTGCTAAACGTGTTTGAACAAGACGTGAATATCATATTTGTCAACCTCTATTTTTCGGAGCAGAAAATGATGGTGCCTGGCAAGAAAACTAGGGACTCATCGAAGGTGAACTTACCACCATCCCTATCATCTCCAACATCCCCAGTAGCGGGTATATCTTTCTTTGTTATGTCAAACACAGTGTCAGATATTCTTAACAACTTAAGTAGGATGCTAACAAATGCGCAAAAACCAGCATTCATGCGTGTTATTCTTGACACCCTTTGATTGTTCCACCTTGTAAATTATGAAAAATGCAATGAGAATACATATGCCTAGGTCCTGCATTGAGCATAAATGAAGTTAACCTTATTTATATATAGGAAATAAATATATACATAAAATAAAATTGACATACATGGATTTGAAACTAAATAAATATATGGTTGTATCACTATGTGCATATAAGTTTTTGCACTACATAGTCGTATATTCATTAAAAAAACCTGGAAAAGTTATATTAATCTCTTCTTAAATAAGTACTCATTACCTTAAATACTTTTTTATTTAATAAAATACACTTTTCTCATTATATTTGTTGTTTTAAAGACCATTGTGTATGATTATATATATTACTAACATTCGTCAACTATATAAAAAAACTATGCATAGTCCATTACATAAAGGGCGTTTTTATAGTTTTCCAGGTGAAAACATAATATTGTAATTAACATTAATTGCAAGAAAAGTTGTATAGCTTCTAGCAAACTTAAATTATAGCAATAGTATTTGTTTTTGTATGTGTTCTTATTATTGTTTAATTTTTTTCTCAATATTTATTTTTTCAATTCTCACCTGGGGCAAGAAATTGGAGTTGGTGATGATGCAATATGGAAGGAGACATGAATAGCATAATTCAAAGACTGACTTTAGGCCCCAGTGGTTGATAATCCACACAAAAGCTAAGCTATTGATCCGTATATCCAATCCACCTAAAATTGCATAAAACCCACATTGAATTAATGGTAATGCACGGTTAGTGTAAAATATTTTTATTCTATTGTTTAATTATAATTAGTTATTAATATTCTTTTAAAATAATTATAATAATAAATAATAAATTTATTAAATATGATTGGTTGTGATTGAATTACAATATAAAATTATAATTTTTTTCTCTAAAATTAATCCAACTGAGCATGCATAATTTTAAAGGATTTTGTTTTTCTTTTTGCTACACACAAGAATCAATCTTTACCACTTTTAAATAGTCTAGACTTGTGCACGTTTTTTGTTGGAAAAATTCTAAAGGAATAATTATTTGTCATAAAACCTCTGTTAAGAGTTTGCTTTAAAGGCCTGTTTACCCCAGCCAGTGACATATTCATATCCACAATTAGCAACTTGGCTTGCCAAGTCAACAACGTTTGAAATATTAATATCATCAGGCGAATATTTCCTTCCTCCAAAGCATGAGCAGCTGATTTCATAATCTCCTTTGAAGCTCCAAATTTTTGTTCTAATTCCTCCTCTGATATGCTGTTTCCTGAAAATTAGCTAGAAGGTGTAAGATATATAAACAACAGAAATTAAATTAACAGGGTAAACTATGCTCTTGTTTGAATATGCTAAATTAATGGTTCTCACATTTACGAGAGAGAACTCAAAATATAAATTTGTCATCGTATAGATCTTTCAATTCAAAAGAATTTGAAGTTAATTTAATATGTTTAAATTATTTTAATTTATTCAAATCAACTTGAAATAAAAAAACTTATCAGGATAATTTTGTTTTTATTTTTGCTTTGGAAAGTAATATTTTTACTACCTATTAATCTTATTCAAACATGCCATAAGTTTTTCGATCAAGAAGAATGACATGAAACAAGTTCCTAATTATGTCTATGTACCAAGAGGTTGTAGCCTCATAAACATTATTTTTTATGACCGAAAAACTGAGTGAAATTTGATTTTGTAAAATCAACTGACTCACTCTTTTTTTTGTTATTGAGATACAAAATTAATAGTTTTTAAAGGATTAAATTGATATCACAATTTTAATAATTGAGACTGTAACAACTATTTAAAAGGGAAAAGTGTCATCACTTGAATTTTTACTTTTACAGGATTAAAGCAACCAACAATATAATAGACGTACCACTGAATCAAAATTTTGTATCTTTGAAAATTAAAATAAATGAATAAAACATACATACATATATATATATATATATATATATATATGTCCAATATCGTACCCCTTTCCATGTTATCTGGAGACAAACCGTAAATAACTTTTCTTCTATGTAAGCAGGCAGTTTGTCCCCCCATAGAAAGGTCCTTGCAGTCCAGCTATTCCAGCAGTCAAGTACTGCATTATTTAGAAAGGGATTTTTGTTTTTTCAGAATCAGTGTTTCATGTTTTGTAGCAGCATATGTGTGTGTGTTCCTTGAGTGATGTGTATGTGAGGGTTTTCCTAGAGTGAAAACAGCTCTCTTTGATAAGATTCTGATAGCAATGCTATCCAACACAACAGCAAGCTCAAGAGGATACTACGGAGCCCAATCACCTCAGGGACTACGTTTGACACCAGCTAGCAAAGGATAAGAATTGCTGAAGATTCCTTCATGCTCAGTCAGCAATTGGTTATAACTGTTAGGATAAACGTTTAAATAATGTTTTATGTAG
>CM023952.1:9283465-9323305 GCA_013407115.1 Glycine latifolia
TTTGAATTTTAAAAGGAGTAATATGGGTAGATAAGATATAGAGATAAGATATGAGGATAGATAAGATATGGAGAAAAGAGATATTATAGAAAGATATTAGAGAAGATATTGTTTAGATTTGAATTTGAATTGTTTTAGGTTTAGGGTTTTGGTGCTTATAAATAGCACATTATGTAAAGAGCTTAGTGTGGCTTTGGCAGACTATTATCAATAATATTAGAGAGTTTCCGCCCCCAGTAAATTTGTGTGTGTTTGTGTTTGTGTGAGTGCACCAGTGAGTGTGTGAGAGTGGGCCTGAAATATCACAACGAGTGAATTTGTGATATCAAATTGGTATCAGAGCTAAGAGAGAATGGAGAGTGGTCCGAGTGGTAGTCTGCCATTACCCCGCCTTACGAAGGCTAATTATGAGAACTGGAGTATCCAGATGAAGGCTCTGTTGGGAGCCAGTGATAGTTGGGAGATTGTCCATGATGGTTTCGAAGAACCACAATCCACGACAGGATACACGGCAGCGCAGAACAAAACGTTGAAGGAGATGCGGTTGAAAGATAAAGGAGCATTGTATATGATGCTTCGGGCTGTTGATGATTCCGGATTTGAGAAGATCGCAGGCGCAACAACGTCAAAGGAGGCGTGGGACATTCTTGCGAATGTCTACAAAGGAGCCGATCGAGTCAGGCAGGTCAAACTTCAAACTCTCCGAGGAGAGTTGGAGGCAATGAAGATGAAGGAAGGAGAAAGCGTATCAGATTTTGTTACTCGGATTCAGACCGTGGTGAATCAATTAAAGAGAAGCGGAGAGATGTTGCCCGATGCCAGAGTAGTGGAGAAAATTCTGAGGTCACTCACTGATGACTTCGAGAATGTAGTATGCGCGATTGAGGAGTCAAAGGACTTAGCAACGTTCACCGTTGACGAACTTGCGGGTTCATTGGAGGCGCATGAACAGAGGAAGAAAAAGAAGAAAGAGGAGTCACTGGAGCAAGCACTTCAGACGAAAGCTTCAGTCAAGGACGAGAAAGCGCTCTACTCTCAAAATTTCCGAGGTAGAGGACGTGACCGAGGTGGACGTGGATATGACCGAGCTGGTAGAGGCCGAGGTCAAGAAGGGTGGTATAAAGAGCAAGCTGAATCAAGTCAGCAGAATTGGCGAGGAGGCCGAGGACGTGGAAGAGGCCGACATTCAAACGTAGAATGTTTTAAATGTGGAAAGTACGGACACTATTCGAGAGATTGCAACAACTCGGATAGGTGTTACAATTGTGGCCGAGTTGGTCACTTTGCGAAGGACTGCCGAGCCGAGAGAAGAACGAATGAAACAGCAAATTATGCTGCAGAAGAAGTAAAAGATGGAGGACTTTTGATGATGGCTGGAGGTGTAGCTAACCAGACATTCGAGATTGAGTGGTTTATAGACACTGGTGCAAGCAATCATATGTGTGGGTACAAGCATTTATTCAGTAGCTTGAGAGAAACAGAAGCCGGACATGTATCGTTTGGAGACGCTTCAAAGGTCGGTGTGAAAGGCCAAGGTACGATTAGTTTCTTGTAGAAAGATGGACGAGTTGGACGTATTCAAGATGTGTATTACGTGCCAGAACTCAAAAGTAATATTCTGAGCGTGGGACAATTGATGGAGAAAGGCTACTCGGTTATAATGACAGACCGAGTTCTTTTATTGAAGGAGAAGCAAGGGCGACTGATAGCCCGAGTGCAGATGGAGAAGAATAGAATGTTCAAGTTAATCTTGAGATGTGTAGAGGTCGACTGTTTGCAAGCCGAGATGAATGGTGAAGCATCCTTGTGGCATCGTCGGTTTGGGCACCTTCACTTTGGAGGCCTAGCCGAGATGGTGAATAAGAATTTGGTGGTCGGATTGCCGAGAATGAACTGTGAGAGGAGATTTTGTGAAGATTGTGTGCTGAGCAAACATGCGAGGAGTCCATTTCAGAGGTCGGCCAGATACCGAGCACGGCGACCACTGGAACTAATTCATACCGATGTGTGTGGACCTATTACTCCCGGGTCCTTCAGTGGAAAGAGGTATTTTGTTACATTCATAGATGATTTCAGTCGTAAAACTTGGGTGTATTTGCTGGAAGAAAAATCCAAGGTGTTTGAAGTGTTCAAGAAGTTCAAAACGATGATTGAGAATACAACTGGAAGGAGGATCAAGTCGATACGATCAGACCGAGGTGGCGAGTACACATCAAATGCATTTAGGAGGTACTGCGAGGAGTATGGCATCAGGAGATTCTTGACGGCACCATACTCGCAAGCAGCTCAGTTTGGATGGCCGATTTATCAGATGGATGTGAAGTCGGCATTTCTGAATGGTGTACTTGAAGAAGAGGTGTATCTCGAACAACCACCGGGATACTTGAAGGGCGGAGAAGAAAAGAAAGTATTGAGATTGAAGAAGGTTTTGTATGGACTGAAACAGGCACCGAGAGCCTGGAATACCCGCATTGATGCATATTTCAAGGAGGACGGTTTTGAACAATGTCCCTATGAGCATGCCATATATGTTAAGAAGAAAGGTGATGATTTATTGCTTGTAGCTTTGTATGTTGATGATTTGATTTTCATGGGGAATAGTGAAGAGATGGCACGAGAGTTCAAGAAGAAGATGTCGAGAGAGTTTGAGATGACTGATCTCGGTTTGATGAGATATTTTCTCGGTTTGGAAGTCAGACAGGACAAAGATGGAATATTTGTGTCTCAGGAAAGTTATGCGAAGGGAATCCTGAGGAGATTTAAGATGGCGGATTGTAACCCGGTTTCAACACCTATGGAACCCGGTACAAAACTTTCGAAGTATGATGGAGGAGAACGAGTTGATCCGAGAAACTATAGAAGTTTGGTCGGATGCTTGAGATACTTGACATGTACGAGGCCGGATTTGTGTTTGAGTGTTGGAGTTGTAAGTCGGTTTATGGAAGAGCCGAGCTATTCTCATTGGAAGGCGGCTAAGAGGATTATGAGGTACATTCAGGGGACGATCACACAAGGACTTTTCTATTCGAGGTCGGAAAATTACAGATTGAAGGGGTACTCGGACAGTGATTGGTGTGGAGATGTGGACGATAGGAAGAGCACGACTGGATATGTATTTTTCATGGGAAACACAGCGTTTGCATGGATGTCAAAGAAGGAACCAATTGTGACTTTGTCAACATGTGAAGCCGAGTACGTTGCAGCGTCCTGGTGTGTGTGTCATGCAGTGTGGTTGAGGAACTTGTTGGAGAAGCTGGAGCAAGTTCAGGTCGGTACGATCGAGATCCGGGTAGATAACAAGTCGGCAATTGAGTTAGCGAAGAACCCGGTGAATCACGAGAGAAGCAAGCATATTGATGTCAGGTTTCACTTCATCCGAGATCAAGTGAAAGAGAAGAAGGAGCCGAGAACAAGTCGGAGATATTTTCACAAAGCCACTGCCGACGTTGCTGCTGGAGAATTGCAAGAAGATGATGGGAATGAGAGATGGAAGAAGTATTTAAAGTTTATGGGGGAATTTTGTTAGGATAAACGTTTAAATAATGTTTTATGTAATTTGAATTTTAAAAGGAGTAATATGGGTAGATAAGATATAGAGATAAGATATGAGGATAGATAAGATATGGAGAAAAGAGATATTATAGAAAGATATTAGAGAAGATATTGTTTAGATTTGAATTTGAATTGTTTTAGGTTTAGGGTTTTGGTGCTTATAAATAGCACATTATGTAAAGAGCTTAGTGTGGCTTTGGCAGACTATTATCAATAATATTAGAGAGTTTCCGCCCCCAGTAAATTTGTGTGTGTTTGTGTTTGTGTGAGTGCACCAGTGAGTGTGTGAGAGTGGGCCTGAAATATCACAACGAGTGAATTTGTGATATCAATAACAACCTAGGACCATTTTTCCAATTCTGTTATTTTTCTCTTCCTGCAATATTATTCTGTGCAGCTGGCCAATGTTTGGCATCTTTACCCCTCAGTTGTATCCTTATAAATACCATCTATCTGAATAAAACGACACAGAATATTTCCTCTACAATTAATCTTTTCTATAGTGCAGTAGTGTCTCTAACAGATTCCCATTTAATTATAATCACCTTAATAAAAATTGCCATCTGATTTCCAAAAGAATCATCCTCCAATGTACCATAGAATTGTAGGGGAAACTGAACAAATGCAACTTCTTTTTCTCCTTTGGAATCATGCAAAATGCACAATGCATGGAGAACAATCTTTGGATTATTTACAATCATGTCACAATCCATGTTCAACATAAAGGGAGCGTTGGTTATCAACCCAGAGACTTGTCTGAAATATAATTGGAGAAGTTGAATTATGGAAGCAAAAGATGTTGGAGAATAACTGGAAAGATGCTTGGATTTTGTATAGGAAAGTAAGGCCGAGATGAGAGAAAAGAAGAAAAAAAAATTAGAGACTGTATATGCAAGAGCATATATACGAATAAGCTAACTTTGTGACTTACATTGAGTAAATGATATACACTATCAAGTATGGCAACTACATCACTAGCTAATTGAACAAAGTAACTAACCTAACTAAATTTCTAAGTATGGTGTGAATTGTTAATTAAAGTAAAATTCACATTTGAGAAATGTCAAGAAATTAAAAAAGTCAATTTCTCATCAATACGTTCATAGCACCAGCTTTGAAATTATGTGACTGTTTCTGCTTCTTCTCTCTAGACATGTATATCAATTGTGGCAATCCATCTGCTAGGCATTCCTTGTTCTCCCATATAACCTTGCAAATCCATAATACTGTAAGCAATGTTTTGTCAAATGTATTTTCTTTTTTTTTTCTGACTAGCATAAAGAAGAACATGGGTAGACAAAAATAATATAACTTAAACATGTTTTAATTAGTTCCTAAAAATATAATTTTATTTATTTAAACATTATGGCTACGTTGTAAATGCATTACGATATTATTTTCTGTGATTGTAATTCGTACCACAGTTGCGGACTGTTGCAGTTGCAAACAGCTTCGCAACTACAATATTACAATCACAATTGCAATTGCAGATCGGAGTTTTAAACATGGCTGATATATAACATAAATGAATATAGAAAGAATAACATCTGATTGATATCGTTGAATATATACTTCAATACATGTGACATGACTTTTGGGGTATTGAAGTTATACCTGGATTATGGTTGGATGGTTTGTCTTCTAGGTGTTTGGGAAGACCGCAAAGTCTCCATGACACAGATTTGATTTTCGGAACACATCTAATTCTATTTTGTTGCTAAGATCATCATACATATCCCGCCAATTCACCACGAGACAACCGTTTTAAAGTTATCGTATGGAGTAAATCTAGGCTGGGCACATATTCATAATTTGAGTTTGTGAGAAGTCAATAACATTTTGGCTGCTAACTAAAATTTGGTGACATTGTAATACATTAATAAGGGTGCAAAGATCAAATTAATTAATAATTCTTAGTAGATGGAGTCACTCTACTCCATAATATTTATAGGCTTTTTGAGGATAAGTCTTGACACAACGATAAAGTTGTGTCTTTGTAACTTATTGGATCATGGATTCGAATCCGAAAACAGTCTCTTTGTATATATAAGGATAAAACTGCATACAATTTCTCTTCTCATACCTGTGCATAGGGTGGAACCTCCGGACAATAGAGTACGTAATTTTTTTTTTGTTTGGTTAATAAAAACTAACTACTAGTTTTGTGAGCATTATGATATATTCTCTTTGTATTTATATATAAAATCCAATTACCTAATTCATCATGTTAAGAAAAATGGTTAATTTAGTTGATAAAAATAAATTTGTCTTAAATTTATAAGTTTTTTAAAAATTATTCTTGTATTAATACTTTTAACTTTTTTAATTGTTTGTCAATACACTTTTTCTTTTTTTTAATGAAAGGTATTTCTAATATAAAAATAATTAATACAAAAAATATTATAAATTGTATTTTATAAAAAGAAATAAACACTATATATCAAAATTGAATCTTATAATTGTGGAACTTACCTTCATTATTAGCCATTCTAGTATATATTCTGGTGTGTGGTTATGGCCCTCAGGCATGTCTGAGAAGTATCTGAGTGGAGCTCTAACTTAGACCTCATACTTCTTACAGAAAGGTACCCAAAACTTTGCAAATTGAGAGGCTTCCTGAAGAGCATAGAAGGTAAGAGGAGAACAACCATCATCAGAAACATAACAAGCTAGCTTGTGAGCTGGGTAATCAAGTGCCAACAGAGACAACACAGCGTTCACTGTGATAATCGGTTGTTCAAGCTCAGGATATGCTGTTGTCACAAACAAGTCCACCGGTGGAAGCTCTTGCACACTGCTCACAAAACTCACCAATGATCAGCATCAAATTAAAGGCATACATGCATAAATGAAGCACAGACAGAATACATGATGCACAGACTCTAACATCAGACATCAACACTGTGAATTATTACTCAACAGAAAATTAAAGTTATGATCGACATGATTAATGTCTAAAATATGAGACATGGGAACAAGACATACACACACAAAAATATTCTAGTTAAAGGAGATAAGAGTAACATACAACAAAATATTTACATCGATAATATATTCATCTTTTTAAACCAACGTTTTATATTTTTTCATGTGTATTGATTATGTAAAAGTGATGGCTTAAGTATTCTAGTCAACAAAAAGTAATTTTTTAAATCAAATATCTAATAAAAAGTGCCTAGGTGTGTCTATTTCGAAACGCTGACACTTTGAATAAGAGAATTCTCCTTACTTCATATAGTAATAGCAACATATGCTTACTTAGAATTTTTAGTGATAGTAATTAATAGCAACAGTTGATGATGATAGTCAAATTGGCAAGGCATTTAATTGAAATGGCCTGCTAGCTATAATATTGTTGAGTAAAGGGAGTCAGTAATTAGATACCTTTGCAAGAGACGATCTGGGTTAGTTTTGATTACTGCTGGATTCCACTGAGTGGTGAGGGTGAAAAAACCAAGAGATAGTGAACCATGATTCGCACAAAAAGGCAACAAACCAAGGGAAAGAGTAGTTGTTCACAGAGATAACGCGGTAACCAAGTAGCAATAAGAGGAGGTTCAAAAGCAAGATATCAGTTACCCTTTTGTAATTGCGCTGGTACCAATATTTCTCATAAAGGGAGAGAGTATTTTGGTTCGCCATTGAGTATTGGTTTTAGCTAAGGTGATAAGAAAACGTTGAGGGTAAAAAGGAAGATAGTCAACTAAAGTGTTTTCAACTTTTTTTGCGCCTTATCTAACAAATAAACTAATGGGTGGTTTGACTATGCTTAATTGATAATATCAATTAAGTAATTGAGAGGGAAGAAATGACAGATAACACTAATGCTTATTATTAGCTAGTCCTACGTAGATGCTTCTTTGCTATTATTACGATAGCAGCAAGATCATTGGAGCTAGGTTTTATTGTTAACTAGTTTCAGGACCCGTGCGCATACGCACGGGACGGCTCCGCTTCGCTCCGCCGTGCTATGCTAGATTTGTATAAAATAATTTTAATGTTTAATGATTAAGAATTATTGTATAAGCAAACTTAAAAATTAAAAGTAAAAGATAAATGGCTAAATGTATCAGATAATAATAAATTAAGGACTCCACTAAGAAATGGAGAGTGTTTCATTGCAGTGTTTGAGGAATGGAATCAATAAGCAGTGATGTATCACACCAAATTTTACTATCAAGATTTAACTATTTTTTATTATGCTAACTATCGTAACAACATTTATCATTTACTGGAAATATTATTCTCTACAAAATTAAATTACGCCGTGCGTATGCACACCTTCACGTGATGAAAGTATTCTTAACAACATTTATCATTTACCAGAGATTATCCTTTATCAAAAATTGTTATAATACATATAAATATTTAAATTAATTTTAAAATATATAGCGGAGCGAAGCGGAGCTACCCGTGCGTATGCGCACAGGTTTAAAACTAATTTACATTATGATATTATTGATAAATTAATTTAAATTAATTAATTTTGATTGTCCTATAACAAAGAATAAAAGTATAATTTTGTAATAAAGATATTAACTTTATACTTGATGGTTATTTGTGCTTTAGCTGATTTGAGGTGAAAATATGTTTTTTTATTAAGGTTTAGGTGCATCTTGTGTTCAGTTCACTCAGCATAGAAAAAACTTTTAATAGTTTCGATTTAGCATTCTGAAAGGCATACAATTATAGGATTCGAAGAGTGTAACGTAGAATGAAAAGACATTTGCAAATATAAAGGTAAAGAGTGTAAGATAAAATGAAAAGACATTTGCAAATATAAAGGTAATTTGTAAAGATAAAATCGTCCATGCAAGATTTGTAATGGTTTAACAGTTTAACATAAAGCTGATAATGTCAATTACAAAAGGCAACATATTTATATAAATGTAATTTTGCCAAGAAGCAATCAAGGTAGAGTCAAGGCAATGGGACAAAAGCCTTTTAATACTTGCAATCAACACATAAACCATATCATTATGTTGTTTGTTGGGTATGAGAACTCCATTATAAACTCATGGTTAGCTTTGAGATCATTATCCTTTGCAAAGGCTTTCCAACCGAATCCAATTTTAGCAGTTTTTCTCCAATGATGATAGACAATCTTGCACTGCATCGTTCCTTGAAAAATAACGTGTGTCCTGAATAAAGTAATAATTGCGCTTGGGACATTTTGGCATCAACAATATTTGTTATGAGAAACGTATAGCTTGGTATTAATTTGAAAGGACTTAAATATTATAATGGTTGTACTTTGTAACTTACCAATGCACAGATATCTTATAGTCATTTAGCCATAATCGGAACACAACAGAGCTAATTTATATTATGATATAGTGAATAAGTAATTTAAAACTTTATTGTAAGAAAAAACAGTTTATGATTTTATTGATAAAGTAATTTAAATTAATTAACTTTGGTTGTCCTAAAACAAAGAATCAAACTATTAAAATTTAATAAATATATTAACTAAATATTATTATGCTGATTATCATAAAAAATGAATTAAATAAAAAAAGTTTAAAAGTTTTAAATATTGATTTAATTTAAATGATAAAATTATAAATATCTTGTTTTAAATGTCACAATTTAATTTTACTGATATTTACACATTTTTTTATATGTTAAAATATTGAAAACGAATAATACATTTAATAAAAATAAATATTGTTGATTGTTTGATATGTAAATGTGTTAAATATTTTTAATTAAAAAATATGCCCGTAACGGTTAACTCATAATGACATAAAGAATAATTATTTCCCGTATATGATAATTATAGTTTCTATCATTAAAAAAAATTAAAACTAATTTATATTATAATATAGTGAGTAAGAAATTTAAAACTTTTTTGTAACAAAAATCATTTTTACAAATTAATTTTAATTTCTTATAACAAAGAATCAAATTATTATTTTCTAATAAATATATTAACTAAAAGTTATTATGCTGATTATCGTAACATTTGACTTAAATAAAAAGAGTTAAAAAATTTCGAATCTTGATTAATTTTAAAGAATAAAACTATAAATTTGTTGATGTTTTTAAAACGTCACCATTTCATTTAACTTTTATTTATCCATTATTTTATATGATAAAAATTTAAAAAAAAATTATATATTTAAAATAAATAAATATTATTGATTGTTTGATATGTAACTGTGTTGAATATTTTATTATAAATCTTTTTCCCCATAAGGGTTCACTCATGATGACCCATAGAATAATTATTTTTAGTAAATGATAATTGTAGTTTTGCCAAAGATGAATGGGGCTAAGTGAAGTTCCTGGATGTAAAAATGAATCGGTAGGGGAGCGTTCCGCCTTAGAGGGAAGTATCCACTCGAGGACGAAGCAGAAGCGAGAATGTCAGCTTGAGTAACTCAAACATTGGTGAGAATCCAATGCCTTTAAAACCCAATATATTTAATAAAAATAAATATTATTGATTATTTGATAACTTTGTTAAATATTTTTTTAAATAATTTTTTTCCCAACACGGAGTAACCCATGATGGCCTAGAGAATAATTATTTTTCGTAAATGAAAATTGTAATTTTTATTATACGAAAATAAAATTAAAACTAATTTACATCATGATATAGTGAGTAAGTAATTTTAAAGTTTTTTGGAACAATTTTTTTATGAATTAATTTTAATCTGTATCTCTATAATAGCAAACTGTATTTTTATTTATTTTATTATTGATAAAGTAATTTAAATTAATTAAGGTTGGTTGTGCTATAACAAAGATTCAAACTATTATTTTCTAAGAATTATATTAATTAAAAGTTTTTATGTTTGTTATAGTAAGAATTTAAAAAAAATTAAAAATGCTAAATATTGTTGATTATTTGATATGTAACTATGTTAAATACTTTTGGAAAAAACTTTTTTTACCATGACAGTTCACCTATGATGGCCTAGAGAATAATTAATGTTGGTAAATGATAATTGTAGTTTCTATCATAAGAAAATGAAATTAAAACTAATTTATATTATGATATAGTTAATAAGTAATTTAAAGCTTTCTTGTAACAAAAATCATTTTTATAAATTAATTTATTTTTTAACTCTATCATAACTAAAAATATTTTTTATTTATGATATTATGGATAAGATAATTAAAATTAATTAACTTCGGCTATCCTATAACAAAGAAATGATAATCGTAGTTTCTATCATAAAAAAATGAGATTAAAATTAATTTACATTATGATATAATTAGTAACTTATTTAAAACTTTCTTGTACCAAAAATCATTTTTATAAATTAACTTATTTTTTACCTCTGTCATAACTACAAATATTTTATTTATGATATTATTGATAAAGTAATCAAAATTAATTAACTTTGGTTGTACTATAACAAAGAATCAAACTATTATTTTTAATAAATATACTAACTAAAGGTTATTATGCTGATTATTGTGAGAATTTAATTAAATAAAAAATTAAAAATCCCTCAATCTTGAATAAATCTCTACAATAAAACTATAATTTCTTTTTATATAAATGCCACCACTTTAGTTTTTTGTTATTTTTCCAATATTTTATATGATGAAAACTATAAATTTTTTTATTTTTTTTAAAATGTCACCATTTCATTTTACTATTATTCACACAATGTTTTATATGATGAAAATTCATACCAGATAATATGTTTAATAAAAATAAATATTATTAATTGTTTGATATGTAAATGTGTTAAATATTTTTTGAAGAAAAATATTTTCCCCCTTAACAGTTCATTCATGATGGTGCAAAAAATAATTATATTCCGTAAATGATAATTATAATTTCTATCATCAAAAAAATTAAATTAAAACTAATTTACATTATGATATAATGAGTAAGTAATTTAAAACTTTCTTGTAACAAAAATCATGTTTACAAATTAATTTTAATTTTTATCTCTGTGATAACTAATTTTTTTTATTTATGATATTATTGATAAATTAAATTAAATTAACTAACTTTAGTTGTTCTACAACTAAGAATCAAATTATAATTTTGTAATAAATATATAAACTAAATGTTATTATGCTGATTATTGTAAGAATTGAATTAAATAAAAAAATTCCAAAATGTTCATTAAATTTAAATAATAAAACTAAAAATACTTTTATTTTCTTAAAATATCACCACTTTATTTTAATGTTATTTAACCATTATTTTATATGATTAAAATTTAAAAATAAATAATATATTTACATTATGATATAGTGAATAAGTAAGTTAAAATTTTATTGTAACAAAAATCATTTTTATAAGTTAATTATAATTTTCATCTCTATCATAACTAAAAATATTTTTATTTATGATATTAGTGATAAAATAATTTAAATTAATTAACTTTGGTTGTCCTATAACAAAGAAATAATTGCCTTCATAGGTGAACCGTTAATGTGAGGAAGAAAGGATAAACATGATATCAATTGATTAAATATTTGAATCAACTTGTAAAAAATTATAAATTAGTTTTAAAATAAAAATATTATCTACATCAAAATGATACCATTTGCACACCCCATGTTGGGTAAAAACCGTGTTGAGCAACTAATTCCCCAACATGGTACCAAATATATAAGAATCAATTTTTAGTTTGGTACCATATTGGAGAAAAATTGTAAATTAGTTTTAAAATAAAAATATTAGTCACTATCTAGTGTATGGAATCTTATGGACACACCGCATTCACTCTTGATATCATTGAGCGATTAATTTCCCAACATGGTACCAAAAATAAAAATATTTTCAAAGTGTGTTAAGATAAAATTGTCCCAATCCGACCATGTGAAACTATTTGTCTTTTTGAAGTTTAAAATGATAAAAAAAAATAGATTTCAATATGTTTTTTATTCCTTTAAATTTGAGTTAATTTTTTTAGTCTTTTAAATTTAAAATTGTTTTTTTTAGTTCATAGGATTCACAAAATGTTCTTTTTAATCCTTCTGTAAAATATGAATCAAATAAAGAATAAAAAGTTCATAATTTCTGACAATTTTTTTACTCACAAAATTTGATTTTATATCTTAAAACACGATATTTTGGGGATTTAAGTTCATAATCAATCAATAAAAACATTAAAGCGGTTATTGACTTTTTAATTTTCTTATTGACTTCATTATAATACATGAAATTACATTTTAAAATATTTCCTAAAAAATCAATTTTTATATAATGGAAATTTGGAAAATTATTGTAAATATATTGGGTCAACAACAACCATCACCACTATGGGCCTCCGTTGGCTGCCGTTGAGCCATCATTTATCCGACTCAACCACATGATCAAAACTGCCTTTCGTTTGTTCTAACCTGAGAGGGTATTTTGATAATACATTTTATTTTAAAAAAAATTATACCTGATACAAACCATTAGTGTTCAAGTTCTTGATTTTTCTCTATTATCTTGTAAGACCTGTTTTAAGCGCAAACTATAATTAATTCATATATAATTGTTTGTTTGAATAATTTTTTTTACTACTGTTATTTATCTTAAATTAGTGAGTGCACATGCCCCCAACCCTTGTCTTTGATAATATTACATTTGCATCCCCATCAGAACAATAATCTTTCATGCCTTTGTTTAATGTGATGAATTCTGCTATGGCATGGAGAATGCAAAACTCACCAGCCAACTCTGAAATGCAGAGCATAATTTCAGTTATTATTATGCTGTAATTATAAATAGAAATTTCAACACAACTAACAACATAAAATAGAGGGACCGGGAAGCTATTTTTCCTTTAATTTAGAGGTTTGAAATAAAAATATAAACTCATTAGCTACCTCTACAAAATACAATAAATAAAGAAAAAATATCATAATCAACTTGTAAAAAATTTAACTTCTACAATCTGAGTTTAAACAAAAAAGTGAATGAATACGGGAAAGAAATCTTGGCGGGATACGGATGGGAGATGGATTATTTTCTCAAATTGATTGTTTTAGCTAGATTCTAGGGATGCTTCAATTCCAATCTCAATTGCACATCCTTCTTAGTCTTTTTTTTTTCTCTTTGGCCATCCTGCGTGTAGTATCAAAGCATAAATGAGTAATCAGGTGAGTGCTCATGTGTTGTAGAGTGATAATGTTAGGAGAAATCCCCCCATAACTCAAACTAATTCTCACCCTTAAAAATAGAGATAAGATAATTATCCTTACCTAAAAAAATTGAATAACTTATCTTTACATTCACAGATAGGAATAAATTTGTTAAATATGTGAACTTTCCCCACCAAAAATCAGAACCAATATAGTATTTAACGGATTCAATAACCATCCTTAAAGCACCATACAGGCATTTTAATGCCAAAGCTGTAAAAAATGCATCAGTAGCACACTCAGACTCACCATTCCAGAATTTAATTTTTTTTCCATAGCAGGTTTATGACTAAAAAACCACTCACTCACTATTATGAATGTGTTCCAGCCTTAAATAATATGGCCTTAATTTCATCCTCAGCTCACTTCCCTTCACTCATGTTTCTCTCCTCCCCACAGTACACCACTCTCCAACACCCACCGTAAACTCACATAAATCCTCCATCACTTTGATTTCTGCAACAATTCATGACAAACAGGAAACGGAAACGCATAGGACCTCAAACCCAAATGATAATCCCTGAACAAAGTTCCTTACAAATGTTAGGTAACCCAAATCAGATGGTCCAACATTAAATGTTTCACTAACTTCTGTGTAGACAGATGGAAGAAGGTTTTCATCTGCGCGCTCCATAATAGCAGGCAGGTTGATAAGAATGAGTGAGAGAGACACACCAAATATATGTGTTGTTCTGTTAAAAAAAATTATAAATTAAGAAGAATAAGGCAAAAGTAAGCCATAGCTGCAAATCGTTGTTTCAGCTCAGACACAGAAAAAAAAAAAGGAAAGGAAAGTAGAAAAGGAGGAAGAGACACACAGAATTGTGGGAAGACTGATGTACTGTAGGCATGTAGGCTCTCATTTCCTTAATGTTATAAAACTTTCTTAATGAAAATTTGGAATCCAAATGCATACATATAATAAGCCCATTAAGAATTATGTATTAAGAATTATGTATTCAATTCTAAATCATTATGTGGCACACTGTCATATTAAAGCACTGTGTTAAGAATGATGATGCATGTCATTATCAACGCTTCCTTGAGCATCTCATAAGATATTTGTTTGTGCCATTTAAGAACTACGTGTTAGTGACTGTTGAGATTGCAACAGGTATCAAAACCTTAAATGAAGGAAAACTATGCCTATTTTAAATACTGTAAAAAGAAATTGTAAGAGAAGAAAATTAGATTGGTGTTTCTACCTTATAGTCTAATTTAATCAAACCATTGTGTTTTAGGTCAAAACAAATCTGTCAAGGAATGTTTATCCAAAAATTGAATGTCACAGATTTATAAGAAATTCCACTTCAAACAAAGCTAAATTTGCATCAAGATCGATTTGGCAACCTATGTTAAGTGTAGTGGCAGGATAAGAACAAATTTTCAGCTATAATATGACTACTCAAAGTGTAAGAACCTCAATGCTAGGCTTGACTATATTTGATCCCCCAAACAGAAGAGTCAGGTAAGACTATATTTGATCCCGCTAAGTATTACTGATAATAGTGTATTATAAGAACAATTATGGATAAATTTCAGACAAAGAACTAAACCTAAACCAATTAGGTTTTGTGTCAACTCAATGAAGAAAGGACATTTTGAATAAATAATGATTTATAAGAACATAAACGATCACCTTACCCATTAATAAGGTCATATATGCCTCTGTTCCTGAGAGTTGTTTGTCTTCCTTTCTGAATCTCTGGAGCAGGTCAGAATACGACATAAAAATATAGAAATAATGATAGAAACAAATAGCACTGATGATTAAATTAGAGAAATCTGCTTACATAGAGAATAGGCACTTATAAGAATATTGAAAGTGACACTGAAAACAGTTTCAGGCAGAAGATTCAACATGGAAAGCAATTATCGAGAGACAGAGATAGATAGAGATATGTCTAAAACCAAGGAAGTAATCAAAGATATACTTCGAGAGTTCCCAAAAGCTGGCCCAACATTCTTTTGTTCCTATTAACCAAACTTGGATCCTCGTTCTTTGGCAATACCCTTGGAAAATTAAGAAAGTAAAAAGAATTCGTAATAAATAATAAATAATAATAATAGTAATAATAATAATAATAATAATAATAATAATAATAATAATAGTAGCCATATTTGAGAAATAGAACAACATGTAAGTCTTCCATTGTTTCGATCTCTTAAAATGCCAAGAAAAAGTGTATTGAACAGTTTAAAGTGGCCCTTGAAGCAGAAAGTGAGTACAATTAAGTGCAAAAGTTGAAGAAGCGTCCTACAAGGGGACACGATGAATTCCTACAGTAACTTATTGAAATTCCACTCTTTCAATTCTTTGTGAATTATATAATATAACTTCTTTATATTAAAATATGATCTTATTTTAACTTCATAGCATGCTGCATTGTTTTCAGGAAATAGATATAATCAATTTATATTACCTCATCCTTGTTAAAATAGGTCAATTCAAACATAAGTAAAAACCAAATTTCCAGAAGATAGATAAGCCACCCTCACCTCAAAAAACTCCCCCCAAGGCTGCCCGTGCCTGACCTCTCCTCTTCCATGCCTCACCAGCTTATGGATTAAAATATTCATTATAGGCCTTCTGGAATTTTCTATAGCTTTAAGTTAATTACTCTACATTTATATAAGTGGTTTGCAATATATACTTGTTCAAACAAACAATACCAATCATTTTTTAAGAACAGTCAAATACGTGGTTTAACAAACATTCTCATACATTAAGGCTGATATCCACCACACCAAATTATATCTTAAAAAATTGTTTTTTTAAGAACACAATAAATTAATTTGTATGATAGGCACCATCAATTGTCATAAATTAATTTGTATCTTCCACAAGCCAATTTTCCTATCATCACAATTTTGTCTGTAATTGTGATTTGAACTCAGCATTACTCCTACTCCAACCATTCTTCTTTTTCACATTAAAATATAAAATAGGAAACAGCTAAGTTAATTTATTAATTTATTTCCTTAAAAGTGAAAGAATAGCAAAGAAAAAAATGGTCCAAGATGGAGATTATAATAAACCAATACAAAATTAACAGCAGAATAAAAACAAATAAAGAATAAAAACCAGATGAAAGATCATATAAGACTATATATACGAGTTTACCTTGTGCAACAGCAAAGCAGACAAATAAAGAATCGCAGCAAAGGAAGTTAATCTGATCGAATCTGAGAGATGAAACAATAGAAGAAAAACAAAAGAGCTTCAAGTAAAGAGGTTGGAGAATTGAAGTGATGCAATAAGAGAAAGAATATTCCGAATGGTGACATTGAAGGTTGGATCGTAAGTGAGATAAAGAAATAACTGAGAGCACATTACCATATTTGCATATTTACCTTTACTTCCTATTGGGGAATTCAGTCTTCGCAAGTGAGATAAAGAGGATGCATAAGTTAAATGATTTAGCACCTGAAGCAGAAGATAAAAAATATCAGACTTATTTCTTCTATAGAAGACAGAGCAGAACTGTTACTTGAATCATAATGCAATAAATTATACTCAAACCTGTGAAACACCAAGCTTAAAGGTAAATATGCACAAAGGGGAACAAATCCAAAAACTAATTCAACGACTAACCAAACGAATCAATCAAGTACATAGCCAGCAAAAGAGATAGAGAAATGGTTGAATAAACACAAACATATGCATACCTTTACAAAACCGAGCTTGATACTCTTGAAACCATTTGATGGAGTTCCAAAAACCCAAACCTTACAGAACCAAAGAAAAAATACCCTTGGAAAATTAAGAAAGTAAAAAGAATTTGTAGTAATAATGATAATGATAGTAATAATGATAGTAATAATAATAATAATAATATTAATAATAATAATAGTAATAATAGTAATAATAATAATAATATTAAAAATAATAATAATAATAATAATAACAATATTAATAATAGTAATAATAGTAATAATAGGAATAATAACCATATTTGAGGAATAGAACAGCATCAACCGAGCCTTCATCTGTTCCTTTAAGAATTCTCAATTTGAAAGAGAGATTTGAAGTTGCACAATATGCATCCATGCCTGGAAAGCTCGTGAATATGAGCAATTCCTATCCTGTAAATGGCAAGCTTAGTGAGAGGAGCACTAATTTGTATAAATGTATTTCAGCATTTGAAAAAATAGTTCTTGCCATTCAGCCAGCAAAGGACTTTATCATCAACGTTCTTCATTTGAGCTACAATTTGATCACCCTGGAGAACCAAAGTTTAGTACAACAATATTATAAATGATTTTACAACCAACTAAATACAAACAATCGACACAAGATATCCTTACATCCTTGTCAATTAGTTTAAGCTCAATCGTAGACTTAGGTGATCTTGGTATAGTCCACATACTTATAAGTCGAATAGCAATCTTCCAAGTTTCCTTGGAATCATTAATTTCACCTACAGAATTCAATCTGCGAAATAGTGCTAACAAAATACACAAATAACAGTTTTGTGATTTGACAGACATGGATAAAAATATTTGTTATTTAATATATTAAAAACCTACCAGCAGCCATTAATAACAAAGTTCAAAATGGAGATATTCTGCAGATTAAAAGTCTTGTATTTGGAGATATTCTTACCCATAGCTGAAAAATAACATTTATATCAAAAGGTTACAAATAAGTTCTCTATTTTGTTTGTGTTACACAAATAGATAAGAAGCTTAGACCCTAACATACCAGACACAAAAATGGAAGCAAATGTCACTACCAGAGTTATAACAGAAAAATAAAAACGGGTCTCACAATAAATGTAACCACAGGAGTTATACCAAAAAAGAAAAACCAGGTCTCACAACTAAAATATTATAACTTCAAATAACCAAATTTCAGAGCATGATAACAAATATACTTTAACAAAGCAGTACACCAATATAAGTGGAAAAACAACCAACCTGTTCAAGTAAAAATATGCAAGTAAATATGACCACAGTAGTTATAACAAAAAAGAAACAGGTATGGTAGAATAGAAGTGACGTAGGAGAGGCAAAAAAGAAAATTTTCATATTTTCGTTCTCATTCTCACAATAAAAACGTGTGAAAACTAAAAAAAAATCACAAACCCTGCATTTACCCAAACCAAGTCGAAACAGTCAGCTAACAAAATCAAGCAAAGTGTTTACGATGATGATTCAGAGGTAACCTAGCGGAGGCAAAAACGAAAGCAAATATGAGCACAGGAGTTACCACAACCAAGCCCAAAGAGTAAAGTAGCAGATGCAAGAAACGTCAGAAAAATGGTGATTCCGAAAGTAATAACATAACACAGGCAAGAAGATTTGTAGAAAATGGAGTGGAGTAATAGTTGAAGAAGATATCAGCTTGCTCTCTAGCTCGGCGAAGTGACAACATAGGAGTTGTAGCCTGAACAATCTGTCCTTCATCCGCAGCTTTTAAAGTTGAATTTGAAATTTCAAATTGCTTCACTACGGCTTATTGTTTATTGTGAAGAGAGGAGAAGTGAATAGAAGAAAAGAAAAGAAGAAGAAGAAAGAAGAGCCGGACAGCTGTGGTGCACTCTGTGAAGCTGAGAATGAAGGAGAGTTGGCCACGTCGGATTTTTGAGCTGAAATGAATTGTGGGAGTGACACATAAGCAAACCAAACCTTCTTTTATTATAAGGATTTATTTGCATCCATTTTCCTGTTGTCCACATGAAAGTGAAGACTCAGGAGATACTACGTACATGTCATACAAAAAAAAAAAAAACAATTCTGATCCATTATCCATCATGGCATTACGTGAATTACTAGCCCATGAATCAACACAAGTTAGATATATGATATGGTGCACGTTTGTGTATATACACACACACACACACACACACACACACACACACACATATATATATATATATATATATATATATATATATATATATATATATATATATATATATATATATATATATATATAACATACACCCACTTAGAAGGTCTATGTTAGTATTCAAGATCATTTTACTTAGACTTAAAAATCATTCTTTCTTTATTTAACATAGTCCAAAACCAAGACTAAACATGTATTTTTATGTTTTTAAAAAAATACAAAACATGAAAACCCCTTTTTCTCTTTCACTATTAGTTCTTGTTGTCGTTGTGCTATCAGGGAGGAGAAGCCATTTCGGACTGTAATTTTTTTACATATAAAATTATTAATTACTGAACTTAGTTAAATTTAGGAAGAAAATTTGAGTTCAAGTTTATTCATGTTTGTTAAATAGGCTACAGTGGAGAACAATGAAAATGTCTCTCCCACCAACCATTAATCCAAATATAAATTTCAGAAACTCAATCATGTTACCTATGTAACTCTTCAAATGACCTTAAATTTGTATAACCCAATAAACCAAGCGTTGTTGTATTAATCTCCAATTTACCTTCAATTCCTGCTTCTAGTGTCATATTGCTTCATAACCCAACAAGAAGGAAACCAAGAAGGAAGACAACATTGAAAACAAAAAAATAGATTTTGAGTTATTTTTATTTTAAAAATAATGGAGTAAATTATATAAATATCCTTTAATTTGTGTTAATCTAAATCAAGTAAGAGTGATATTTTTTTCCAAACAAAAAGATATTAAATATCAACATACAACTAATTTTCAAGTGGGTATATATTAGCAATTCATGTGCGTGTGCGCGCGTTATCTACATATAGAAACACACATATGAACCAAGCGGTGTAATGTGGCAGGATCACAAGAGGCTAATGGCTAAAGATATAAATTTCATGTGAAGGTTATCAATGAGGTGAATTCTAAGGTGAAGTCCTAGTTCCTCACATGAGGAACTGTTTTTTACCTGTTATCATAGGTTGGTCACCGACAAAAAAAAAAGCATTTCTTATTTAAAAACGAAACAACAATTTGATGTTTAGAGTGGGTTGTCCACGAAACCACAGGCTTCTACTCCTTTTGTTGTCTGTCGTCAACCATGTCTTCCGCCACCACCACCGCCACCGCCTCCCCTTCCCTTCACGTCGTCGACAACTTCGTCCACTACCTCATCGAAGCCCCGTGCGACTCTCCCTCCGCTAACTACATCTTCCTCCACGAAACCACAACTTCTTCCCCGTGCACGGTGGGTTGCCCCTTCACCGTCTGCACCGATGTGGACCATGACAAGGTCACTATCACCGCCGTCGATTCTCACCTTTGACAACAGTGCTCCCAAAATCCTAAAAACAGTAACGTCGTGCGATTCTCACTCCCAAAATTAGTTACTTTTTTGTGAGAGATTTGTTGGAAGTTAATCATCTTAATTCTTAAATTTTGGGTTTTTGCAGTTTGAATTCTTGGTATTTTCTTTTTTTTCGGATGATATAATGGGTTAAAATGTTTGAACGAATGGATTTAAATTTGATATTTGGAATGAGAAGAACCAGAAAGTGGTGGTGATAGCTGATAGGGATGAGTTGAAGCATTCTTCCATTTTTTTATATGAAAATTGAAGAAATCAGTAGCAAAAAATGGTAATTTTTGGGATGAAATTTCATCACTCTCAAAACTGAGCATTATGCGGCGGGTGAAAAGAAACAGAGTCGTTCTTCCAACACTGGTTTGAGGTCAATGAGGTCGTTCGCTTTCAATTTTTTTTAACTTAATCATCAATTTGATTATTTAACACTGCAATTGCAATCAGTAAAAGAAAATTATATATACAGTAAGTAACTATGCAATAAATATGAGACCTGTATTTAATTTACTCAAATATTTGATACATAATTCGTAACAGAAATTACATGGTACACTCACCATAATTTGTACGTTTTCATTATTATAAATTTGATAAAGTTTTAGTGCTGAACTGCTAAAGGTTTTAAATATGAATAAATTTCTTATATTGTTATTCAGATTTAATAATATAATGTAATTTATTAATATGAATAAAAAATTCCAATTTTAATAAATAATATTTCAGTAATAAGTAACTTTATTTAAATTAAAATGTTTAAAGAAGACTGGTTTAAATAAAATTATTCATTTAATATTTTAATTAGCCATTTTCAATTTTTGGGATAAACTTATCAAATACTTGGGTGCAGTTAGCAATAGTTCAGACTTTAAAGTCGTGAGAGAGTGCGGATAGCAATAAAGAAACAAAACATAACAACTTTAAAGTTGTGGAGGGTGTGGATAGCAAAAAATTAAAACAAAACGCTATACAATTAACTATCTAGTTTATTAATTTTCAAACAACATAAAATTTAAATTTTATTTTTCAAATTAAACTTAAATGTTATTAAAAAATTTTGAAAATTTATTTTAATATAATTATTTAAAAAGTTATTAAATTTATCATATATGATAACTTATATTTAAAAGAATGTGCAAAATTGTGGTCCCCAAAAGTGAAATATTAATTTCTAATATATATATTGTCATCCATATTTAAGTTTTGAAAACACAAAACATATTTTATAATTTTTTGTACATATTATCGGTTAAATTATTTTATGAGTAGTTACAACATAAAAATATATATAACCGCGAAAGATATATACATACTTAAAAATGTTATGGGGTAATTTCATGAAAATAATTATACAATAATTCTTTTACAAAAATTAATATAACAAGAGGCTATATTTTCAAAATTACATTAAAAAGTTTAGGCGTGCATATCCCTGCAAAAAAGCACAACGGAACCCGCATGATTAAAAAAGAAGACTACTTCCGATAATCGATAAAAAATCTGGACCCTCCGTTATTTTAATAATATATCGTGTGATTGACGGATGTACCCAAAAAAATATACTTTCACTTTAGAATCCGCCTATCAATGATGGGTACTTTTCGATCTCTGTATTGCGGTCCCGGTCGGCCCATATGATATGAGTTTTCACTTTTCAAAAGCATTTGACGTCACGGGTCACAATTTGCTGAATTTGCTGCTAATTAAAACCTAAAAACAGTGTTATTAAAATCGATTGGGTCTTATCAAGGAACAACAACCAAACTGTAACATTTTTGCAAAAAATATACCTAAATGTCACACTTACAGTATTATTTATCAGATTGTCACATCAGCTAATTCACAACCAGTAGTAGCAAAATACACAGGATGACGTGGCGAGCAACCGCCAATTTTGCTACAGTCATTGGCGAATTAGGTGGCATATTTCGCTACCCGTTGTAGCAAATTATGTGCAATTGCCACTTGTCAAAGTTCTGAAATTGCGTAGAAACTTCGGAAGGCCATAACTTTTGACTGGAACGTCTGATTGAGGCGAAATCGGTGGCCACGAGATCGTAATTGAGAGGAGATGCCGCTGGCAAGTTCCCAAAGGGGACTTGGCCAAAATTTTTTCCAAAGCAGAAAAAAATGAATTTTTGGGTGTCCGAATACTAAATCGCAATTTTGAGGCACTTAGAGGCCTCTTTTGGGAAAAAATTTGGCCAAGTCCCCTTTGGGCACTTGCTATTGGCATCTCCTCTCAATTACGATCGCGTGGCCACTGATTTCACCTCAATCGGATGTTCCAGTCAAAAGTTATGACCTTCCAAAGTTTCTACGCAATTTCAGAATTTTGTCACGTGGCAATTGCACGTAATTCGCTACAACGGGTAGCGAAATATGCCACCTAATTCGCCAATGACTATAGCGAAATTGGCGGTTGCTCGCCACGTCATCCTGTGTATTTCAGTGCTACTGATTGCGAATTAGCTGGTGTGACAGTCTGATAAATAATACTGTAGGTGTGATATTTGGATATATTTTTTGCAAAAATGTGGCAGTTTGATTGTTGTTCCTCTTATCGATAAGACCGGAAACCGATGACTTGTCTGGCTGAGTACACTCTTGATCACATGAACCGGATTGGGCCGGTGCGAACTGGTCAGGTTGATCATGTTTATTTTTTTTATAAACAAAATGTTAAACGATGATCCGAGAATAAACTTAGACATTGAAGAAGCGGTTGAAGATTGGAACCGACACCATTTTCTACGTCAAAGGCACAACCACCCCAATGCATAGTTTTAATAATGTATCTTTTTGTTCACATGTGAATGTCAAATCCGAAAAAATATATTTTTTTAATCAATATTCTCTAAAAAAATATTTCTTTTTTACTTGAATTCTTTCAAACAAAATGCATTGAGAAATCGGTATCAATTCTGCAAAGAAAACAAGTCTGCATATTAAGTGACAGTGACTGACGAGAGAGAAAAGAGAAACTGGTGGGAGAGGAGAGAGGAGAGAGGTGAGAGAAAAGAATTTTTCTTTTTTTGTAATATTTTTCTCTCAAAAATAATCCGACTGCAATTACTTTAATTCCCTAAATTATATTTATATTTATTAAAACAAAAGAGACGAGTATTTTTTGTCTCAAAACTGTGGTGTAAAATACTAACATATTCCAATTAAATAAAAGCGTGAATATGCATATATGTTTGCAATTTCTTTATAAATATAAATATATATTGGATCAAATCAAATTAACTAATGATCTGTGGGTTTGATAATTGGTTCATTGACCTATTATTTTGACATGATAATTGGTCGGATCAGTTTTGATAACATTGCCTAAAAATGATTGGTTTAAGAAACAACTTCAATTTCAGAGTCAGGTTTACTTTCATGGGAATGTTTTATTCTTAATCAAGGTAAAAAATATGTACTTCTAAATATGTATCCACGATGAACACAAATTTAGACTTGTTTGTCATTAAGATTCATTCTTTTAAGTTGAAGTGTTTTTAGTTTTTACCGCGATGCATGGTATCTGACCATGGGCACCATGACAAGCAATATACGTTGAGCTTCTGATAGCAATTTGTGTGGGCAGAGGTGAACTAAAGCCCAATCTAGACGCCAATCAATAGGCTGGCTGTTGCTTCTTGCACCAAAACATTGCTTCCTACACCATTTTTGGCTTTCAGATACCAAATATAAAATTACATCCCAGATTGGTTACACCTTTTAAAATCCAAATTGGTCAATCAGAAAGATAAAAAGAAAAAAAAATAAGATAAAAAGAAAAAAATAATTCACTTGTTCAACCAACTCAATTAAACTATGTGACAAACAAAAACATTCTGAAAATGTGCAGGAAGCAAATTTGAAGTGCAGGAAGCAGCCAAACATAAATTACTCTCCCAAGTCTGTTCCAAATTCAAATGGACCCATTTTGGTTACTCACACCTTTTTGCTCTTCACATATTTTTTTGTCAATTTTTTTTCCAAAGATACTATCTCCTTTTGCTCTTCACATAGCTCAATTAATTAAATTATAACTTATATCTTTTGAAGATACTTTTAAAATGATTTTTGTAATTAAATATATTAAAGAAAGTTAAATAAAATATTTTCAAAATTCGTATATTCTAATAAATTTGTAATTATATGAATTTACTATCTTTAATTGAATATATATATATATATATATATAAATATATGTTAAAATATTATATTATAGTAGTACCATTTAGGAAGTAAAATAAAATAAAATTATTGAAGTTTCTTTGAATTCATAGTGAAAAATATATTTATTAGTTATTTTATATCTACATGCCATTACTCTTCATCAAACTCACTTCATTTGAAACATCTCATCACCAATCAAATTCTCTTTTGCAATTAGAACTTCATCATAATTAAACTTCTCCAAATTATACACATTTGTGTAACAAAAAAAAGGTAAATAATCATTTTTGTCCTTGAATGTGTAAAGCGTTGACTAATTTGTTCCTGAAAGATAAAAATTCAAATTTTTGTCCCTGAAAGTGAAAAAAGTGTGACAAATTTATCCCTCCGTTAACTTTCGTTTGTTACCGTTAATTGAAAGAGTCTACGTACGTGACACATTCAGGAGCGAATTTGTCATCGTTCTACATATTCAGGGACGAATTTGTCAACTCTCTACCCAAAATATAATTTAATCTTCATATTCTCCCTTTTTTAATCATTGCAAGCATAAAATTATAATAAACACTTAAAAAATTAGGAAAACAAATATAAGTTAAAACAAACATAATAATAAGTATAATATTGATTAATAAGTATAATTTATTTGTTACTCTGAAATTTCTATTGTAAAAACATTAAATAATGACAAAATCAAGTTGAGTCTCATTTTTTGCAAAGATTGATTTAGTGACTGTTGAAATTGAAACCCTAAAAACATAAAACACTAAAAACGATGCCGTTTCAGTAAGCTGTAGGTTTTTTTTTTTAAGAGTGACCCTGTTCGGGTTGGCGGGCGACCGGTTGGACCATTGATCCACTCGAGTCAGTGCAGGTTGATCCGGTTGAATGACATCCCCGATCCGATTACACGACTGACATGGTCCACCCACCCGTTCCCAATCGAACCAACTGGGTTGGTCTGATTTTTAAAATTATGCTTTGATTTGATTAAATAAATTATTGAATTGGATTGGTAAAGTCTCACTTTTGGATTAATTATGTGGATGATTTAACGTTAGCTTTAGTGATAGCATGTCGAAAATTTTCTCGTTATCGTTGAATTTTTACACATAATTTATATCTTGAATTTCCGGAGGTTGATTCTTATGTATTGGTGATCTTTTAACAAAACCTAAGCCAGATTTTATACAAAATTTAAAATATTGATATTAAGATTGTGTAGAAAAATAAATGTTCAAAGATAACCGTTTTTAGTTAATTTGTTTTGAGCACCTCTTCTTAAATGATGAAATGCAACTATTCAACTATATAAATTTGTTTTATTATTCAACTTATTATGTGCTAGTTTGTTTTAAAAAAGTTAATTGTGTATTTTTATTAGTTTGGTGAGAAATATTTAATTATAAATGTTTTTTTTTTCCTGAATATTATGCCTCATCCACCATTTTTTATTAAGCCTTTTATGCTAATTCTTTTTTTTTTTTCATTCTACTTCTCTCCAACAACCCAGCACATCATAATTTATCACCAAAATCTCCTGAACGATTCCATTAAACTCTTTGTCGCCCCCCTTACTGGTGTCTTCATTGGCTCAACCTTGTACATTAGGTCAGCAAACACACAATACTGTTTCACACAAGAACACATGCAATACATAGTTTCAGCACAATACATTTATATTCAACATTCCTCCCCCCTTAGAAACCATACCAAAACAGAAACGCTAAATTATTATATACATAATATTGAAATATAAGTTTGCGATAAAGTCTTATATTAAATAAAAATAAAAAATTAAATATCATAAAGAAAAAATTTCATAAATCTTAACTTTAAAGTTTTAATTAAAATATAATATTAAATTTAGTTATGTGATTGTTCTTCTTGATTCATTCGGACTACCATGTGGCTCCTTCACTTATACCCGCAGAATCAACAAGCCTCAACCACCATGCATGGTCGTTCTTCTTCCCCACATCTCGGTCTCAAAAGTCAAAACATCAAAAACCACTAGGAATCACAACTCCAATCTCATTTTGACCTTCTCCGCTAACTATATAACGAACCAAAACGCTCGATTCTGGGTGAATGAAGCCACTGAAAACGGTGAAGTTCAAAAGGATTAGTGTTATGGCGTAGACAGAATTAAAACAATAAAAGGAAACAAACAATTATGATATGGTTCGGTCGATGAGACTTATGGACAATGAAGAGTCTATGATTTATATTAATTTTCTTAGACAACATGTATAAAGTTTTAATTACTATGATTAATGTGATGAAACAAATTTTTTTATTACCTCCAAATAATTCAATTAATTACTATAATTTATATATAAAAAATATTTTATTCTATAAAACCCGTAACACTTCCATATTCATTCTTTTCAAATAATTTAATTAATACAAATTTTGTATTTATTCTGTTTTATTTTATTAATTTTTAATAGAATTTTAAATCAATAGTACATAAGAACCATACAAATTGGAATACTCAGATTTTATATTTATTTATTCAAATTTTTTTATATAATAGGTTGAAGAATTATGTAAATTGATATGATATATTTTTTATTAATCAAAGTAAAAATGTGAAAATATTTAATTATAAGTATATTTTAAAAATACAGTAATTGTCATTAAAAGTAAATTTTATGTCAACACAATTAATAAAGATACATTTATGGTGATTTTTTTGCAAAGGTAAAATTTAAGTCAAATTATACAAGTATATTTTACTATTATGAAAATACACGTGTACAATTTTAATTGATTTTCAAATAAAATAATTAAAATCAACATTAATTTGTTCTATATATTTACTAAATATTATATATATTATAATTTCAAAAGTTTTAAATTCATCCAAAAGTGTGTATATAAAATATATTTAAATATTTATTTACATATTTATTAATAGGGGTGTAAGTGATCTAGATTGAGTTGAGTTTTGTTTATTTTTCAATCCAATCAAATTAAACTTAATTGAATTTGATAGAATGGTGTTCATTTTTTTTTTCAACCCAATCCAACTTTAATTGAATTGGATTGTGTTGGTTATTAGATTAAGCTAAAAAAATGTCACCTTTTTAAGTAATGAAAAAATTATTCAAACTCAAAAATAGTAAACAAATTTTTATTATAGAATATGGTAAGAATATTTTAAAAATCAGTATTCATAAATCAATATTGTACTATTCATATGATAAATAGAAAAAAATAAAACATAAATATATACTCACAATATCATTCATAAAACAATGTTACTACCTTAAAATAAATAGAAAAAGACAAACTTCAAAATAATGTATTATTTTAAGATAAACAATATATTACCTTAAGAATGAGGTGGTTAACTTTAGGGTTTCTATATTAGTAATTTAATTGTATACGGATTGGGTTGGGTTTTGGTCAGATCCAAAATTGCAAACTCATCACCCAATCCAATTTTAATCAGATTTATTAAACTAAAATTAATTAAACTATCCAATCCAACCACAAAAATCTAGTTAGGCTGGATTGAATTGGGTGACTTCGCATATTGGGTCTGATTCGCTTACACCCCTATCTACTAATAAACATATGTAGATGATCACCACAATACATTCAATTAAGCATATGATTGATCAGTTCTTAAATAAACAATAAATAAAAAAAAAGATAATTAATTAACATAAAATGCTAAGAAATTTAAGAACAAAGGAAGGGACACAATTGGACAGTTAAATCATAACTCCCAAATTTGGGTGACTTAGCTTATGATCAAAGTAAATTAGAAAGCTTATAAGAAATTAATATAGATATATCATAAGGGAAGAATGATGATCACGATCCATCATTATAGTGTTGCCTACGCTTCATAACCTCCAAACCCCTCAAAAGTGTTTTCTAATTCATAAAATTGATAAAAGGTCCTTTTTAAGATTCCAACCCCCTATTTATAACTTCCTAAGAATACAAACTTGTCTGAGGCGTACTACAACCGTGTTGAAATCCACCACGGCTATAGTTGAAAACTATAACTTTGAAACTATGGGACGTGATGAACTAACTAGCTACGAATGTCATGATGTGATTATGATCATAATGAGTTCACTACGATCATAGTCGGAAGGCCAACACTGTTTAGAAGGACTTCATCATATTATCATGATTGTCATGTTCATTATTGAATGTACTACGATCGTGATTAAGTGACGTAGTGTTTAAATCTTTAAGTAAAAATGTAAATTTTTATTCTTCTCATTTAATTAAGCGACTATGTTTCTTGAAGACAAAATTAGTATCCAAAGTTGAATTTTGTCAAGAAAATGCATATAAATAATACAAAATATCTATGCAAAATGATTTATCGATGCTCCACTCATTAATTGCTTTGTCTATTAGGGTGTTATCAAATCAAGAACGCAAACTAGAAGCGTTGGAATCGCAAAGCAAAACAGCCACATTGCACATATTATTGTTTGCATGTGACAACACCCGTGGGTTTCGTTAATTGAAGAATGATAATAAGAGATGAGTTGGTTTGGGGAGAGCATGGATGGTACTGCACAGGCAAAGATATTGAGAACGACGACGTGGTGGTTTGTGAGGTTCTAGTTTGAAGCGGTGAAGATCCAGCTGTGGAGGTTCGGAAGGTTGTACGGTCAAGGAGCACATGAGCTGGTTGGGGAAGGGAACGACGTTTTGTGCACGACACGGTACAGTGTGAGAACGTAGCCGGCGAAAGCATGGTTTGTGTGCGGAACAACTATGGGGGTTTGAAGGTTGGAATCGCACGGCACTCTGCGTTTCTGTTAGTATTCTATCCTGCTGATCAATACGATGCTTTGAATATTATGATTTCATCTGAAAAAGTTTGGTGTAACTCCATTCAGATTTCATAGTTTCTTACCGTAGATTTTGTGAGCAAAAGGAAAAAAGAATAGGAGTCTTTTGATTTTCGGCATACATGCAAGAGATATATTTGGAAGAATGAATTTTTATAAAAAAAGTTAAAATAATTTAATATTTTAGAATTAATTTACTTTACAACTGTCTGCCTTTAATTGGGTAGGACAATATTCCGGGGGAAATATGTCAGAAGCTTTAGCATTTCTCTAAGATATATATAAGGAGAATAATTATAAGAAGAGAGTATTTTGGTTGAAGTGTTTCGAAGCGCATCTTGTCTGTCTTTATATGGTGTTTGTAAGCTTAGTCTATAGGTAAATGTTAGTAAACCATTGATAAAGATTAAAGAGTCAATGAAAATCATTGGTAGATAATATTTAACGTTAATGAAATATAAATATAAAGTTACTGAACGAGTGTGAAACATGGAGAAGATCATTAATGTATATAGTATAGTATACTTGACATATAATCATGTATTTGAAGCATGTGGTTAGAAGTTTGTCTTTATATCTAGGTTTAATGTATTTTTTTTCAATTATGTTTGACAGTTGTTTATTCTAATACATTAAATTTTAAAAATCATTTTAGAATTTAAGTTTGTTAAATGTCTTATTTTGATCATTTTTTTATTTCTATTAGAAACCTTAGTATTTTGTTAATTATAAAAGTTTGAACCATTAGTATTTTGTTAACTATAATTGATTCAATATAATGACAGCTTTTAATCATCATTATCTTTATTTTATTTCAAAAATTTAAACTGCAACAAAAAAAAAGTGTAAGTATTAAAAGTCAGGGTGCCAGTAGTAAAGATAAAAAAAAAGAGAGAATTATTCTCTAACACCCTCGATGTCTCTTTCTCATCTTTCGCAACCTCAACCCTTCTTTATCTTCTGGTTGGTGTTGGTTGGCTCGGATTTGGTGATGGCGGTGGTTCATCTTGCAGATTTGGCCAAATATGGGTGGTTAATGACAGGTTGAGGTGGTGGGTGGTGGCGTTTGGTTCATATCTGAACTGGTGTTGGTGGTTAAAGTTGGATCTGGACTAGTTTTTTTTGTGCGGTGATGGAGGTGGTGGCGCTCCTGAACAGCACGGTGGTGTTGCTGGAGGAGGTTGTTTTCGGTGGCAAGCGTGAAATATATTGGAGGGGTTGGGACGGTGAGGACACATGGTTGGGTTCGGATAAAATGAATTTTTTAAAAATATATATGATTAAAGTTGAAAGTTTCAAATTTAATACATCAAAATATAATAGTTGTGAAATTTAATGAACTAAAAATAATATTAAATTTTATATTTATATATATATGAATGGACATTTGTTAATAATATAATATTTTTAATTGAATTTTAATATTTTTTTAAGAGCGAATATCAATATCTCAAAAAATTAACATATGATTCTCAATTAAATGATACTTCCAGTTCACCCATAAAAACATGGAAAAGATAAACTCAAATTTAATGCAAGATAAAATGGCTGTTAAAAGACAAATTTAAAATGATTAAATTTATTCAAAAATTAATTTCAAATTGAAATCGTGAGAGTTATAGCTTAACTTACTCTTTAATTTTTTCTTTTGCTTAACTCTTTTTTTTTTTTCTTAAAATACTTCCATCACTTCAGTCGTTTACAAAACGTGCCGATTATTCTCTTAATTCACACGTGCTCTCTTTATGCCGTCAGAAATGAACCCACATCCATTCTTCTTCCCGTAACTACGCAAAACCCTTTTTTTTTTTTTTTTTTTCTGATCACACTGAAATAAAAGGACGGAAAAGAGGACCACGTGACTTGCGTGTGATGAAAGCCTCTCTTGAATTTTGATCACTCAAACCCTTACAAGCCACGCCATTCAGTTTAAGCCTTCTCTAATTAAGAATCGGCACATTGCTCCAACCAACATATCTAACTCTGAATTTAGCTGCACAGCTATTGCGTAACTGGAAAAAGGAGAATAAATTCAATTTCCCTTGTGCTGCTTATAATAAATCACACATAAATGTCACTTCCACTTGAGTCTTGTAGTAAGTCACAAAATTTATAAACACTTTAAATGACACTTTTCTTTAACTTCTATTTCACACCACCATCAAGTCACCAAACCCCTTTTTATATTAATAAATATAAATATAAGGTGTTTCATTGAATGTGTTTTATAGAGCATTAAATGGGTATGTTTGGCATGTTAATATTTCTTTTGTATGCATGAATATGAAAATGAGGGATACGGAAAGTTAACGTTTATTTCACGCCTAAGATATTGTGCATCTATGATATATCAGGGGGGAGGAAAGCTATCACACGTAATGATAGGTTTCGTTAGGTTAAAGGGTGTTAATCAATGTCAAAAGACACTCGCATTCGAATGATTTTGAATTGTTTGATTGGTTTCTATTTTAAAATTAATCTTTTTGTCCATGATTTGATCATTATATTATAATAGGATTTTCAACTATATCCAATCATATCGTGTAGCACATGATACTTCAAACTAAATAAATGAATGCGTTTAATGCGAAGAAGTACTTGAAAATAGAAAAGTGAGGAAACTTCATTTTTGTGCTTGCACCACAGTCTAATATCGTGATTATCATTGTTGTCTTTATTTGGGTTAAGATTATCATGATTATTAATTTACTTAGGGGTTAATAGTACCCGATCGATCATAATGGTCAATTTTTGGAGATGGGTTTATTACTTGTCTCCCTCGGCTTCAAGATGGAAGAATGGACTAATAGGGCATTTGGTGCTTTTGCAGGGGACTGAGTTGTCCCAATAACTAAGGTTGGGGTGATTTTTTTTTTTTTATTTTAAAATTTTTAAAAATTAAAATTAGTTTTAATTTCAAGTTTCAGTTTATTCTTTATTTTTATTTTTAAAAAGATGTTACAAATTAAAGATAAATAAAATGAGTCAACCATTTTATTTTATTTCACTTTAATATGAAATAATGATGATAATGAGTATAGCGGGTGGGAGTGAAGATGGTAACGATGGTAGTGATAGTGGTAGTGTTGGTGGAATGACAATGATGATGGTAGTGGTGAAATGGTGATGTTGATGGCTGTAGCAGTGAAATGATGATGTCAGTATTTTAAAACTTGGACTGACCTAGTTGATTAGACTAATTCACAACTTGGAGGTATGCTTAGGTGGATATTGATCGATCATGTATTGAACTAGGTATAACCCAGTACGATCCAACTGAGTTTGTAGTTAAACAGTTGACCCATTGACCTAGTCTAGATCACATCAAAGGGGGGGAAATGAGTTGGATCATGCGAGTTAATTAAGGTTGGGTATAAAATTTTAATTTTTCCTAATAAGGATTGAGTCATATGAGTTAATTAGTGACTTATTAATTTGATCATTAACACATAGACCAAATGCCTTGCCTTGGTCAATTAGCGACTCAATTTTTAAAATCATGGGTGATGGTGGCGTAGAATGATAGCAACAATGACGATGGATGCAGCGGAATGGTGGTGGTGGTGGCTGTAACAACAATGGAATAGTGTTGGTGGTGATGGTGTATTGGTGGCGGCGCTGACAGTGATAATGACAATAACAGTAGGGAATAATAATGGTAGTGATGACGACAACGATGATAGTGGGGTGGAATAGTGGTAGCGACGGTGACAACGATGGTGGAGGCGATAAAGGCGAGGTGTGGTGATGGCAACATTGGCAGTGGTAGTAGTGAAAACAATGATGAAATGGTGGTGGTGGCGATAATGACAACAATGATGGAGACAACAAAGACAAGATGTGATGGTGGTGGCTGTGGTGGTAGAATGGTAAACACGATAGTAGTAGTAGTGATGGTGGTCAAACGGTAGTGGTGGTGGCAACGATGTGGTGGTGGTGGAGGCAACAATAATGAGGTGTGGTGGTAATGAGGATAGCGGTGATGAGGACAATGTGGTAGTGATGGAAGCAATGTGTTTTTTAAAACTAAAAACAAAATTCATAAACACATTTTCTCTTGATTTTGATAATAAATATAAAACTGTTTTGAAATTAAATTAAAAAATTAATTCGGATTATTTTTTTCAAACACATTTTATTTTAAAAAATATATTTAAAAATCATAAACTAGAAGTTCGCAACCACCTCGAACTTAACTAAGTTTCAAAGTTTTCTAGTTAAAATAGACTTCTCGGATCAAGCACGTGGCACTTTTAATTAGTAAATTAGTATCATAATAAATCAATGAAATGGTGTTAATTTCATAAATGGAAAAATGACATCTACACGGTTTTCCTGTTGTAAACATTGTCAGAATAAATTAATATCATTATTATCATTATTTAGATAAACAAATAAAAATAAATGTTAACAGAGAGTTAGGCATTTTTACTTCAAAAATTTCTTTCACAAGTAAGTTTTACAATTTTAAAAAAATCTGATAAACTAGAAAAATAATGTTTTTGAGTGTGTCTGTGTAAATGAAAAGTAATAGATACACATAAATCTTTTGTAAAAATTTTCTGAATAATTAAATTAATATCATTAATTTGTGTGAATGGTACTGTTAATTTCATAAATGAAAAAATAGATACACAGAAATCTTTGGTAAAAATTGTCAGAATAAATTAATATCATTATTTTGTGTTTGTGCGTGAATGGTACTGTTAATTTCATAAATGAAAAATAATAGATACACAGAAACCTTTTTTAAGAATTGTCAGGATAAATTAATATCATTATTCTGTGTTTGTGTGTGAATGGTGTTAATTTCATAAATAAAAAATAATAGATACACAGAAATATTTTGTAAAGATTGTCAAAATAAATTAATATCATTATTTTGTTTATGTTCTTATTAATCCATCAGGGTTAACCGAGTTAATTGAGACATTTGGTATTTTTTTTTTTTTTTTGCAAAATTTTAAGTTCAAACTTTGTTACTGTCACTTTATACCAAAAATATACATTTTTAATGGATTTGAATATGATTTTTGTTTTTTAAAATATGATAAATATGTATCAAAAGTAAATAAATATGATAAATTATGATTTTAGTACTTAAAAAAAATTGTTGGTTTTGATCCTCATTTAGTTTTTTCTTAAATGTTTTATATCGGTATTTAGTGAAGAAGTGACATATATATAGACATACAATATCAGCCATCATTTTAAAAGAACATGCATACAATTTTTTTAGAATATATATTGGAAATACTAGTGCTTTATTGTTATTCATCTGGTCCTTTTCATAAGATTTAATTAACTAATTCATTAGGATTAGAAAAAAATAGTAATTTAATTTGTAGCATTAAATGTATCTTTATTTATTTTTTAAACTACCCCTAACATTAATGAAACACTTACAAATACTTACAATGGATATATTAAACCAACTATTAATTCGAAGAAATAGCTTTAATTATAGGTATTTTAAAAAAATAATAATTAATGCAAAAGGTATTTTAGATTTGTTGATGAGTAAAGACATTTCAGATTGATTCTTATAAAAAGAATCAAGTGCTAATCCTAATTTGGGTCTTATAAAAAAAGACACAATGGAGTAATAATTAAAATTTTGAGAATAATTACTTTTTATAAAATTCTCTCATAACATTGGCAAAAATAAGTCTGTAATTATTTTCTTGAAATAAGTTAACACACGTATTAATTAAGACAGTTTTAAGAAATTAAGGACACTTAAATGATGGTAGGCATAAGCAACTTTCTATTTGGCCTACAGCTAGCTACATGCCTAGTTGCCTACAACTACATATATATATATATATATATATATTATCTTTTACAATTAAAAAACAATGTATGTAAAAATTCGTATAGTTTATCAATATTTAACTTAATATGCACACAGTTTATCAAAATCGAATTAGAAAACAATTCCCTTATCGCTTGGCATTAATAGAACAATACAAATTCTACTAGTATTTCTCACCTTTCAACGAGGTTCATATGATCCTTCACTTTTTGAAAGCTACAAAAATATCCATTGGCTCACCGAAAATGTCACCTCGATCTGTTCCAACGTGGAGATAAGTTGCAAGAAAAAAGAATAATGTTATTAATAAGATAACTTTTAAACCTTTTAACTATTAAATACATTTAGTGTGAGTATGGTTTATTTTTATTTAATAAAATTTATATAAAATGTACTTAAAAAATATTAAAAATATTTGACTAACATTTCTTTTATTCTATATTATTTCACGAGAAACGTTATGAATCTTCATAATCAAAGTCCACGTGGAAAAAGTCTAGTACATATTATGGGAAATTAGTGGAACGACTCATGACACGACTACGGTCATCCTCATCCTAAATGCATAAATAAACAAATAAATATCTTAGAACAGGGCAAAACAATGAATTTTCCTCTTTCTGTATTTGACTGCTATCTAAAACACCTGCACCAGTTGACTTATACTAGTCCTCCCCTTACTATACCTATACGACTTGAAATTTGTCCAGGCTATACTTTTCACACTACAACTACAAAATTCAACCCTCTACCATAAAAATAAAACTAAAAAAAAGATACCAAACTTTCAACCGTTTTGAGTGGTTCAACACTTCAACGTACCCACCCAACTCACCACATGCATATCCCCACATTAATTTTTTCAAAGTTTAGCTAAATATGATACAAAACAAGGAATCTACCCTTGATTATTGGCACCCCATCTACATCATCCAAACTCTTAACCCCCTTAATTTGCACCAATCTAAAGCCTTTTTTTTTCCAAATTGTACACACTTAACCTCCAATCATAATTAAAACCGTTTTCCACGTGTGAACCACCCAGCCATTGCCGACGAAAAACCTGAGTCACCAAAATTAGGCCACGTTGACAACTCTAGAGAGAGAACAAAGATAGAGAGTGTGCGCCAACCAAATTAAGTAGCCAACAATTAAAAGGAACCTTTCAAAAAAGCCTTGTGCTTAAAAGTGTCTCTGTTCAATTACACGTATATAAAAGGCCACAATAAGCAACTCAAACAATTCACATAAACCCTTTACTTTTTCTTCTTCTTATTTCAAACATGGAGTGGCATAGAGGCCACACCATAGGCCAAGGCTCTTCAGCCAACGTCTCCACCGCCACGTGCTGCGGCGGTGTCTTCGCTGTCAAGTCATCGGAGCTGCCACAATCAGAGCCTCTAAAAAAGGAGCAGAAAATTTTGTCCTCTCTAAGTAGTCCTTATGTGGTTGCATACAAAGGGTGTGACATTACCATGGAGAACAACAAGCTCTTGTTCAACCTCTTCATGGAGTACATGCCCTTCGGCACGCTTGCTCAGGCGACTCGCCGGTGCAATGGCCGGCTCGAGGAGCCGGCCATTGCACGCTACACAAGGCAAATCTTGCAGGGTCTGGAGTACCTGCATTCAAAAGGGTTGGTGCATTGTGACATCAAGGGTGCCAACATCTTAATTGGTGAAAATGGGGCCAAAATTGGTGACTTGGGGTGTGCCAAGAGTGCGGCGGATTCCACAGCGGCGATCGGCGGCACACCGATGTTCATGGCTCCGGAGGTGGCGCGTGGGGAGGAGCAAGGGTGTGCTAGTGACATTTGGTCACTTGGATGTACTGTGATTGAAATGGTAACCGGTGGTGCACTATGGCCTAATGTGGAAGACCCCTTTTCAGTGCTTTATCACATTGCATATTCTAGTGAAGTGCCCGAGATTCCTTGTTTTCTATCCAAAGAAGCAAAGGATTTCTTGGGGAAGTGCTTGAGGAGGAATCCACAAGAGAGGTGGAAGGCTAGTGAACTATTGAAGCATCCATTTATTGAGAAATTGTGTTTCAATAAGGAGGTTTTGGAGTCTAATTCAAGTTCCCCAACAAGTGTGCTTGAGCAAGGCTATTGGAGTTGTGTGGAAGAGTCAGAGAGTTTAGGCGATTTGATTCACAAAACAAGAAAGTTTGAAACTTTGGCTGCTGGGAGGGTCAGAATGTTGGCTCTGTCTTCTGGGGTGCCCTATTGGGCAAGACATGATGATGATGAGAATTGGATCACAGCAAGAGGGAATGGGGTTGAACATTTTCCCAATTGTGGGGCAGGGACAGCTTCTTCTGCTGGTCATGGGTTGTCTCACTAGGTGTTGGTGAAAAGCAATGTCAGTGGTAGAATTTTAGTGGACATGCTTTTTTTAGGATCACAAATGTTGTAGAGTGTTAGTGTTGTAGTTAATGATCTCATTTTTTGACGGAGGCATTGCTTGGATGCTATTCTCTTAACATAGATTCTTTATGATTCAATTATTCAATATTTCATTCTCCCCTGTTCTATCAATCTTCCATTAACTTTAAATAACAAAAAATAATTATTATATATATTTCATACTCCCCTGTTCATTCTGTTATATTATATAACCTGTTACATTTTTTTTGGTTGGATATACACTATTAGAGGTAACAAAACATGATACTCAGTCTAATGCAAATTGGGGATCATGGCTAGTTGGACTAAAAGTCTAAATTTAATTAGGACTTTCTATAGAGCAAGGCTTAAAACATTTAAAAGTCTGATTTTTTTAAGCCTTTAACGGCTTTTTGTTCGAATTAGATAATGATTAAATCAAAATAAAAATGTAAAAAATTTAGACTTGAAACGAATTCTGTCAAATTGGGTCATTTCACCTCTACTAATTAAAATGTATATCACTTTTAAAAAAAATTAAAATGTATATATTTCCATAATTTTTTTAAAAGAATTAATATGTTTTGGTAAAAAGTTGGATACTTAAGATTCGGAAACTGATTTAGTTTAAAAAAATATTCATTTTAAACTCTAGAAGTTGAAATAAAAAAAATGATTATTTTCTCGAAATAAACTAATTTAAATGAACATAGTCCTATCTATGTTTGGTGTATAGGATGTATTAGGTTTAAATGTTTAATTAAACTTTTATTTTTATATGTAAAGTTTATTTTCATAAAATTCACATGAAAAGATCTAAATTGGTTTTTACACAAAAAATTCTTCTCAATTTAATCTGTCATTAGTTAGAAGTTCTGCAGTACAAATAAAAGGTAGATGTTCTAAATTTCCGTCCTTACACGTTAATTTTTTTCCCCTATATATTATTAATTTAAAAACGTTTTTCACGTGGGAAATAGATTAAAAAAATAAATATACGTGTGGAGAACAAAAGTTTAAATCTATATTAATTATTCCAGCTTCATTCGTAACATTTCTGGGCTCAAACAAACTTGGAGATATTTTTGGATTTATCTGTGTATCTTCCTAGAGCCATCCCGGTCATTACAAGAGAATATAGTATACTAACTTTTGTTCATTCAAAAGTAACACAAACCATGAAAATCCAACTTTGGTAGGTATGATGAGATCCTTTGAAAATTAAAATCTAACTTTTTTTTATTTAGTGGAAAAACTAAATTAACTCGGATAAAAACAAGGCTAGGGAAAGAGAACAACGGGGCAAAGCATGTCCAATCGATTTTTTTATGGTACATCTGAAAGAAAAAACAAAAACAAAGCAAGAATAGCAATTTCCTAAAGACAACCCAACGGACCCCATCATATCCTACTATAGAGTTGGCTTCAACCTCTCTTCTATTATTTGAGATGGTTGACTCCAATGTGCATGAGCATAGGGAACCAAGGTGGCCACCCTTTGGAGCAATGTCTCTCATTGTCGACCTTAGTTTGGTGCCTTTACTTTGTCTTTTTTTTTACTTTTTAATGACTATTTATTTGTCCATGATATTGGTAGGTTTATAGATAAAATTCCCAAACCCCCAAGTTGGTTAAAAGGTGTAATTTATCAACTCATTAAATTCCAATCTCTTGCACCAAACCAGTACAGCCTTACAGGTCCCATGTTTTAAAGTAAAGCGACTATGCAACAAATATTACGTTATGTGGAGTTT
>CM023952.1:9323405-9363629 GCA_013407115.1 Glycine latifolia
TTTTTTTCCACATATTATTATGTGTGTAATATTTATCAGTTTTATGATCGATTAATTTTTGTTTGAAATTTGACTATTTATTTTTAGTTACATCTCTTTTTATAATCATATTTTTTATTATTCACAATATTTAAATATGAGATCCTAATTCGTTATGTGGAGTTTCTACCCATCAACCACTACCCCCCCTAATTAAATATCACTTTTTTTTCCACATATTATTATGTGTGTAATATTTATCAGTTTTATGATCGATTAATTTTTGTTTGAAATTTGACTATTTATTTTTAGTTACATCTCTTTTTATAATCATATTTTTTTATTATTTACAATATTTAAATATGAGATCCTAATTAAGTAATTTTGAAGGAATATGTTATGTCTCTATTTCATTCAAAACAGTGAATAATATACAGGAGTGCTAGCATAAATCAAGGCTATAGATTAGGCTAATTTGACTAAGGATATTAACTAACCTAATATAAAAAATATACATAGATATGGAAAATATTTACAAGAATATTTACATATTCTATCACACCCCCGCAGTCGAAGCGGGAGGTTCTTGTACGTTGAGACTGGCTCGAAAATCATCAAAGAGTATGTGCGGAAGCCCTTTAGTGAAAATGTCAGTAATTTGATAGCGAGAGGGAACATGAAGGACACGAACTTGTCCATGAGAAACTTTCTCACGTACAAAATGTATATCTAGCTCAATGTGTTTAGTGCACTGATGTTGAATAGGGTTACCAGAGAGATATATCGCACTCACATTGTCACAGTACACCAATGTAGCCTTGTGGATCGGACAATGAAGTTCCAGAAGTACATTACGAAGCCAACAAGATTCAGAAATGACATTTGCAACCCCTCTATACTCGGCTTCGGCACTTGACCGACACAAAGTGGGTTGTCGTTAGAGGACCAGGAGATCAAATTATCTCCGAGAAAAATGCAATAATCAAAAGTGGACCATCTAGTGTCAGGACATCCACCCCAATCAGCATCAGTGTAGGAAATGAGACCAAAAATTGATAATTTGTACAAATGTAAGCCAAAGGCGAGGGTGCCTTGTACATAACGCAGAACTCGTTTAAGAGCACTCATATGTTCAGTCTTTGGAGCATGCATGTGTAAACATACCTGTTGTGCAACATATGATATATCGGGTTTTGTAAAAGTAAGATACTGCAATGCTCCTGATAAACTGCGATAATGAGTTGGATCCTCATATGGATAACCCGAGGAAACACTAATCTTGGCCTTAGTGTCCACTGGTGTTGGAGCAGGTTTACAAGAGGTCATACCAGCTCTATCTATGATCTCTGCAGCATATTTTTGTCGGCAAAGAAATAAACCACCTGCATGTCTGGTTACTGCTATGCCCAAAAAATAGCTGAGACGACCTCAATCTTTCATAGCAAATTGTGAAGCAAGGAGTGACATAATAGACTTACGAAGATCATCAGAAGAGTCAGAAAGGATGATATCATCAACATATAAAAGAATGTATGCCATGTCATTTCCCTTGGATATATCAATAATGAATGATCAGATTTGCTATGGTAAAAACCAATGGTTGATACAAAATCAGCAAACTGTTGATACCAGGAACGAGGGGCCTGTTTCAAACCATAAAAGAGATTTTCTTAAAAGACATACATAATCTCGATGAACCGGATCCTGAAATCCCATAGGTTGATGCATATAAACGGTCTCATGTAGCTTACCATGCAGAAAAGCATTTTGGACATCCAACTGATGAATGGGCCACGATTTAGATAAAGCAATGCTGAGAACAGTCCGAATTGTTGCCAGTTTCACCACAAGATTGAAAGTTTCATCACAGTCTACTCCAGCCTTCTGAGACCTGCCATCACAAACAAGACGGGCCCTATGCCGCTCAAAAGAGCCGTAAGATTTCGTTTTATGCCGAAAAATCCACATAGAACGAATAATATTAACATTAGGAGGTCGTGGTACTAAATCCCATGTCCTATTTTTAATAAGAGTTTGGTATTCGGCTTGCATAGCAAATTTACAATTCGGGTCGAACAAGGCTAGTGTTGGGTTTTTGGGAAGAGGAGATGGGGTGATGTGGGTAACTGAAGCTGTCAGATTGAAGGCCGTTTTGGTTTAAAAATGCCATGCATGCTTCTAGTGGTCGTGGTCCTTATGGGTTTAAGTCTGGGTGCTGGTGGAGGGTTGGTAGCTGAGCCATTGTTTGGGGTTGGAGCGTGGATAGGAGCTGTGGGAATTGGGCTAGGCCTTGGAGGTGTTGGCTGGGCAGCCTGGCTTGCTGGGGAAGGAACAACAATAGGCAAAGGTGGTTGTGGTGGCTGCAGGATTTGGTTGTGCCATTGATGTGTTAAAAAAGGATTTCGTTCAGCATTCAAAAAATATATATAGTGGAAGAAGGTGTATGCAACTTAGCAAAAGGAAATTGGGACTCATAAAAAATGACATGCCTCAAAATGATTATTTTGCAACTGGACAAATCCTAACATTTATATCCTCTATGGTTAGATGGGTATCCTAGAAACACACACGGGGTAGAACGAGGTTGTAGTTTATGTATGGTAGTGGAACGGAAGAGAGGGTAACATAAACAACCAAAAACCCGTAAATGTGTATAAGTAGGATCCTGATGATATAGTATTTGAGTTGGGGATTGGTGTTTAAGAGATTTGATTGGGAGAATGTTCAAAAGATATGTTGCCATTTCAAGTGCATGATGCCAAAATGATGGGGGCATGGAAGCATGAGCAAGGAGGGTGCGAATTATGTTGTTTATGGTTCATATTTTTTGTTCGGCTATTCCATTTTGTGGGGAAGTGTGAGGGCATGAAAATCAAAAAATAAGACCATGTTTATCGTAAAATTTTTTGAAAGGCTCATTGTTGAACTCTTTCCCATTGTCACATTGAAAGCACTTAATATTATTCTCAAATTGCGTCTTAATAAGAGCACTAAGGGATACAAAATCGAGTATGCTTGAGATTTTTTGCTAATGGGAAAAGTCCACAAGAAATTGGCATAGTTATCCAAAAAGAGAATATAATATTTATGCCCTGCAATGCTTAAATTAGGAGATGTCCATAAGTCACTATGCATAATTTCAAATGGCATCAAAGTATTAGAAGATGAAGCATAAAATGGCAATTTGACATGTTTCCCAAAAACACAAGACTCATAAATAGTAGAGGGGGATACATGTTCACAGCAAATAAATTTATTCTTGCTAAGGGAGTGCAAAACAGATGGTCCCGGGTATCCCAATCTATTGTGCCATAAAATGGGAGTAATAGCTGCAAAAGTGGATGGACAGGTGGTTGGAGAACCGTCGGAGGAGGTGATAGGATATAAATCCCCGATGCTATCACATCTCATTATTGGCATCCCCGTTTGAAAATCCTTCACGAAGAAACCAAAAGGATCAAATTCAATGGAAACATTATTGTCAGTGGTGAGACGACGCACAAAAATCAATTTTTTGATAAGTTTTGGGGCATGTAGGACATTGTTTAAATGTAATGGTGGATGTGGTGGGGAAAGGGATGATTGTCTAGAACCTTGAATTGGAATTCTGTGTCCACTACCAACAATAATATTACGATTTAAATTGCTCATAGTAAAATAGGATGAGAGAGTACCTTGAGATGCTGTCATATGAGATGTTGCTCCATTATCCATATATCAATTGCCATCAGGAATGTTGAGCGACATTGTACATAGCCGCCTCAATATCTGTAGGTGCAAAGGAAAGGGTGCTGGCAGCATAGGCTTGTGGACGCTGGCCCAAAATTCCTTGTTGTTTTGCTGAGCCATGTAGACAAGCCCATTGGGAAGACGAATATGGGCAGGGGGGATAGCCCAAGGCTGTGGCATCCACCCCCAACCAGGAAATAGACCCTGCTGTTGCAGCCAAGGAGGGACCGTGAAATGTTGCTGGTCGCTACCACCACTGCAGTCGCCTTTCCTGTTGCCGCGGCCACCACCGCCACCATTATTGCGGCTTTTGTTGTTCCAATTTCCACCATTTTTACCATCTCGATTGTGTGAGGAATTTTCAGAATAAGAGAAGGTCTCATCAAGATCCTTAGATGTTGTCGCAACCATGGTTGTATTCAATCCCGTGGTTGCCATCTTAATCAAACCCACCTCTTTGAGTGTAAGCATGGAACGAACTTGATAGAAAGGAGGAAGAGGATTGCTTTGTCAAAGTAACGTACCTACCCCTTTATATGCATCAGTGAGTCCAGACACCATTTGAAGAATGAGCTGCTGATTGGAAACAGGTGCATCGACATTTTTCAATTGATCCGAAAGCATCTTGAGTCATTGACAATATGCCGATGCATTTGGAAAATCTTCCATTCGAGTGGTGGAGAATTCTTGCTCGAGCGTGACCGCACATGAATGTTGGTTATCTTGAAAAATATCGCGTAACCGATCCCACGCCTCTATTGCAGTGGAGTTGGGCCTAAGGATGGTGGTCAAAAGATCATTTGAAATATTGGAATAAATCCACTAGAGAACCGTGGCATCAAGAGTCGACCACAATTCTTTTTCCGCTTTAGTAGCAGGCGCCTTCGTGACGTTGCCTTTTTCCGGTGGAATGATATGATGAATGACCTTGTGAGATCGGGCATGAATTTTGAAAAGTTCAGCCCACGTTCCATATTGAACGTTTTCCATTTCAAGAACAATGGAGATATGGTTCTTGATATTGGATATAGCAAGAGCCGGATTAAAGAAGCTCTTGGAGTCAGACATGATTGACGAGAAGCAAAAAGGAAGATGGAGAAGAAAAGAAAAGGTCGATGGTTAGGAGGAGAAGACAGGAAAGTTTCCTTGGTCTCGTGATACCATGAAGGAATATGTTTCGTCTCTATTTCATTCAAAACAGTTAATAATATACAAGAGTGTTAGCACAAATCAAGGCTACAGATTAGGCTAATTTGACTAAGGATATTAACTAACCTAATATAAAATATATACACAGATATGAAAAATATTTACAAGAATATTTACATATTCTATCCAAATTCGAATTTAGTTCTACTCGAATCAGATATGATAAATTAGTTTGTCTCTGCAGACTAGGGTTTAACAACGGAATTGTTGAGTAACTTGGTAATTATTCGTTGCAAACCAAGTTGGCGGTAACAAATTTGATTGCTAAATGACTAAATAAAAGAAAATTTGATGATGAAAAACATTGGATATAACTATGGTCACTAAACGGCGAGTGTTATTGGTCGGTGGCTAAATTTAATTGATAATCATCACTTTTCGTCTTGTGAAGTACATTAGGATGAATGATGCAGCACACATTACAAACAAGACAAGTAACGACATTCTAGAATAACAATTTGGTCAACCTCCACTATCTCTTACGAAAATTAAGAACCAAGTCAACCCAAATACAAATCAAACTGATATTCTTCCATGGTTGGAGAGTAGTTGGTTCTCTACAATCTCACCGAGAAACTTCGGTCATCTAGGCATAAAATTAACCTCCCAGAAAAACTCAAAATTTCAATTCGTTAGTTTAGGCCAAGTTTACAATGGACTTGCTTTGACCCTACTACGACGGTCCGTTCTGCCCGTTTTAGGTGTGAAAATATGTGTGTATGTTTCATTTGCGGTTAGAAATATTGGATGGAAGTTTCAATGCAAATGATGCAAAGCTTAAAAGTAAAATAAATGCTAAAACAAAATCCTGATCCGTTAGCAAAATAACTTTTATTTCAAACATAATTTTATAACGAAGAATCAAACATGCACTATAATGCTAAATATTATATTGCAGTCAGCACATATTTTTAAGGAAGTCATACAAATTGGTATATATTTGCTGCTGAATCGTTGTAAGTGTATATGTTTTCTTCCTTTTTTTTTCGTTAGACCACGAACCTGTTGGTTGCTCCCATTCTTTCATGTAACCTATGTGTATAAAAAGACCAATACAGGTCAGGCATTTGATAAACATTCTCCAAGTTGGCATAAATTAACAATCTGTCAATAACATGCGCCAATAATAACCTTTTCAACAGAAATAATGTTCTCGTGTTGATCTCATGCAGGTTGATCCAACAACAAATGAAACTTAAAATAAACTTTAAGAGAATACCCTTTTTCCTTTAAAGGAGAGTTATAGCTTAAGTCTTTTTAATTACTAATATCTGTGATATTTTTCTTAACATGTGATTTTTTTTTTATAAAAATTCATAGCAATTTTTTTTTACGAATAGCCTAAAACTTAAGTTTTAATTACTTTATTATTGGACTCTCCCTGATCTATTGAAGAGACCAAACCCACCACAACCTATTATATTTGCTTGGGTAAAATTGTTTGTGGAATGGCTGGATTTGAACAAATATGCAGCTATGAGATCCTTACAATCTGGATTCCAAAAATGCACCAATTTTGAAGAAACAAGTGCTTCAGGTATCTTGGCTTTCTATCTAAGTTCCTCATCAAAGTGTTCGATAGTGCTTATCCTCATCCCTCTTTGTCAGATTGTGAGAGTCAGATTGCTTAAATTTATTTACTGAAATAAATATTTATTTTAATAAAATAAGTAATTTTTTATTTTTTTAGTGTATTTTTTTAAACTATTTATGATTTAAAAAAATAGTTTTATGTTTATTTTAAAAAACAAACTATATCTGCTTCTTAAAAAATATTTATATAAAAATCACTTATTTTAAATTATTTTTTAAAATATAAACAAAATCACCTGTAACCTTTCCACCCCACAGGAAAAGAATGCCTTAATTAACCTTTCCTGAGTTGGATTTTGGCGGGGTTCTTTTTTTACATCAACAAAATTACTTGTTAGTATAAATATTATATTATTATTGTACAACAAAATATATGTCATTAATATAAATTAGTAATATTTATACTAACAAATTAACTTTTATAAAATAAAACTTATACTATGGAACACTGATCAAACTAAAGCGTTAGTGTATGATAGTTTTTTCAAGTGGTATCACGTAGGGCGCGACAAGTTTAGCCGTTGAAATGATAGCATGCTATTCAATATACATGCTTGCGTTAATTTAGAAGACCACAAAATCTGGAAATTGATTACATGTTAAATCATGTGGTTTTTTGGGGGAACAAAGACACAAATACGAAATATGATTTTCAAAGGTTGATGGGTACGTTGGTTAGCAGACTTGTTCGGACTAACATGCCATGCCCTCACAAATTGCAAATTTAATTATTTGAACCGAGAAGCTGAAATCAAGTTGTCTGTTTTTTGTTCTGATATTCAAATACAATTTTTGGTTCATGAATCATGATATATAGTTGATGTCACTTGTTCTGAGGTGAGATTTTTCTGTCAAAGAAGGCTATGAAAAGAGGTAAAACTTCGTATCCCTATGAAATTTTGCTGGTTGAAACTTGGGATAAAGGTTCTATTGAAATTTGTCAAAAACTTTTAGAACAAGTCGGGACTAGGACAAGAAAAACAAAACACCAAAAAGAAGAAAAAAAATATGAATAATTATACATTAATTTATACTTCTAAACCCTTGTAATACGTGAGACACGAGCTTGACATGTAATTATTAATGTTTATCTTTGTCCTTTTTGTGCTTTCTGATCCATTGAGTAATGATGGTTTTGTGCATTTGAATCATTTTGCTCTGTATATGAACTATAAGCTTCTGAATCATGTGGTACTTTCGAATTTGATTGGTTTACACTTGATGATTTGAAAGCCTAAGACACCTCCTCCAGTTAGTTGCAAGAATGCGTTGACTCCAATTCTACATGATATAATCTCGGTGAAGGTATATCGTAAGCTTCTTCAACCTAACTCAAAACTTTTGAAAGTTCACATGGGTTAGATATTGAAGTTAAATCAAATAGAAATAAACAAAATTGGGCTTAACTTGATATCCATTCATCATTCAATCTAGTCCGATTTGAATATTTTATTTATTTTTATTTCTTTCATTTTTTCTAGTTTGCGTATTTTCTTAATATGAATATTTTATAAAATTCACAATAACTTCACCTCAACAAATTCAAATTTGATTTGGTTAAATAAAAGCTTTTCTAAAAATCAACCCATTTCCATTCAATAAGTATAGACTTCAATCTTTTTTCTCACTCGACTTAACTTACCCGTAGTCACTAGTTTATGATTATAGGAATGCTGTCATTGCCAATAGTACAAAGCTCCCTGAGACATGGAAGCAACTGTTTAATCAGGTGATACTCTAATTTTGGACATAGACAAGATGAAAAAAAAATGGTGACAGCCCACACTGATTTGGGCTTTCCAAAGTGCATGAACCTACCTAAGAAGGAGCCCACACCAAAACACGCCACATGAGGTCATATGGATGTCATGTTCATGGTGAGAGAGTATCTGCATGTTAGATGTGTGGGGGTATTAGTAACAAGTACGAGTAGCAATTTGTTCGTTCTTTTCTTAATGGTGAGGTTCTAGAATACCCTGAAATATTTTTATATGAAAACATAGACTATACCATCATCTAATTACAAAATCTCATATATAATAAATTTATTAAATTTTATAATGATTATTTTAAAAATTATATCAACAATAATTTATAATTAAATGATAATATAAAATTACTTTGATTAATATATGATCATTAAATTTTTTGTATATACAACTGAACAATCGAATGACACTTTTATAATACATGTTTTGTTGAGAAAAAAAAATTCTTTTAGATCTCATTTCAATAAATTTTTAATTATAATCTAAAATTTAACATAAACTACATTAATTTAAATATAGTAATTTTTATTTATTAAGAGGAAATACTTGAATGGGAAATTTATTTTTCACTTAGCAAAAGACAATTTGAGACAACTCATTTAAATATGTTGAAAGTACTTGAATGGTTATGGAAGAATAATGTCATGGTGAAAATGACCTTTTATGAAAAAAATTTAAATATGATATTAGAGGTTTTCTATTAATATTATTTATTCTATGGTATTTTTTTGTTCAAAATCCTTTTACAAGCTACTGAATATAAAAATTGCAGAATTTATCATACATTAACATGAAAAAACTAATTCATCCAGGTTGGGTTAAAAATGTTACCCGTTCTTAAAATGAGTCTAACCCAAACAAACTATTTATTTTTTGGAAATTAAAAGTGAATTGAGTTGACCTATTTTATCACTCATACTCTTGGAAAATGCACTTCACAACTCAAACTCACTAATGATGCCTTGCACAGCCTACAAAACCTCATTCCAACACCATCTAAATCATTCCAAATTATAATTATTAGAATAAATTATACTAACTATTGTTCAAGTTTTGTGAAATTTTACAAGTATTCTATATTTTTTAGCATTTACATTGACCTCCCTTTAGGGAAGTCCAATGTACTGTTTTTACAAAATAAGGGAGATTAGTGTAATGTATAAAGGAATATTAGCGTGTATTTTTTAAAAAAATTAAGGAAGATTATTTAAGGGTAGAAAAAAAAATAGGGATTGTTCATGTAATTTTACAAAATTTAAGAAATAATCAGTATAATTTACTGTAATTATTATCATGTCTCAAGAAAAGAACAATGGCTATGGATGTTCACATTCAATCTGATAAAAAAATGCAAATCAATCTATTAAAAATCGAACCACAAATTGTTTTAATATGTGGGTTGGATGAATTTTGCCTTAAAGTCAATCTAATCGAACCGCAAATAATCCTAACAATGACATTTGAGTAATGATTTATTAAAAACACTTTCAAGGCATTTGATTTCATGATTAATATGATAACATGAGAAGATGACTGCAATGCATTTAAATGTGAGAGAGCTTACAATTAATGAATGAGAGAGGGGGTGGGGGGGTCTAATTTAACTTAATTATGGAAGCTTATAATTAATGGGAGTAAACATAGAGAAAAATTCTATAGAAAGATGAAATATGGAAGCTCAATGCGAGAAAGCATAAAGAAAATTTCTATAGAGAGATTTTTTTTGATAATGAAATATTGCTGACATGATAATTTTGATTACATGATATTTTTTATGATGTCATCATTTATTAACATGAAGCTTATAGACATTAGCAACCGTTAGTAATTACAAACAATAAAATCAATATAAGAAGAAAAAAATATTCCAAAAATAACTTTTTTTTATAGGAATCAAAATCAAAAATTTTAAAAATTATAAGATCAAATATATATTTAAACTTATCAATAGATACTTAAAATCACTTATAAGTAATAAGTAACAATATTTTTTATATGGAAGTAACCATATTATTCAAATTATTACATTTAAGGTGTACAAGATAATCTTAATTATTTTCATAACTCAATCTTTTTCTCTATTATATGCATATATTTATTTTTTTTATTTGTAAATATTAATGGTTAAAATGTTAGTTTTGTTAATAAGAAGGATCAAAGCCGTGACCATATCTTTGTTTCCTTCTCTTTTAATCATCCAACTCATCACTTTATATCTATTAAGTAAAAATTTACTCCATCGCCACATCATATTACTAAATACAATATTGTGTTAATAGAGCAAAGTTCTATTAGATATTTATATTAAAAAAATTTACATTATCTGTAGATATATATAAATTAAATTTGCTATGAGTAATAATGATTTCATAATCACGTTGCCATCAATTTCTCTGTTCTAACCTAAGGTTGCGACCGGGTAAGGGCGTGCTTGCTAATGTTAAAAGCAGTGATAACCATTAAGATGAGAGACACCAAAACTGAGACCGATGATAAGACAAACATAACCACATGAGCCATGAATCCCTTAACTTCATGTGCATACTCAGCTGAAGCCAGTGCCAAAGCCGTCAGAGGAAAAGAATAAGCCCACCATGCCACATTGAACTTCTTCATCGACTTCTTAAATAGGAGAGGCCTTGAAACCTGTTTGTTCAAAAACACATAACAAAGACAATTAGTAATTTTATTTGGTGGCCTAGTCTACACGTGGAATAACTAAACTAAGATATATATCCTAAATTCCTAGCTACCTCCAAGTACACTAAACTGTCAAATATATATAATATTTTAATAAATTAATATTTATCGATTAAAAGTTTCTCATTTTATACCGGAGTTTTGGAATGACATGGTTGTAGTGGGGACCACAAAATATAAATTAAAAAAAAAATTGAAGGAACTGTTAGATTTTATCTTAAAAGTTAGAATTGACGGTTTTAAAAAATGACACCTATACTGTATTAAATTTTATCTTAAAATTAATTGGTATTGATGAATTTGTACAAACATATATAAGCTGGACTCGAAAAATTGAAACAAGTAACACTGAACTTTTAACAGAAACACTACAAAATGAATTGTCCTAGCTAGTTATATCCCTTAAATTGCAAGCTGTAGTCAACTTATCAATATATAGGGTTGTAGACTTGTAGGGACCAGCTTAATTAATTTATAGTGGAATGCAACTTAGATACTTCAACATGACGAATAAAACAAATCAAGCATGAGAATACCACGAAACGTAAACAATTTGACAACATTAATTCAAAGTTTGCACTTTGCCCCACTATTTTTTATTGATAATCTTGGATCCACCAACTGCTAAGCAATGTTGTTAGGTCAGCATGTAAGGTATATATTTCTTTCGTTTGGACTTCGAAGCAATATAGTAGAACCTTAAATTTCTTTTTCTGTCAATTATTCTACTTCCCTTTGATAACTTAAAAGAAAGAAATTAAACTATTCATTTGGTTCTTATAATTAATCTCATTTTGAATTTTAATCTCTATACGAAAAAGCTGTAAATTTTAATACATATTGAATGAAAGTTTACAAACTTAAAAGTTTGCAAAAGCAACCTTCTACAAAATTAAATTTTCAGACAAAATTTTAACGTGCCAACATACTTTTGTGGACAAACATGATATAAAACTAAGCCTATTCTTTAAAATGAGTTTGGATCATCCCAGACGGAAAACCAAATATATAACCTTAGTTCATATATAATTCTTTTTGTAGCAATTTATCACGGTTATTATACTGTCAAAAAGTTTTTCTCTGATGTTCTCAAGTGGAAACAAAACTTAACCTTTATGCATGTGTAGAAACAAAAACAAAAACTTAAAATTGAGACTAAGGGGACATTTGATAGGAAAAGAGTTTTTGTTTATGGGGAATTGTAGGTTAGGAAACTTAATTTTCATATTTGGTATGCATTTTAAAAAATAATATTATTAAAAATGATATTTTTAAGAATATTTTTTAATTAATTTCTTATAAAAAAAAACTTCTCATGAGGAGAAGGTAAAAATATTATTTTATTGAGTTTAATTTTTTTTACTATAATAAAAATATCATGTTATTCTTTATTAAATTATATAATATAGATAAATAATTAAAATAATTAATAAAAATATATAACTCTTTTATTCCTAGAAATCTTATTTAGAGATTCCAATGACCAACAAAATAAATTTATTTCATCTCTAGAAAAATATAATTTTCAAGAATCATGATTTTCAGAAATAAAAAAAAAAACTTCTTCCCTGTCAAACATGTTCTAATTGAATAGTTTAACTTTAAATTACCAGGGACATGAAAAGGAAGAGCGAGAGGAAGAACAGCATCTTGCATGTGGTGTCAAACTTGCCACAAATGGAGTTCCAAGCCAAGCTTGCCATGCTAGGTGCTGCAAAAAACAAGAAGAACACAGGACGCAGCATCGAAGGGACATTATTGTTCCCAGCCAATCTCTGATAGAGTGTCACAAAAAGCACCAAATAATGTGTAATACCCAAAGAAAACATGCATAGTGCACTCTCCTTCCACCCCATTTGTGCAGCAGCTTGTGCACCCACCAAGTTCCCAATCACAGACAATTGACTTGTTGGATTTGCTCCAATTGACAAAAACCTCTTCCCTTTGGTAAACCACTGACCATAAATCTCCACATCAAGCATCACCAAAGGAGCAATAAACACCCACCAAAGTACTTTGTAATAAAGTGTTGTTGGGGAGAGGAATGGTGATGATTCTAGCAAAAGGAGCCAAGAAATCCAAGGGATAAATAGGTAATTTACTCCAACATGGTTTAAGAACTCATCCTTAATCATGTCAAAGTGAAAGAGACATTTTAGAATGTAGAGAAAAGAGAGTGTGGCTAGTGTGAACAAGGCAAGGAACCATAGGATGGTGTAGACAGAAGAGGGTATGGATGAAAATAAACGTCTAAGAGCATGTGCATCTTGGATTGGCTCAATGAGGATCTTCAATAGAAAGGCTTGGCTTGAGAGAGACAAACTAATCCTGAAGTACCCTGCATGGAATTGTGTCAGAATAGAGGACAAAGATAGGATTTGGATTCGAGGCTTGCAATTTGATTGAGTTTTAGTGAGTGAAACATCTATTGGTAACTCTACATGGGGTTGTGGATGTAGTTTCTCGTTGTCACCCATCTTGGTAACTTTTGGTTTGGTTTATGCGAACAGAGTGATTTATTTATAAAGTATGGTACCAATGTCTTTGTCACCACCACTTTAGTGGGAAATAGGTGATGAAACTTCAAGTGGCAGACTCAGTTGCATTTTTGGACTCGGTGATTCTTCCATGTATAAGCCAAAAATGGTTCCTAAAGTTTGTGTCATTTACAGCTATACACACTCTTAAGGGGACCATCAAGAATATTTATATTTCTTTATGTTCTTTTATTCTTGGTATAAATTTTTGAAGTCCTTATTTATTGGTTTTAAAAATTATCCATATTTTACGCATATCTTCATGTGTATGATTCTTATATAATTGCATCTAATTTTCTCCTTTGTTTGAAAAATCTGATTGAGAACTACGGAACAAGTGTTGTCCTTGTGGATAATAAAAGTTTGATAGAAGTGTCACTTTCTGCATTAGAACTTGAGGTGTCTTTTGATTCTCGTGTAGTTTTAGAGAGTTTGATTCATCATGATTCATGAATTAATAGAAGATCTTTTTTTTTATCCATGAGAATTAAAGGTAGTGTTAGAAAATTTATAATATTTTAGGTATTCTGTTCAACCTAGCTAAATCCTTGACACTCTGCAAATACCATTTCCAGAGAAATAATTTCTGGAAGGAGTGTGATTGAGAGGTACCTTTATGGCTTTATCTATCATAAAGGAACATAAATGGTGACGGTCTTCACAAAGCACCCTTTTTAAGGTGAATGCCAATCTTCTTGACTGTGATAGTTAAGTTTCATTTCATGGAAACTTAGCCAGAGCATAGAGAAAGAGATGGACGCTTCCACTATTATAATAATAATAATAATATTAAGAGAACTGTCCAATAAAAGATATATATAGTCTAGAAAAAAGAATCTCATTTTTTTTGTTACTTGACATTCAAATTGTCCTCTATATACAAAATTCAGAGCAACTAGCCTCGTTGGGGAGGCTGTCAGTTGTCACTACCACCATTCACATGATATACTTAGCATTAGCCCTAGACAAGGAACATTCAAGGTGGAATCTAAAATCTCTTCTGGTCTTTTTGAGCCAAATTTTATTAATTACTTACAATTACTAAGACTCTAACTTAAAACGCAAGTCCTAGAATTTTCCGTGTCGCTACGAGCCTCTAGTTATAAACCAATACCATATTAAGTAGCACATAGGAATAAAAGTGAAAAATAAGAATTAAAAGAGATCAAACTCAAAGATCAACGATGCATCTCTTTTTACACATATCAAAATAGCTGGTTTAACACATTATTCTTAAACAACCAACCATTATCCACATGACTTAATTAATTTTATCGAGTTTGTGTAGTTATAGTCAAGCGAATGACGAAGCGTGAAGTATTGGGATCATAAAACGCAGTTTACAACACAGCATAGCCCCTTGCAAAGCGGAACTTGCCAGTCCCAGACACAGTAGAGACCTCTATAATTCTCACGCTGACGGCTAATGCCTTGTAGCTCCAAGGTGTTTCCATTGTACAACAAATTGGTGAACATAATTGAAAGGGCCACATTCACATTAGCCCAATCATGGGAAGAGTGCAAGAGGCTATGAGCAGGCCCTGGGCCTGGCCCACCAGCTTGGAGGTTGGGCTTGGGCTCAGCATGACAGGGTCATCCCCCACAAATATGGATCCAAATGTGGTGTAGGTCCAATCCCCTCCCTTGATGCCAGCCACTGGGGTAACTGTGGCATTAGGCCCTGTTGCTATGTTTTGCAGGTAGAACACAATGATTGTTTGATGAGGCACAGGTGGAGATAATTGAGTATAAATTTCATAAACCATTGTGATGGGTATCAAAAGCATTGATACAAAATATTGGTGCCATTATTTTTTGGGGGCTTGGGTGGGGTGATACAAAATGTTGCAAGGTGTAGAGATGAAAAATTAATCTGTTGATCAATTTGCCTTGCATAATTGGGTGGGATTTATAGTGGTAAGAAGCACTATAAATATACCATTTTCATTTTACGACCTAAACTTCATTTTTTTTCATTTAAGTCAACATCAACAGTACATTTAATCCAAATTAATTAAGGTCGGTGGTAGATGAATCCAAATGATATATACGAAAAAAAAGAGGGGAGGAAAAATAGTAACAAGACAAAAGAAAAGAAATAAGATAAAAGAAAATAAGGGTGAAAGAAAGAGGGGGAAAATGAAAAGGGAAAGAACTAAAGAGGAACAATCTAGAACATAGAGATAATAACGAGTCTAATCCTCCATCAAACTTATAGTTTTTCTTCACTCTATCCTAAAACACACATTCTGTCAATTTATATCACACTTTATTAAGTCTTGTTTAATTACTTTTTCCCAAATAAGTTTTGGTCTACCTCTACCTCTCTTTGTAACGAGCTCTTGGTAACAAACACTTGTTCTTACAATAGCATCCAATGGTTGTCTCATTACATATCCAAATCACCTCAATCTATGCTCCCTCATCTTTTCACTTACAGGTATTACTGCTACCTTTCGTCGAATATATTCATTTCTTATTTTATACATCTTCGTATACTCACACATTCATCTTAATATATTCATTTCTACTACCCTTATTTTATGCTCATGTTGTCTATGTGCTTACCAACATTTAGCTTCATATAACATTGCAAATCTTACAATTGTTATATAGAATTTTCCTTTTAGCTTAAGGAGAATTTTGCGATCATACAAAAACTCGGATGCACTCCGTCATTTAATCCACCCTACTCTGATTCTATGATTTACATCATCATCAATCTCTCCACATTTTTGCAAAATTGATCCCAAGTATCTAAAAACATCTTTTTTGGGTATCTCTTGACCAAGTAGATGCACAGAGTTTTGATCATCATAGAATCAAAGTATCTAAAAGCATTCCTTCTTCTGTTTAATTGCCCCCTACACATCTTCATTCCACCACCATGTTTCCCCTGTAAGAACTCTGTTTCCTTTGCTTTCATTTAAGTATTCGACATTTTTTATGTTTCACTATAATACCTGTTGTTAGTCTCATTCTGTGAAGTGATGACATGACAGATAGAATGACACATCATCAACGTATAAACACTAGCATGTCATCACTCTCTCTGCACTTTGGCAGAACAACAATCACCCTTTGATCTATACCACTGAACGATTTTTCAATGTCGTTTCTCGAAACTAGTGGCGCGAAGTGAAACATATGAGTTTCCCGCTTTACCCTCGAAACCATAGTCAAATTTCAAACCATACCCCTATCAGTCTCACTCTTTCTTTTTCTATGGTTACATCGCAACAATCCATGGAGCCACTCGCAGCAAAACACAGCTCCCTTCGAAACGTCCTTGTTTGTCTCTTCTCCTTCGTCGTCCTCATCTTTGCCTCGCGATTTGCCATCATCGTCATCGTTCGTGACTGAACCTGGGACTTCGCTAACTTTTGTTTCTTCTATGATAAGCTCACTCTCTCCACCCCTTCCAGCATCTCTGACGATAATGACGACCCGCCTTTTCCATTCATCCTCTCAGTCATCAACAAAAATACCCTTAGGGTTCGAAATTCCAAAATACCTCCCCAGAGCCTCCCTTGGGGTTTGAAAAGGGAACTCAAGTTTTCTTTTTAATTTTATTAGTTAATAAAATATAAAAATTGGATAATAAAAAATGATGTGAAAAATTTATTGATGTGTTAATGATGATAGTTTTTCCTTAATAATCGTCTTCGTTTGTGTTTAATTAAAATAAATAAATAAATAAAATACAAACGAATTTGATTTTTTAAAACCGTCGTCGAAAGCACCCCATTTTCAACGACACGCACAACAACGACGGTTCAACAACCGTCGTCGTATGGTCTAAATAACCATCGTCGTAGGCCTCCTGTGTAGTAGTGTTTAGATTTTCTTTTTCAAATGTAACTTTATTTAATACCCATTACTAGTGATACAAGTATCAAAGATTAAGGTATTAAATGAAGATATTTCAGTCCAAATATAATAATTTTTAATTTCATTAAATATTTCTTAATTTATACGTAATAATCTTAAATATTAAAAGACGAGAGAATGAGGTAGTAAATTGTTTAACAACATGGTTAATTTTATCTCACAGGTGATTAATAATCTCACAAGTTTATTGAAATATTAAATCGTAGTTGGTTGTACCTCAACCGTGATTAATATTAACAACATTTGGGTAAGTGCCTTGCTGTTTGGTACGAGATATACTCTTACGAAAGCAACGAAGAGAAACTTGAACCAATTACCGTTGTAATATCATTCATGGTGGGCTCAGTTAAGATTTTAATTATCTCTCCAATAAAATTTCTCAGTATTATACAACCATGTTCATTTTTTGTTAATCAATCAATAATAAAATAAAAATGAATCATTTGCTGTTGTCCATAATACCCAGACACACAGAGAGGCCAGAAGCAAAGAAGTCGAAACATAATAGATATAAAGATGAGATCATCAAGTGAGCATTTACGTCCCTTTTGTCATACATTATTATTGCTGGCTAATTAATTCATAAGCAACCATTAATTAACCACATCAGATTATTAGACTTTAGTAGTAAAACTTTCTCAAGATTGTCTCAAATTTATAGTCAAGCGAATGACAGAGTGTGCAGTTCCCGGATCATAAAACACAGTTTCAAACGCAGCATAGCCCCTGGCAAAGCGAAACCTACCAGTCCCAGACACAACGGAAAGCTCTTTATAACTCTCACGCTGACGACTAATGCCTTGAATCTCAAGGCTGCTTCCACTGTACTGTAAGTTCGTGAACACAATCGAAAGCACTGCGTTCACGTTAGCGGCGTCGTGGGCTGACACTACGAGCAGGCCCTGGGCCCGGCCCACTTGAGCTGAGAGTGGGCTTTGGCTCATCATGACAGGGTCGTCCACTGCGAATATTGTTCCGAATTGGTCGTAGGTCCAATCCCTTCCGGTGAGGCCGGTGATTGGGGAAACTGTTGCGTTGGGTCCTGTTGCTATGTCTTGGAGGTAGAACACCAACGTCGTTTGAATAGGTAACTGAGAATTGGCTTCATAAACCATTGTTGTGGTTAGCAAAAGCAATGAGAAGGAGTAGAGTTTGGTTGGTGATGAAAATGATGGTGTCATTTTTGGGTTATTAGTACTATTGTTTGAGATGAAATTGGATTGTAAAATTGGATGAAATTTATAGCACTAAAGGGAAGAAATTGCGTTTAAAGGAGGATGTTAATTTAATTGTTTGTTGTGCGTTAAAGAATTTTTGTCTCGTCTATCATGTGATTAAGCCCAGGAACATGCAAGTTTACAGTGGAAAGTGAATTGCAAGGTTGAAACTGTTGATCAACTTAAAAGATAAACACCGAAGAAGTTTTTACCAATAGATCAAAACCTTAATACTTACATTTTTATTCAACTTGAGACTTTACCTTCGCATTTGTAGTTTAACACAAATTACACCAATGGTTTGATGCAAGTTTAATATTTACGACCCCACTCCAGGAAAAAAAAAAGTGAAGTATAAGGAAAAAAAACAATGTTGAAAACTAATAGTCTATACTCTATATAAAAGAATGGTGGTTATGGACTTGGAGTTCAACGTGGATTGAGATTAATAGTAATGAAAAAAAAATGTCCAAGAAAAAAAGAGGCGCAAAAAGAGCATTAAAGGCTCTGGTTTTCCTCCTGTTAGTTATGGCATGCCGTGTCAAACGCCATTTACAACTTGTGCTAGCTGTTTATGATTTGTTATAGTGGATGAAACTTTTGTAATTTTTTACTCATTCACATGAGGAAAATCGTGTTTCTTTAGGGTTTTAAACGTGATGGGACGAACTAACATAACATCTACCACATGAAATGTGCTTCAGCTTTCGTGTAGGTGTAAAACATAATGATTGTTACAGGTATTACGAGTTCATGTGTGCAATGTGCACAAGTCTGCACAAATAAATCTATGTTTGGAAACTCATTCCTATATCTCTAAAAATAAGTTCAATGAAAAAATTACAAAAGAATTGCTTCCTAAAATGTAGGTTGAACATCCACAAACGTGACCCAGATATACCGCATGTTTGGATGCGGATTCATAGCACTGGGTGTACGTGGAAGCGCATTACAATAGCTTCTACGTATTTCTTTTTTCATTGACATAAATTTAGAATAATTACACGAGTTTTTGATGCTCAACCAAACATGTATTTTGATAGATCAAATCATTTTCAGATTAAGGGAAAACGACAGAATTAGATAAGCACTGGCCGAGCCACTCGTAGGCCAAGATATTACCTAAAAAATAAAATTTGTAATTATTGAGTAGTGGATAATTTTTTTAAAATAATTATATATACTTATATAATCAATTAGAATTAAAAATAAAATTTGATATTACCTAAAAATAAAATTTGATACTATTTAAAATTTATCATGAACTAAAAGCTTTTGCTTACTCCGCCAGTGTAGATAAGGGTCATGTTTAAATAAGTTTTTTCATAAAAATCCAAGAAGAAAAAAAATAAAAATAAAATATTAATTAAACTTTTATCATAAAATAAAATTTATTTACACGTTCTCTACAAAATTTATTTTAATTTATACATGAACTAATATAGATAATTTTTCTTTTTTAACTTTTATTTTCATGCGTACTTGTAAAGAAATTTGTCCAAACAAAATAAACTTCTTTCAAGTCTTGATTCTATATCAATAAATTATGATTTTATTTGACATATATTGTTAAAAAGATTATGTTGTCAATCCATCAAAAATAATTTTCATCATAATTTTTTTAAATAATTATTATTAAAATAACAAATTTATATTATATATAATAATTTATAATTAGATGATAATACACTATCCGTGTATGTATTATCTATTTTAATAATATAATAATTTTAGCTTAGATTTGTTTGTGATTAACAATTCTTTATTTTTTTTTAAATGGTATTTTTTTTCAAAATAAATAAAATCAAATACACACTTTATTTATTGGGCCGTCAAGTACACATATATAATTCAAATTTTTAAGACTTCCTTTGCTATTAATGTGATTATTAATTTATTAGAAAGGTGTTTATTGCATAGTACTAAAGTATGACAACAATATAGATCCTTTTTTTAATTTTGAGATATATTTTTAAAATATATATACATATAAAAGATTAAAAAAATGGATAAAGATAATTATATATGATATCTTTTTGTAGTTATAGTACATAAACCAATTTTTTTTTCTTACCTTACACTCACTTAAGGATAGGAAGAATTGCTCAAAGAAAGATTATATAATAAAAGGTCAAAAAAGAGAGATTAATCATTAATTAGATAAAATAAGAGTTAGAATTGAAAATGAAGTTCGAATTGAAAGCCATAGTGTGTGTACCGTGTGTAGTGTGTACTATGGACCGGTACACTGCAAAGTGCAAACCCCAAAAGTCCACGTCGGCTTTTGACTTTGATATTATTTCCACTTGTCATGGTTTAATGACTTGGCGCCAATTCCCCAACGGTTCAGAACTTGCACCATTTATACCATTGCCTAGTGGATACGAACGAAGCCTAAAAAAAGCACACTTGTCATTCTGCAATGCAAGAGCAGCAACAGCAAGTGGATAATGTGTGTCTATTTGTATTGTTTCGGCAATTATGGGTGTCACTACTAGTTTCCATCGGAAATGGGTTTCCGTAAGTGTTGTTGTAATGTGCATTGTTCTTCAGTTGAGTGTGATCACTGTTTTTGGTGATAATTGTCCATTTGGAGGCTGTAGGGGTGGGTTGGGTCGTCTTTGTGGTGGCTTTGGTGGCGGGGCGGGTCAAGGTTGATGTTTTGGAGCTGGGGGAGGCATTGGTGGTGGCTCAGGACATGGTGGAGGCTTTGGAGCTGGTGGTGGAGCAGGTGGAGGTGGAAGTGAAGGAGGAGGAGGTGGTGGTGGTGGTTTGGGTGGAGGAGGAGGTGGAATAGGTGGAGGTTCGGGTCATGGTGGAGGCTTTGGTGCAGGTGGTGGTGTAGGAAGTGGAGGTGGGGCACAGGTTTAGGTGGAGGTGTTGGCAGCGGCGGCGGTCGTGGTGGAGGTGGAGGATTTGGAATTGGAATTGGAATTGGCATTGGAGTAGGAGTTGGTGTTGGAGCTGGTAAAGGTGTTGGTGGAGGAGGTGGAGGTAAACCTTAAGCATGCATGCATGAGGTTATGGAGCTTAATTAGCTAACCATATATATTTGGATATGTCCCTCAACATGAGTTGTTTATTTATTAAAAAGTGTTGTTGTGAGTTAGGTTGTGGAACAGTTATAATTACACTTAAGAGATCCATGTCAATTAATTAGTGACGCCATCTATTCGGGAGTTTGCAATTTTATTTGTGCTAATAGCTTTACTTGAATTCAGAGACCACAGAACTATCTACATATATATCTTGTCTTTTCCAACATCTGGTATATTCTAGTTTAATAGGGTTTAGTCATTTACATTCAACTTTTTCTTGAGATGAATATGGGTACTATCTTATGATTTTTTACCATTTTAGGTATTTTTCTCAAACAATTTACCAAATTGGAATGGTCAATAAACTATTTACCTGTTATCAATTTTTGTTTGTCATATAAATCCTAGTTAAATACTTTTCTTTAGATGAATATGGATACTATTCTGGAACAGTTCTATTACAATTACGAGATCCAAGTAAATTTGTGGCACTCTACTATCTCCATTCGGGAGTTAGCAATCTTAATTATTTGCATTGGTTGACTTGTATTGAGAGACCACAATACATATAAATCATATTTTTTCAACTTCTGGTTTAATAGAGTTTTGTTTTTTTTGTATAACATTCAACTTTATTTCGGTTAATACATATTACAATCGTCTTGCGTGTTACTATCAAGTAGCTAAGTTTACGTTAAACTTATTTGATCAAGTCACCAAAAATGTGTTAATGGTTTTATTAATTTCTAAGTTTCAAACTTTACGTTGTCTAGAGTAGCAGAGGAGCATTAGGTTTTTGATGAGGAATAAGTTTCAATCTTAATTGGCTAAGTTTCAAACATTACATTGTCCATCCATTTGATCCAGCACAAGGTTTATGCGATATAACACACTTGAGTAATCTTTTGAGTTGGGTGGTGGATATGGCTCATCACAATTGGGAGGTGACATTCAATCTTTTTTTTTTCTTCCGAGAATGTATGGTAGCAGACTTCCTTTCCAAGTATCTTGTGTATGGAAGATCAATATTCAAATGATTACAAGCAATCAATTTATAAAGTCGACACATCCCTTTTGATTTCTAAATTGATTGCTTGTAATCATTTGAATATTGATCTTCCATAAAAAACGTGATTTTCCAAGTTCACTAACTGATGCACAGTTGTATGCAAACACTGAATATAATAACTCAAAACTCACCTTAGGCAATAAATATCAGTTCCTTTATGATCATCTTACCATTATGAATAGCATGGTTATAGGCTGACTAAATCACCTATACAAATATGTATAGTTGCTTAAAGTACAGCAAGTTCACTCAATCCACATAGCTAATCTCTGTCTGTAAACACAGTATTTACAACTGTAACCTCATTAAGAAAGTATGTGGCACTCAATCAAGAGTTAAAACCAAGGATAAAAACTGTTTTTCTAGATATTGCAACGATCACATACTCTTTTTATTATCCGAATTCAAAGGGCTCTGGTCAATGGCCTGCAACTGACTCCTAAGACTCTGATTGTCTTCCAAGAGGCGATCATATTCCATAAGGAACCCCTCGGATTGCTTTTTAAGAGCCTCAACTTCAGTTTCCAAAGTCTTTGCTTGACTTCCTTTTGCCTCACATTCAGATTCTAGTTTCTTAATTCTAGACTTCAATGTGGTAATTTGTTCATTCAAGGCTTTATGTTCCTCTGAATTGCCATTTTTACCATCTTCAAAACTTCGGTTTTGTTTCTTAATAGCTTCCATAGTCTTCCTGAGTAACCGAAGCTCTCTTATGTAATGGTGCAATCTATCAATCATCAGAGAGAGGAACAGCAGAAACCCTGCACACATTATATGCAAAAGATCAAGTTCAAAAAACTAAATAATATATCTATTAATAGGAAAAAAAACTACAATAAGTAAAGAAACATCCAACTCATGACACTCAACACAGAAAACAGCTAAACCATACCCAACAAAAATGAGAGGAAGAATCTAAATATGGAGAATCTTGGAAACAGAAACCTTGAAGAAGAAACAAAAAAATATGCAATGTAAAATAAAAACATAAATCACGAAACAGAATTCTATCCTTTTCAAGGCAAGAAATAGGACTTTCATCAACATCAACAGCACCTTTAATCCAAGTTAATCGGGATCGGTGGTAGATAAACCCAATGAAAGAAATAGGACTTTACCAAAAACTATTAGCATAGTCCACACAAGGCAACTAGTATATTAGGTCTAATAAATTGAACTCACTCAAAGAGTAGATTCATACAAGAATTCACTATGTTAGAAATAGTTTAAAAGGAAAAGAAAAAAAACACTAAAGAGGGATAGACCCACTTATAACAAAACAGGTATATCTGCCACCACTTTTTTCTAACACTATTATAGTGTGATGTTATTTATGTTCAGTCTTCAATTTTACCCCCATAATAATATTATTCTTTCTCTTGAAAATAAATTATTAATTATTATTTTGCCAAAATTTTTAGGTCCATCACTGTTAATCAAGTACTTATGCCAAGATTGTATCTTTCATACACTGAGAAGAGAAATAGATAGAAGTAGATCATAGAATAAGCCAAGTGGATGCGTAGGAGAAAATGCTTCATGAATTATTTGTGCTTGACAGGTAAGGCAGGTGCTTCTTGATCTCAAAAGGAAAATTTTAAGTAACAGTCATAAGACTAGCAATGCTTTATGGTACTGGGTGTTGGGGAATAAGGTACCAATAAGGTTACAAGAGCATAACCTATGCATAGCATATGTCAACATGTATCAAAGAACATATATGAAAAGATTAAATTATAAATGAATGTATTAGAAAGAATGTAGAAGTAACACCTATTGAGGAAAAGATAATAAAATCTGACATAAGATGGTTTGGCCATGTGATGAGAAGACCAACAGAAGCCCCAATAAGAAGAATTGGTCATATGGAAGAATGCCCGGTAAATAGACGAAGTTCAACAAAATGTCAAAAGGACAAACTCACTAAGGGTAAGTCCAGATGACAAACTTAGGAGGGAAAGCCAAAAAGAGAGATGGTTAGTCATTCCCTTATTTGGGAGTCTTTTAAAATCCTTTCCCTTATTTGAGTGGGAATGGAAATATTTCAAATCCCTTACAAAGTATATTAGCTTAACCATACTTGTTTTTTATTAAAAAGGAAAGTAAGATTTAAGATTCATATTACTTTTCGTCATTTTAATTTACCCAAATGTCTGCTTTATTCTCTCTGTAAATCAGAAACGTCCAAACAAGTGTAAGGGTATATCCTTCATTTCCTTCCCCCCTTGATCCCTTTCATTTCCCTTTACCTCTTAACTCCAAACACACCCTAAAAGCTAGATCTAAATGGTCTTTATTTAAAAGCTAGTTTTTTGACAAAACACAATGCTGTCCTTTAGCTGGCTTACCCACAGTGGGAAGAGGCTCTTGTTGATGTTTGAAATATTAATAAAAAGGAAACCAAACAATGTCAATCAAGCTAGCCATTGATACAATGAAATAATCTTATTTTACGTCTTCCAGAGATAAAAAGGGTACTCACTCTTGATCTTATCATAGCATTATATAGAAAACAAAAACGCTAATATGAGTTATATCACAAAGCTCCAGATTACCACAGTCACCATACTATCACTTCATCATTCAGATTTCCAGTTGAAAATGCATTATCATGAAATAAATAAATAACCAAGTTGGGTAACTAAACCATATTGCAAAACACCCATGAAATTCAAAACTTCATAATCTATAAGCTTGTTAGCAATAAATCAAATCATAATTATTTTAGCTCTGTAATGAGACAATTAAGAACCCATCATTGTTTCTTCTTCCCTTTTTTTTTGTTCTGATCTCTTTATAAGCATCATATACCAGATTAGTCAGGGTCTCTTTCCCCTGATAAATCGGAGGGTTAAGACAAAAAAAAGAAAGTATTATGCCGTTATTCCTTGGTAATCCATGCCAATTTTTTACTTCTTAACATCTCACAATTCAAATACATCAAAATTCCAATACACACAAGAAGGTTTCTACACATAACCATAAAACATCCACTTTTACATTAGATCACAAAGAATTATAATGGAACAGACCAATTAAAAAGTAAACAAAGATATTGCTCACGTCAAATACCCTTATAATTTCAAGCATTCAATTTTATGGAGCAGGCTGATTCCAGTTGCAGCAGCTCAAGTCCAAAATTCACGTCCCCCTTCCTAAGACACACTCTAAACCATTCCTACCCAAAATAGAAACCCATTCACATGAAAGCTTGAAACAAGCCACCCAATACAGAATCATTTGAAGTCAATTGTAACTCAGACCAGTGTAAAACAAATAGCACTGAACAAAAAAAGAAAACGCTTCTATATAAAAAACGGAAATCAATATTTCTTATTTTTTAAGATAAAAACAGACTAAAAAAAATAACCTTTGTAATCCCATCTACCACTGTGACCACATACATGGATAAAAACATCAGCACAGCGCAAGTTACGACCACAATAATCACAATCAATCACTCAATCTACAATTCAATTCGTAGCCAAGCACTTAATCCTCCAAGTAATTTCCCTTTTTTCCACCACAATTAACAAAAACTAAAAAATTATAACCTAAACCAAAAACCCTAGAAATGAGGGGTTTAGGGATGAGAACCGAAAGAAGGGTTTTTGAGAGATACCCATGAGAGAAGCTTCGAGCATGTGCTTGGACATGAGGACTTGGTCGGTGGGGTTGACTATGCCGGCCTCGAGGGTGCGTTGCTGGATCTTGGCCATGCTGTAGAGGCTCGAAGCGAGAACCACGACCAATGTAGTGCCCACGGTGGAAACCACCACGGGACCGCGACCGCGCTTCACACGATCGAGGGAAACGATGACGAGTTTTCTCAGTGGGGTTTTGAAGACGAGCGTGAGAATCAGAAGCATTTCGGAGAAAATCGCAGTGTAGAGTAGCTGCAACATCTTGTTCTAACTAGCTTCAATCACTGGCAAAACAGAACTACACTTTAGGAATAGAAGAGAAGAGAAGAGAGGAAAAGAGAGAAGCGTGTCGCTTCGGTGAGGGTCTGCGCTGGTCCAATGAGGCGGCACACCGTTACATGTGTTTGGAATTTTTTGTTTTCCAAACTTTTTTTTTTCTCTCTTTCAAGCTCAAAAATAAGAGTAATGCTAACTCTTCCTCCTATTTCCTTTTACAAATTCTTTTATTACCTGATAAGTATTAAATAAAACTAAAAATATTTATTATCTTAAAAGTATAAAATATATTTAAAAGTTATCATAAAAAAAGGATTTATAAGAGAATTAACAATTATTTCAAAAATAAATTATACTTATTTTTTAAGGTTTAATTATTTTTTAATCACAAGTCCTTGTAAAAAATATTTTTTATTTTTAATCTTTGTAAGTTATCTTTGTTTTATTTTGTGTTCTGATGATATTTTAGATAATATTTTTTTCACTATTCAAGGACTAAAATTAAAACAACATGTTTTACAGAAATTAAAATAAAAAATAATTTTATAAAAATGGAAAAAAACTAAATTATAAAGATAAAAATGTATTTAAATCTTATTTAAAAAAACTAGTAAAAAATTATTTTTTATTTTTTAAATGTTTTTATTTAAACTATTTTTTGAAGTAAACTTTTTTTAACCAATAAATGATCTATTTTTTCTAAAAAAAATAAATTAAATTTAAATAAATTTGCCTTATAATTTAAAGACACAAAGTTGAGATAGCAAAGAATATTTTTTTGGATATACTTTTAAAATCTATGCACATGAAGAATAAAACAAAATGCACTATATCAAAATTTCATTAAATTTAAGAAAATATACTTAACTTGTGATATGAATTTAGTATAAAAAATGATTATTCTCAAACTGTCTAAACAGATAATTTAAAATTTAATATAATGATTAATACAAACTATATCTATTCATTATTATATTATTATATTGAATCTCAAACAAGAAATTAATATTCACTCATAATAAACATCACTTATATATAAAATAATAGTCATCAATAGAATAAAGAGATATATTAAAATAATTATATCATACACAATTTTTATCAAATAATTTCAAACTTATAATAAATATAAAAGTGTTAGAAAGAGATATTTATAATGGAAGGTTCCTTGCTGATAATAACAAAGAGTGTAGTGATAGCGATGGGAAAAATAGTTTGCAAATTATTACAAAATCATGATTGAAGTTATTCAAAATTGTTACTAGTATTTTTTTCTTTTCTTTCCAAAAGTCTATAAATCAAAAAGTATAACATTATGGGTGAGACTTATATGCGATTTTATTCAACATGACTACATTACATTACAGTGTCTAAATTAAAACAGCTAGGAAAATGATATCACATTGTGATCTTCACGTAAAAATATTTTTCTCCCGTCAAACCTAATAACTAAAACGTAACAACCAAGAGTCATAGAAGAGACATTGATTAGTGATCACTTATAGTTTTGTTTGGATGTAAATTTTTCTATAAATATTTTTGGAAGAAGAAAGTAACAAAAAAATAAAATGAATTTTTTCATAAACTAAAATAAATTTTCTATTAACTAATTTGTAAATCTCATCTTATTTTTTAGAGAAATTATATTAGTCAATTTCTAAAAATTAACTAATGAAAAGTTTATTTTTGCTTATTAAAAAGTTAATTCCATTTTTTTCTTTTTATTTTTTTTTAAATTACTTCTAAAATAATTTATCCAAACATATCCTTAATATCTGAGAAATTTTATATTGCTAACAAACCAAACTTAAAAAATTTAGTCATAAAGTACGATATTACAATATCTTTCAACCGCTTGTCATCCAATTCTACATCTTAAAGAGACTTCACAGCTGCAATCTCATCTTCCTTCCTGAGATCCATAAATTATCTTAGCTACAAATTACCTATGAACTTTTTTCCTAGTTAAAATTAGTAGCAAATTATAAACTTTCTTGTAGTGTATATTGCTTAATGATTAACATGAAGATTCTGGATTTATAGATGATGATTTTCATATAAGGAATTATTTTGGTTCCAATGACTGACAGTCTAGCAAACTCAATTAAGTCACTTAAAATTCAGTCCACTGTAAATAGTTAATATAATTGTTATTAAAATATCCAACAACAATGACAACATTATGCTTATCTTAGTGAGAATATTGCATCGTAAAGTCAAACGAAATCTTTACAACGAATATATATATATAGAGATGGGATCCTTTTACACCGGTGTAAAACTTGATAGTTTTACACCATTTAATAATTTTTTACTGGATAAGTATTTTACAAAATCTACCGTTAGATTGAAAGCTTATATCATGTAGATCATATGTCTCAAATTTCACAAAATTTAAACATCAATATGAATGTAATCAAATAGTCTAATTTTCACATATTTTAGAAGTACATATACCGTTAATTTTTATATATATCAATTAGGTTTCAAATGATTTCGGATTAATATGAAATTTGAGATATGTGATCTACATGATATAAGCTTTCAATCTAACGGTGGATTTTGTAAAATACTTATCCAGTAAAAAGTTATTAAATGGTGTAAAACTATCAAGTTTTACACCGGTGTAAAAGGATCCCATCTCATATATATATATATAGAACTTTTATCGTTTTACCTATTGATTAACTTGATTATAATAAATGTCGATTTTAATTCATGCTTGAAAGATAAGAAAAGATTTTACTGCTCCATTGTTATTAAGTTAAAGATAAGATTAGAAATGGGAAAATGAAACATCGTCTACTCCAATGAGACAACATCTCATATATGGCTAATGATCAGACAAGCATAAGGGGATAAAAACAAACCAAATGGACGTGGTAGAAAATTTAAAAATAAGCTCAAAGAACTGAAGTTGAAAAGTATAGCACCAATCACATTTAGAATGTATAAACAGAAAATTGGGTGCATTAATTAGATTGATCGTAGTCATATGCTCAACATGGAGTGAATAAACAAAATGGTGCATGAATTAGATTGATCGTAGTCATGGTTGTCATTTTTGCATTATTTTATTGCAGGTAGTAGGGAAGCATTTGTTGCAGGTAGTAGGGAGGGAATGCGGGGGTGACGTTGACACACTCACAGAGAGGGACGTGTGTGTTATAGTTTGCTCCATGCATGGAATAAAATAATAAAAGTCAATTATACACACACAATGCACCACACTACTAATCAAGAGTCAAACAACACACACAAAAACACTTCAAATAGTATGATTCATTAGTTATGAAAGAATACTAAAATGTTACTAACAGATTTTAATTTCCTTTTTTATATTAAAAATTATTTAGAGACAAAATTTAAACAGGCCAAATATGGAAAATGGAAATTTCTTAACATTAATTACAATCACTTTGATATTTCTATCAAGGACAAGTGGACTAAGTATGAACAACTGCACATGTTTTTCAATATCACCAGAGCACCTTAATTATAACAGCCTTTTTAATATCACCGTCTTTTTTTATTAATCACTAATTAAATGATTGACAAATCATATGATCTCTCTGGTTTTCTTGCAGCATTACAAAATAGTGGTGAGAGATCTAGTAAGTGAATTTAGGTCACTACCATTAAAACTGACTAATATGCAAAAACAACTTAACTTGTCCCCTGGCTCACTGGCTGGATGAAGTAGACTATCGACCAGAAACCAAGATGAGCTCATATGCTAATTAAGTGAAACCATATAAAAAACAAAAATCCTAAGCTTGCACTTGTTTTTCATGAAGAATTGCATGAAAAATAACCTGTATTGAAACTAATGGGATTGTTAATAGCGATAGGAGAGAAAGGGAAGCCTTCAGAGAACTTATTTTACAAGAGTAATCCTCAACATGCTTAGGGAAACCACCCTCAAAAGACAGTTTAACAAGTAAATCATAGAAACTCATATATCCCCAATTTTATTATACACTCTACTGATTTCAAGGCCAATACTGCCCAAAAATGTTATATTTGTCTGTTAAAAAAACTAGAATCCATTAAGTCACAGACAACCAGGAGGAAGAGTATCATTCATTAAATTGCAACCAAGATGCATTTGCACATTGTTTATATCACATATCACCTTCAGGTAATCTCATTTCAGCTAAGAAAACATTTATACATTTATACATTAAAAAACCAAATTGCCCAATGCTAGTCAACGGGAAAAGGTTGTAAATTCAGTAAGCCAAATGAAAATAAAATAAACATAGCAACCACCAAACAGAAAACATCAAGTATTTACTTTGAGTATACAAACATTTGTTTTGCAGAACTAAACATAAAGCTCTTCAACAATTAATTTCAACACTTGGAAAGCGCCTCTCATATAGCCCTAATTTTGTTATCACTTATCAGCCTAAAAATTTTCCTCATTCAAGCTTACCAAAGTAACTCCATGATTCAAAACAAGTTTTATGAACTTTCTACAACATGTTTCTATAGATACAACATAAGTTGTGCTCATGAAACTTCCAATACACAAAATGCTAGAAAATGAACTTTGTAAATTATAAGAAATTAGTAGCAGTTTTAAGAGAAAAAAGGGTAGGTAAATATAGGGAGAGTCCTACCCCCAAACTACATATATATAATATATTTGCTTATAAAAGAGCCACCTAATCTCACACAGAGCTTGATCTATGCTCATGTAAGTGCGTCTCTAATTTGTTTCCATGTATTTTGGTGTTATTGGGTCCACTACACTAGGACTATATTCTATGGACAGTACAAATGCACAGGACCAGGAGCAAGCTACGCGGGGAGAGTATCATAGGTAGAAATAAAATTGACAATTTTACAAAATCATATATGTTAAATTTCACCGTTTATGATATGACTTTGTTGAGTTATTGCCAAACCCTGAAATCGATTTAGGTCAAAATGAACCCTAAAAAATAATCTGCGGAAGCGTAAACAAAAACGCAAAAGGATAGAGATAGAGATAAGCACACAAACAATCTGTTTAACGTGAGAAAATCTTCCTTCAATCTGGAGAGGAAAAACTCACGGAACACTAGTCCAGAATCAAACTTCCACTATAATAATAATAGGTTACAAAAAGGATCAAAATACACCAAGGTGGTAGTTCACTCAACCTCTCCAACAATGGTGAATATCAAACTCTCAAGAGTGTTTCACTCAAACTCTCTCTGAAGATCTCTCAAATGCGAAGCACGAAGGCTTGCTCAAATGTGCTCTCAAGAATGTCACCTGAGGCTCAAATCTGCGGAATCTCTCACGCAGTCAAATGTCAAACGGCAGAGTAATCTCTCACGCTCAATCTCTCTAAAAGTTCAGTCTCTTTTTTAAGTCTAACTTAATTCCACCATCAACTAATGTATTTATAGTGGTGAATTAGGTTTGGGATTTTAGAACTCTCAAATGGACTTGGGCCAACATTGAAGGAGGAAGTCCAATCCAACAGACTTATAGGTAACTTATGACAATCACCAATTTTAATACATTTAAAGAAGTAATGAAATCAAGAATTAGCATATAAAATTCTCTTTTGTAGCAGCAAGCAATTGTCAAGTGCGTCTCTCACAATCTGTTAGCAACACCACAGTGGACGTTAGCAATACCACAGTCCAGACCAAGAGGACAACACACAGGCCTAAGTATCTCAACGATTATGTGGACACGTAGACGCAAGTTTGTTATTTTCCGTAGTACTTTTATTCTCTCTGTTTTGGACCCTTCCATGTGGGAAGATTCCTTTTCCTAGAATTGTGGCCAGCCAATGATTGGCTGGTGATGGCTTTAAATTGACAAACGTTGAATGAAGTAATAGAAGAAAAATTACGTAACAGCTTATTCCTTCTCCTTTTCTCGGAGGTCGCTTGTCCTCGAATACAAGTGAAACACTTGAGACGTAACAACTTTGGTCTGACCTGCCGTCCGACCGCCATGACTGACCACCAGACCCGTTCGAAAACCATAGAACGCCTGGAAGAAGCAGTGTTTCACCTTACTCAAAACCAGTCCACCCTTACCGACACCCAAAATGCCCTTTCCCTCAAAATAGACACTGTTATTGACCACCTCCATTCTCTACAACTTCCACCACCCACCCCACCACCTCCACCCCCACCCCCACCTAACCACACACACAGATCTCACCTCAGACTTGAGGTCCCACGGTTTGATGGCCATGACGCTATGGGATGGATCTTTAAGATCTCTCAATTCTTTGACTATCATAACACTCCTAAAGAAGAACGCATCACCGTTGCTTCATTCTATATGGATGGGCCGGCTTTGAATTGGTTCCAATGGATGTTCAGGAACGGTTTACTTACATCCTGGCCAACTTTGTTACAGGCACTCGAAACTCGTTCGCCCCGTCCTTCTATGATGATCCGAGAGGAGCTTTATTCAAACTATCACAGCAGGGCCCAGTCAATGAGTACCTTAATGAGTTTGAACGTCTCGCAAACCGGATTGTTGGGTTACCCACACCCTTCCTCCTCAGTTGTTTCATTTCTGGTCTTATTCCAGAAATCCGTAGAGAGGTGCAAGTGTTACAATCTCTGTCCTTACCACACGCTGTGGCCCTGGCTAAGTTACAGGAGGACAAGTTTGAGGACCGTCGTCAGAGTTTTCGTGGTAAGTCTCCTACCTTAGGACCCACGACCCACCACACTCCAAACCTTTGTACCTTACCACCCTTCCCTCCAATACCTCGTCCATCACCTTCATCCCCTGGTGTTTACCAGCCCCACTGAAAACACAAGTAAAAAAATTAACCCCGGATGAAATGGCACTTCGCCGAGAAAAGGGTCTTTGTTATAATTGCGAGGAAAAATGGGGTCCCAACCATAGATGTAAAGCCCATTTTTTTCCTGCTGATATCTGAGGACGAGGACATTCCCAGTGAACCTGACGACCAACCACCCATACTTGAACCTGACCAGCCGCCCATACCCAGCTCACCCGACACCAACCATGCCCAGATCAGCTTTAATGCTCTTTCGAGGACATCTGCTCCAAAGTCCCTCAGACTCTATGGTCAGGTGCGCAACACCCATATCACGGTGCTCATCGACGGCGGTAGTACACACAATTTCATCCAATCTCGTGTTGCTAAATTCTTCGCACTACCACTGGAATCCACTCCACCTTTACAAGTTACGGTAGGCAACGACACCATACTTCCTTGTAACCAAATTTGTCCCCATACGACCTTGTTTCTGCAAGGACACCCATTCACTGTAGATCTTCATGTTCTTCCCATAAGCGGTGCGGACATCGTCCTTGGCATCCAATGGCTTAAACAGTTGGGCCCTATTGTTACAGATTACAATGCCTTGACAATGCAGTTCTTCCACGATAACATATCTATCTCCCTGAAGGCAAACGCTCCAAATTTTCCTGAAGACATTTCTTCTCAACAGATCAAACGTCTCATCCAAACTTAGTTTGCTTCTGCTTTCTTCCACATCGCTATTACCTCCCAAACACCACACACTTCCCAAACCACCATCACAATCCCAGAAATAGCCTCCCTTCTGGCCAAATATGATACCTTTTTTTCAAACACCTACCATACTTCCTCCACCCAGAAACATCACTCATAAGATTCACCTTCTACCAAACACTATCCCTGTTAACATTCGCCCATATCGCTACCCACATTTCCAGAAATGAGAGATAGAGAAACAAGTAACAGAAATGTTATCTGCTGGACTAATTAAATTAAGCCACAGCCCTTTCTCTTCACCGGTGCTTTTGGTAAAAAAGAAGGATGGTACCTGGCTTTTTTGCATTGATTATCGAGCACTAAATTCCTTCACGATCAAAGACCGTTTTTCGATGCCCACCATCGATGAACTTTTGGATGAATTAGGCAATGCTTCATGGTTTTCCAAACTCGATCTGAGGCAAGGTTTCCACCAAATTCTAATGGACGAAAATGATACCCAGAAAACGGATTTTCACACCCACCAAGGACATTATGAATACCGCGTAATGCCTTTCGGACTGTGCAACGCTCCTTCCACATTTCAGGCGACAATGAACGAATTTCTGAAACCATTCCTTCGCAAGTTTGTTGCTATTTTTTTTTACGACATATTGGTTTACAGCTCCTCTTTTGATGCTCATCTGCACCATTTGGAATCTGTTTTTCAAACTTTGCTGGAGGGAAAATTTTTTCTTAAGGAGTCCAAATGTGTTTTTGCCCAACGTCAACTGGAATACCTTGGTCATATTGTCTCTGACAAGGGGGTTGCTCCTGACCCTTCTAAGATTTAGGCTATGGTTGAGTGGCTGACTCCGCATAATGTCAAATCTCTACGTGGGTTTTTGGGATTGACTGGGTTTTACAGAAAATTCATTCAAGGCTATGCCACTCTCGCATTACCTCTTACCACACTGCTGCAAAAAGACAATTTCCATTGGAACTCAGAAGCACATATTGCTTTTGAGAAGCTCAAACGAACCATGACACAGGCTCCAGTTTTGGCCTTACCAGATTTTTCCATACCTTTCACACTTGAGACAGATGCTTCTGGATTAGCTATGGGGGGCAGTTCTTATGCAACAAGGACACCCTATTGCATTTTACAGCAAGCCTTTTTGCCCACGTTTACAACGTGCTTCAACATACGTTCGGGAACTACACGCCATCACCACCTCTGTTCGCAAATGGAGGCAATACTTACTAGGGCATTCCTTTGTAATTCTCACAGATCACAAGAGCCTCAAGGAACTCATGAGCCAGGTAATTCAAACCCCAGAGCAGCATGTCTACTTGTCGAAACTATTAGGATATGACTATTCCATCCAGTATAAGCTTGGTAAATCTAACCTCGTAGCCGATGCATTGTCTAGAATTTCGGAGAAACCACAAAGCCATTACTTCATTCTGTCTATGCCTAATTTTATTTTTCTGGAAGCTTTGCATAAATCACTACTGGATAACAATGCCTTTCGTACCCTATTGCAGCAGGTTCAATCCAATCCATATGCTTATCCGGATTTCAAACTACATAATGGTTTTCTGATGTTTCAGGGGAAGATTTGGTTAGATTCCCTCAACCCCTTCAGATCTCATTTAATGGAAGAATATCATCAAACCCCCTTGGGAGGCCACTTGGGATTCGCAAAAACCTTACATCGCCTTCAAGAGAGTTTCTACTGGCCTACTATACGCAGAGAAGTGCAGCAATTTGTTAAAAATTGTGGTACTTGCCAACAAACCAAATACGAAACAAAACAACCAGCTGGGCTACTCCAACCGCTTCCTATTCCCTCTTCTATATGGGAAGACTTATCACTGGATTTCATTACAGGCCTTCCTCCATCCCATGGGTATACCACCATATTGGTTGTTGTTGATAGATTTACGAAGGGGGCACATTTTGGGCCTTTACCCTCGCAATTTATATCTTTCAAAGTTGCCTCCCTTTTCATGGAAATGATCTGCAAATTACATGGTTTTCCAAGAAGTTTAGTATCAAATTGTGACCCCATCTTCATAAGTCATTTTTGGCGCGAGCTGTTTAAATTGTGTGGAACTAAACTCCGAATGAGCACCTCATATCACCCGGAGACCGATGGCCAAACCGAGGTTCTCAATCGCACTTTGGAACAATACCTACATTCATTTGTCCATGATCAGCCTTCACAATGGTACAAATTCCTTTCTCTGGCAGAATGGTCGTATAACACCTCAGTACACTCTACTACATGCTTTACTACTTTTGAAGCAACCTATGGAAAACCTCCTCCTTCAATTCCACGATATCTAATGGGTTCTTCACCAATAGAGGCCGTCGACACTCTTCTCTCTACAAGGCATGACATGCTCACAACCTTGAGAGCTCGCTTGTTGAAAGCACAGACAGCCATGAAATCCCAGGCTGATACCAAATGACGCGATGTTTCTTATAACATTGGCGATTGGGTGTATGTTAAATTACGACCCTACCGCCAGTCATTAATCTCTCGTGTCACTTACAACAAGTTTGCTAAACGATTCTATGGACCTTTTCGAATTTCAAAAAAAAAAAGGTATTGTGGCCTACCGCTTGGACCTTCCACCAACTTCCAAGATACATAATGTGTTCCATTGTTCCTTATTGAAAATCCATCGGGGTCTTTTTACGCATGTCACGGATCCTTTACCTTCCCATTCATATGAACGTCATCCCTTGATTGAACCATTGGCTATCCTGGACAGCAAATAGGACACTGCTACGACACCTCCCACCTTACTGGTCTTAGTCCAATGGTGTGGCTTAGCCAATGAAGAAACTATGTGGGAAAAGTGGGATGACTTGCAGCTTACGTTCCACCTTGAGGACAATGTGTCTTTCCCAGTGGAAGGAGATGTTAGCAATACCACAGTGGACGTTAGCAATACCATAGTGCAGACCAAGAGGACAACACACAGGCCCAAGTATCTCAACGATTATGTGGACACGTAGATGCAAGTTTGTTATTTTCCGTAGTACTTTTATTCTCTCTGTTTTGCACCCTTCCATGTGGGAAGATTCCTTTTCCTAGAATTGTGGTCAGCCAATGATTGGTTGGTGATGGCTTTAAATTGACAAACGTTGAATGAAATAATACAAGAAAAATTACGTAACAGCTTATTCCTTCTCCCTTTCTCGGAGGTCTCTTGTCCTCGAATACAAGTGAAACACTTGAGACGTAACACAATCCTTAGGATAAAATTCTCAAATTGTGAATTAGCTGGAAGTAACAAGAGATGAATAGACAGACTTCTATTCAAACCATGATTTTCAACATGAAAGCCAGACATGCATTAAGAACGGGAACACCATCATCGTGATCCAATCCATAACAATGTCAAAACTAAAAAGTTGTCAACCATATAATAGATGCGTATCAATCTTCAATTGTACTTAATCTAATTTTGCTTAATAAACCTTGGCAATGGAAGTAGTAAAATGAGATTTTGCTTATTCAAATTCAACCTTAAATCTTTCATCTTGCAACCCAACTTATGATATTTTTAGTAATTTTATAAAATAATTAAACAAATGCCGCATTTTCTTGGGTGGGTACGGAGACAATAACCAGAACAAAGGTTTCTATAAAACAGATATAGTCATATGAAAATTGATAAGAAAAGGAATTACAACTTAGTAGTTCATGCAAAGCAAAGCAAATGAGTCTTGAGTTTCTGGAAGTTAAAAAAAGCTAACCAGAAACTTAGCTACCATTAGATAGAATATTTGGTTATTTCCCCTTTGTTTAGCGTAGAGGTTATTATTTATCATAAATAGAAAATAGAGAGGCTACATAAAACTATCAGCAATCTATAAGAACACTAGCAAAGAGACAATTTCTTATATACAAGTATGTTTAACTTCAACAGTGTACCTAATGAAAGCTGTCATAATGTCATTCCTTCGAAGGAAGTAATAACTTAATAATAACTGGAGCTAGATAGTCTTTGCTATCCAACAGAGCAGGTTGGGCACAAGAAATGTATAGAAAAACATCATACTGATGAAATTCGCAATACTATAATGCTTCACAAGGAATGTGACTTTTAGTAATTAATGACCATACATGAAAAACAAAACTTTTGTCAGTAAAACGTAAAACATCCCAACACCAAGAATTCTAACTAAAATCCCTCGGATATTGTTAACTAAATATGTAAGGACTTGACAATAACTAAATACGCAATTGTAAAATCTCAAATATTGTTAACAACTGAATCAAAAAAATATACCCGAAATTGATCGCAATGAAAAGTTCATTAAGCAACATTTTTATTAACATTATTTTCTACTCTTTTCTCCTCTGCATTTTATTGTGTGACTTCTTTAAAGTTAATCGCAAATATAATGCAAAGAGAAAAGAGAGGGATTGTGGATGTGCCTGTGACATCAGAGATAGGGAAATGTCAGAGAGGCCACGACTTAGGACAACGAAGAAGGAGGCTTAGAACCACGAGAGGCGGGGGCAATGATAGGCTAAGGCTCAGGTGAACCGGTTCTGAGACGTTTGGGCGCCAGAATAGAAATTGTTATTGATTAGAAAAATAACATCAATTTTATTAAAAATCAATGTTAATTTGTTACTTATAATATCAATTTTTAATAAAATTGATATGAGGGAAAAAATCACAATATTGATTTTATTAAAAATCCATGCTAACTTTCACATTTTTAATAGAACTGAGGTTAATAAAAACATTTTATTTAAGAAAATACAACCATGTATTTTTATTAAAATCGATTGTATTAAAATTGATGTTAACTGACGGTTAATTTCATCTTTTCTAGTTGATCTTAATTTCTTCTTTTCTAGCAGTGATAACATGAAATAATCAAAAACCGCTTATAGCTAGGAAGATAATCAAGAAACATGAACTCTGCTAGCTGATTTTGCACAAGAAACTTTCAAAGCTAGTATGCTTCCATGTTACATATACATTAATTCTCGGAAAAATGATGGAATTAACGTGACCTCCCAATCAAACAATGAACCATATTCATTATCCATCACCCAGCTCAACGGATTAGTCAACAAGTGATCTGTCGTATAAACCTTGTGTTGGATTGTATATATATAATTATATATGGATGGGTTTCAATACGAGTCACTCTCAAGGTCTCAATGTAAACTTTTCTATAACTCAGTTGCCAAGCCAAGTGTTGTCCCTCATTAGCCTATATATGTAAAGTTTGAAAATCAGAAATTAATAACACTTCAAAGCATTAATTAATTAATACCTTTTTGGTGACTTGATTAGACAACTTCAACGTAAGCTACTTGATAGTAACAGATAAAATAGTATCCATATTCATCGAAATTAAAGGTTGAATGTAAATGACAAACTCTATTAAACCAGAATATATATACATGTTGGAAAAGACATGATTTATATGTAGATAGTTATGTGGTCTCTGAATACAAGTAAAGCCATTATCACAAATAAAAATGCAAACTCCCAAATAGATGGTGTCACTAATTAATTAACATGGATCTCTTAAGTGTAATTAAAACTGTTCCACAACCTAACTCACAACAACACTTTTTGATAAAAAAAACAACTCACGTTGAGGGACATATCCAAATATATATATATATGGTTTGCTAATTAAGCTCCATAACCATATGCATGCATGCTTAAGGTTTACCTCCACCTCCTCCACCAACACCAACACCAACACCTTTACCAGCACCAGCTCCAACCCCAACTCCTACTCCAATGCCAATTCCAATTCCAAACCCTCCACCTCCTCCACGTCCGCCGCCGCCGCCTACACCTCCACCTAAACCTGCCCCACCTCCATTTCCTACACCACCACCTGCACCAAAGCCTCCACCATGACCCGAACCTCCACCTATTCCACCTCCTCCTCCACCACCACCACCACCACCACCTCCTCCACCTAGTCCTCCACCTCCTACACCTCCTCCGGCACCAAAGCCTCCACCATGACCCGAACCTCCACCTACTCCACCTCCTCCTCCACCACCACCACCTCCTCCTCCACCTAGTCCTCCACCTCCTACACCACCTCCAGCACCA
>CM023952.1:9363729-9382389 GCA_013407115.1 Glycine latifolia
CCCCCTACTCCACCACCACGACGGCCCAAGCCACCCTTACAGCCTCCAAATCGACAATCATCACCAACAACACTGATCACACTCAACTGAAGAACAATGCACATTACAACAACACTCACACAAACCCATTTCTTATGGAAATTAGTAGTGACACCCATAATTGCCAAAACAATGTAAATGCACACTATATGCACTTGCTACTTGCTGCTCTTGGAGAATGACGAGTGTTCTTTATATAGGCTTCGTTCGTATCCACTAGTTCATGCTATTAATGGTGCATGTTCTGAACCGTTGGGGAATTGGCGCAAGTCACTAAACCATAACAAGTGGAAATAATATGAGAGTCAAAAGCCGACGTGGACTTTTTGTGTTTGCAGTGTACCGGTCCATAGTACACACTACACACACTTTGGCTTTCAATTGGACTATTAATTATTTTCTATTTTTTTAGCCTTTTGTAATTATGATTATCTCTCTGTGTACAATTCCTCCTAGTGTCCATGATCAGTGAGTGTACGTAAGACACTCTCTGGCGCCAAACTATTATTTTAAATTTAAAATGAAAAATATTTTCTTTTAAAAAATATAAATGAGTTCCCTTAGCATATATACACAAAGAAACCTTTTTGTTTTTCCAATAATTAGGGAAACCTTATTTATTTATTTTTCTTTATTGTGTGTTTAGCTATAATCATAACAATAATATTTGGAGGTAATTGACCAATTATAATTGGTAACGAAGTGCTGCTTTCAAGATCGACACATACGCAGAAAGGAGTTGGTCAACTCTACAGACGTGTATACCGTTGGCTACCAATCTACCTTTCTGCGTAGCATTAATGGGTTTGTAATGTTATTATTTAAATTTAAATTTTATTTCAATATTTATTATTAATCTTAAATATTAATTTTATTATATAAATTATTGAGATGAAACTTTAATTTTAATTGAAACTGATATAAAAATATTTAAATAAATGTAATTAACTTTATTCTTAAGTTGTTTAGTTCCCTAACTCAAACGCTATACTACAAGTATTAATAAACAGACCCGTTTATAAATATCGGCAGTTTATACTTTATAGGCTTGGGTTAGTTATTGCAGCATTGGTATAAATTACTTTTGAAAAGAAAAATATATTTCATTTTGTTTAAAATAAACAAATATTTCTATAAAATAATTAGTTGAATAAAACATACAACTTATTAGGTAAATAAATTGCGAAATCATATTTTTCTTTAAAATCTTTTCAAACACAGTGACAAAAACAAAATTTAATTAAAACCATAAACGATTCGAATAAAAAAAACACTATAAACTATAAAAAGAGTACAAGAAATAAAGGCATAATGATTGTAGGTCAAACTCTTGATGATATTTCAGAGGTACATTTAAAATGTGGAGGTCTAAACTCATATATAAATAAAAATAATCAATTTTACATTAATTAAGAAAGTGAGTTAATATTATTTAATTTTTTAATCTCAAGTAAAAATAACTTCTAAAATATTTTTCATTAGAATTTACTATTATAAATAAAAAAATAGTCAATGAAAATAGAATAAAATTAAATAAAGAATATTTTAGGAATGATAGCGTTAAACATAAAAAAAAAATTAGATTTACTTATATTTAAATTATAGATATAAAATTACTTTTTTATTTATATATGAGTTTAGAGATAATACACGTTCTTTTTTCTCTCCACATGTAATATTCAACACCTATTTTAGATGCAATTACTATTTAAAAATATTATTGAACACTAAATATGAATACATAGATTCAAATTGAATATTGATATTTGAATATGCAACAAGGTGAAATTATATTGACATTTTTTTATTTTTTTATCTCTTTTTTTATCAGATCCTTATATTATCATCAATTAAATATAATCAATCATTTTTTTATTTCTTTCTATTTCTCTCAGAGTATTTACACTCAAGAAATGTTCAAATATATTTTTCATTCAAATTATAATTCATCATATCGTAGAAGACTAATATCTTACATTACAGTCAATTCTCATTGATAAATTATACTCACTCTTAAACATTTGTTTGTAGGCAGAAACTGAAACCCAAACAAGTTAATGAGGAATAAGCTATTCCTTTTTTAAAATTGCGTTGACCAAGAGACTTGAAGTTTTATAAATCATACGTTGAAGTAAGTTGCATAAATTATTTGAATTAAACCTAATAGCATTAATCAGGTAGAAAATATATAATTAACAGGAGATAATAGTTCTATATTAATTCAAACCAACCCATATGCTCCCATTTTTAATAATATTCTGACTAAAAACATATAAGTGCTGTAATGTGTCTATCTCCCTGGATGTATGGTAACATGTATGTAAGGGTATAAAGCAATTGTTAAGTAAAATAAATTGTGACTCATTTAGTTGCTAAGAACCATGTTTTAAAAAAAAACTCAAATGGTTCGAATAAGATTAAAAAAAATCACTAGGGTCTTTCGAAGTGGAAATTTAAGTAATTTGTATGGAATCTTAGAATCAAACTTTTTAATTGTTGTGTTTTTTTTAGAGAAACTTTATAATTTTTGTTATTGTACATTAAATAAAAAATCATACATAATAAAAATAAGTTAAAAATATTAAATTCTCTGCAACTAATGTTAATGTCTCTCTCTCTATATATATACATATATTAAGTTTTAGCAGCTCAAAATTAATTTTATCTAATTTTAAAACAAATGAACACTACAATTAATCAAATTTTTTATGTTTGAAACTCAATATTGGTCATGTTAGATCTCAACGGAATCTAAGTCAAGTGTTCTCATTTCAAAAGTAAACCTCCCGCCGAACTTCTTTTTTCCTTTTTTACTCTAATTACTTGAAAAACTTCATCTAACAAAACTTAAACACCTTATCACTAGAATTAATAGGTGTTGCTGAATCAATTTAAGATAATTTTCTATGGAAGAAATATTTTTCAATAAAACTAATAATTTGCTTATTCTTTTTCTGTTTTTAGGTATATCTAACTTATTAGAAAAATGACTTCTTGAAATACGAACAATTTTATGAAAAAAAAAAAAGTTGAATTCAAGAACATATTTTATAGGTCAATTATTTTCTCATTACAAATTGGTTTTCATCTTATATTGTATTAGAATTATTTCTTGTTATTTTTAGTTTAATTTTAAGGTGCAAATGTACAATACTACAAGTCTACATCCTACAATGTACAAAATGTCTTTAACAAGAGGATAATGGCGAGCTGGATATAGGTTGTCCCTCGTCAGCTAGCCTTTAGATCCTCTGCCACTTATGGCACAACAGAAAGTTTCAAACTTATACCATTATTTCTTGTTGACCATTTTTCTTAATGAATTAAACTTTGTTAAATACTAACAAATGTCTTAAAGATATTAGTTAAGAAATTAAGAATAATTTTTTTATTAAAAGACATAAAATTACGTTCCCCATAAATTTTTTTATTAAAAGAGACAAAAATTATATTCCTCATAATTTTTTTATATATTTTTCCATGGTTTACATAATAAAATTTATTTCCTTTTAATCCCTTAACAATGCCTTAAACTTTAAAGCGTTACTTTTTTGGTGACTAAACCACTTCAACACAAGTATCAGCAGATAAGATAGTATCTGCTTATTCAATATTAATAAAATAAAACTGAATTAATTTTAATATTCCATTATATATAAATAACAACCCGATCTATTTATATTAAACCAGAATTTGGGAAAGACGTGATCTACATGCAAATAAGCAATTCATTATACTTTTCTAACTATCAATGACTGTTAACACTAAACATGTTATTACAAATGAAGATTGCAAACTCTCCCAAATGGAGATATATAGTATAGTACTAGTGTCACTATTATTAATTAACATGGAATCTTGTAATTGTAATAGGACCGTTCCAAAAACCTTGCTTAAACTCACGACAACACTTTATGATAATCGTCACATAAAAAACTCATCTTGAGGCACATATCCAAATATGGTAAACTAATTAAGACATAATTATATATTGGATCCCATTATCAAAGTTCCATATATAACCTCATGCATGGAATGTGCTTAATGTTTACCCCCACCCCCACCCCCACCTCCTCCACCAACACCAACACCAACACCAACGCCGGAACCTTGACCAGCACCAGCTCCAACCCCAACTCCTACTCCAATGCCAATGCCAATGCCAATCCCTCCACCTCCACCACGTCCGCCGCCGCTGCCACCAACACCTCCACCTAAACCTGCCCCACCTCCACCTCCTACGCCACCACCTGAGCCAAAGCCTCCACCATGACCAGCGCCACCACCTATTCCACCACCGCCACCTCCTCCACCTATTCCTCCACCTCCTACACCACCTCCAGCACCAAAGCCTCCACCGTGGCCTGAAGCTCCACCTATTCCTCCACCACCACCACCACCACCTCCTCCTCCTCCTCCACCTCCACCTCCACCAGCCCCACCACCTATGCCTCCACCAACACCTCCACCATGTCCCGAGCCACCACCCAATCCACCTCCACCACCTCCTCCTCCACCACCAAATCCGCCGCCACCACCACCACCAAAGCCTCCTTCTCCGCCTACTCCGCCACCACGGCGACCCAACCCTCCTCCTCCACAACGCGGTTCACGTCTAAATCGACAATCATCTCCAAATCCTTCTTTGTTAAGCTTCTCATCACCAACAACAGTGATCACGCTCAACTGAAGAACAATGCACAAAACAACAACACTCACGGAAACCCACTTTCGATGGAAACAAGTAGCCACACCCATAATTGCAAAAACAATTCAAATACACACACTTTATCCAGTTGCTACTTGTTGCTCTTGGAGAATGATGAGTGTACTTTACATAGGCTTCGTCCACTAGCGATTAGCGAATGCTATCACTATCTATTAATGGTGCATGCTGTGAAACTGTTGGGGAATTCGAGCCAACGTTAAACGATTCTATATAACAAGTGGAATAATATTAAAGTCAAAAGCCGTGGACTTTTGGTGTACGCGGTGTACCGGTAGGTTCATTTATTACATCAAAACGGGATAAGGAGAAGATATATTAATATAGAATAAAATAACTTATGTAATTAAGAAAATTAAAAAGAAAGTGATATTATAAGAGATATGTAAAATAATGTAACTCTAAAATATATGTATACTATCTCGGAAGACCACCTCGTAGTTTCCATGAGTGCGTGAGTGTATTTTTAGTTCGGAATTTTCCGTGTATTTTGTATTATAATGACAAAAAAAATAATTCGTAAGCAAAATTTAGTAAGTGTTAGAATTGTTTTTGTTGCTGATAGGAAAAAAAAAAGAATTGTCCTTTGTTAATATAATATTTTTCTAACAAAAACTAAAATGTTAGTATTTTGACAATATATATTAGTATTTCATACTAAAGAAATCATTTATTAATAAAATATATCATACTTTTAGTTCCAATATAAACTCATAATTAACGATTTATTTTTCATATTACAGGTTAATAATGGACTCTAATTCAATGTTTATCATTAATAAATGATAACATTTTGATTTCAATAGATAGGATTGTATATTTTTTAACATAATTAACAAAATTAACACCATATGTAAATGATAACATTTTAAATTATGTGTACATAAGTCTAAATATCTTTGTTAATAAATCGTGTGAAACTTGATATATATGTGAAATCACTTCATAATCAAATTTAATTAAATAGATGGGATCAACCAAAAAATACTTCTACTACTAGATCAGAACCTGGATTTGTAAATGTGTGAATAAATTCATAAGGTGCTACTTGGATTATATGTGTATTTAATTTTTCTTATTTTAAAAAATATATTTTCTTTTAATCAATATTTTGGTAAATTCTTATAAGCAAACAATTATTAAATAAATAAATAATACTAACTACAAATTATTATAATATTACAATAAAAAATACAACAATATATTGCCATCCAGTTACATATATAAACTGTGTTATATATGTATGATATAAATTTATTTAAAAGAAATATATAAATGTACTGGCTTTTTTTATTAATTAATTAAGAAGTTATAATAAAAATGATTTTGTATTCATTAATTGAGAATATAAAACCTTATAATTATACTGAGAATACGTATCATCAATTAATTTCATAATATAATATATAAAAGAAAATAGAAATGAGTAGTTCCCTTAACGTACATATATACTATGAAACCTTTTTCACTATAAATAGAAAACTTTTTATCATTTACTTTCTTTTGTCTTTTTTTTTTCTTCTCATCTTTTTTTTTTCTTTTTTATTTATTTATTTATTATTAGATTCATTTATAATTGAACATAATCATCTTAGATTAAGAGTGTGAATATTGTATTTATAGTTATAACAATAACATTATTTGGTGTTAATAGTTAACGAAGTGTATGCTGGCACACAGAAAGGAGTTGGTCAACTCTACCTACTCCTAACCTTTGACTACCAATCTACCTTCCCGCCTATAATTAATATGTTTGTGGTGACAATACCCAAAAAAAATATTTGTAGTGTTGTTTTTTAATTAAATTAATATATTTGTAGTGATTTTTAATTAAATTAATATAATGGTAGTGTTTTTTAATTAATTAAAAAAATTATTTTAATAATTAATATTGATATTTAATATACATTTTGTTGAAAAATTATTAAGGTTAAATTTTAATTTTAATTAAAAAATAATATACGAATTATTTAAAGAAATGTAAATTCATTCTTAATTTTTTTAGTTCCCAACTCAAACATTATACTTTAAGCATTAAGTAAATAGACCTGTTTTAAAATATCTGCAGTTTATAGCCTTTTTCTAGTTATGCAGCGTTTGTATAGATTAATTTTTAAATTATTTTTTCATGTTTTAATTTAAAATAAATCAATATTTTCTAAAAATAAGTTGAAATAAACACACAATTTATTAGGTAAATAAATTTTGACAACAATAAACTTCATTTTTATCTTGAAAATGTTCTCAATTTTACAACAGTAAAATCTAATTAAAATCATAACTTATTAAAATTAAACCTATAGAATAAGTACAAGGAAAAAAAGTAATGACTTCATAGGTAATTTTTTAGTCATTCAATAAATTCAGGAGTTAATGTTGGTCAAACTCTAAATTGATATTTCATTGACATTTAACAAGTTAACCTAATCATTCTTGTTTGTAATCATAGATATGCTATAAACTTGTATCAACTCTTAAACTTGAGTTTATAAGCTCGACTCACATAACTTGTTTGATAAAATAGATTGTGACTCGTTTATAAGCTGCTAAGCACAATTGTTTTAGGAAGAAAAAAAAATCCAAACTCAAATGGCTTAAATAAGATTAAAATAAGAATTTGAAACCATGAGAATATGAACTAAGGCAAGTTAGTAGGCCATTCTCCGAAATCCACGAGTTAACGCAAATTAATAGGCCGCTTAGTATTTGAGGGGAACTTTTTAAGATGTAAAACTAAAATGTGATTGATCATGCTTATTAGTTTTAAGTTATTGAAATTTTAAGAAATTAAAATCAGTTTCAAAATTATAAATTTGACTTAAATCCACTTTTAGTTTTCAAAAAAAATTTATTGTACATTTGATTCCCATATCTAATTGAGTTGCTTGGGGTTGTTGTTGCCAGATGTTTGGTAAACAATTTGAAATTGATCATGGTTGGTTGTTAAGAGATGAATCAAAATGGCATGTAGAATTTATGGGAAACACATAAAAAATAAATAAGTTTTCTGGTGCATACTTATTGTAAGGTTTTAGGTATCCACGTGACACTTTAATATTACGATATTTTAATTACATAGTAGATATGGTAATGACAATTCTGTCACAAATCTGGGTTCTCGCTTATTTAATGTATGTCAACAAGGAAATCGGGTTAGTGTGACCGGATTGACCCTTTGAAGGGTAATAGCACCTTATGGGGGGCGATGCGGACGAGGTCGGAGAGAGCGAGACCTTGAACTTGTGAAGTATCAAGGCAAGAGCCCGAATAAGGAACCTCGGGTTTTATATATGGCCAAGATGGGATCCCAGACAAGATTGTCTAAGCTGCGCATACAAGTGGGGAAGTCAAATGCGCTTGACTTGCCAACTCGGTAGTTGGTGCTTTCACAAGCTTACCCTATGTACGTGATCCGCATTGACTACCAGGTCACTTGAGTGACACGTGTTGACTTTTATGACGTATGCGACATGTGTTAACTCCTATATATATATAAGTAACATGCGTGTGGGTCATTTCTTACATGACTCATTTCTTCCTTTGTCCCTTCACAAAAAGGCGCTCTATCTTTCTCCTTTTTTTCGTTTCCGCCATTGACAAACGGGGGAAAGCTTCTAGTTTAGGAGAGAGAAGATGATTTTAGGACGTTCAAGCTTGGAGAAGCTGTTCTCTAGCCTCGTCAACAGTTTTAGAGGTAAGAAATGTTGGTCTAACCTTAAAATCTAACTATTATGGATTTTTGGGCTAAACCCTTTTGGGGGTCTGCATGTCACCTGTGGGTGACCAGCTCTTGTAACCTGGAAAAGTATAGAGTTTCTTTACATGCAACGGGTGAGAACCGCTATTGATTACTTGCATGCATGTATGTAGGGCGTGACGCTGGGGATTGTGGTGTTCAGAACCGCGAGGTTGAGCGAACCAGTGTAGAGCTTAGAGCAGGTAAGCTCTCTGTTCTTAAGAGTCCTTCTCGGGATCGTGTTCCACCATACTCCGAGGGAGTGATGGTTTTTGTATGCCATGATGCATGTATTGAAATTGTGTATTACTACTTTCTGATTGAGAACATGTATATATTTTGCACTGTGATGCTGTGTTATGATGTATGAGATTCTCTGGCCAGTAGAATGTACAAATATGAACTTCCCTTAGAGCCAAAGTGATGTGGAACAACTCTAAGTGGTCAATTAATATATATGAAAACCTGAGAGAGAATGCCCATTAAGTTAGATAAACCTCTTGGAAGAGCCATATACGTCCACGCAGAATCTGGAGGGAATGTGTCCATTAAGTTGGATGATTTTTCTCAGGTGGTGTCAACCTGAAGTCCTGGGGGAATGTGCCCATTAAGTTGGATGATCTTCCCCAAGCAATGATATACAGGGAATGTGCCCATTAAGTAGGATGATCTCTCTTGTTATATCCGTGTGATTATATACTTGTGATGTATTTTATGAAAGTCGGGATGGCTCGCTTGTGTAATGCATGTTTTGATGCTATGTATCATGGAAGTGAACCCGGGAGAGGAGAAGCCTCCAAGGACCCGGAGTTTACTGAGATTATTATCTCACCTCGATTGGAAATTATATGTTATTGCAGGTGATGAGCACAGAGAGGATGGCGGATCCCAGGGCAAGAGGCATGGGTAGCAAGGCAGTCCGAGGGACTCCGGGCTAGAGGCTTAGCCAAGACGGGTTCTGAGTGAACCTTAGATTATTTTGGAGCATGTTAGCTCTGTATTTTGATATGTACTCACGAGTGTTTGTAACCTGATCCTGAGGGGAGAGCGCACTCGGGGTCTTATATGTTTGTAAACTCGTGAACAGTTACCATACATGATGCAAAGCTATGTTATTTGTGGACGTATGATGATGTCATTTTATTAGTTGCTTCCTAATTAATTTTATTAAATTAATTAATGCGCTTAATGACCATAATGGAATGTTAACAACCGGATGCATACAGGGTGTTACACTCGTTGTCTTCTAACCCAAAGATGTCCATCAAAGTTGATGAATATAACACATGATCACCAATATCTTGCCCAATAGGACAAAAGGCAGCAAAAGGGAGAGTAAGGGAAAAGTAGCTGCAAGCATTTTCGAGTGACTACTTTCCCAACAACCCATTCAGGAAAAAAAATAAAACCCTTCAACGATGTTATCAAACTATGTAAACTTGAGCATTTCTTAGTTACTTGTCCAACCCCAACCCATTGAGCAAGAAAAGAACTTATTTTCCCTTATCATTTCCTTTCCTTTCTCTCTATGGTGATCAATGTTGACAAATAATGATGTTGCTATTTATATTGAGGCAAAGCTGGAGAGGGTAGAGGCAACTGCAACTAAGGAGTGTTGTGTCCACAGAATGTCATCTCGTATTCGAAGACACAATGAAGAAGCATACACCCCAAAGGTTGTTTCTATTGGCTTTTTTCACCACGATCTTCCTCGCCTCCAAAACATGGAGAAAAATAAATTGCAAGGCTTTTCTCCAACGGACCCAAACAACTTCAGACCACTAGATCGCCAACATACAAGAGATGGAACATGAGTTTCGTCATAGTTATTCACACACTCTTGAGTTCAGCAAGCAACAACTAAAGAAAACTATCTTTGTGGATTGTGCTTATATTCTTGAGCTATTTTGGAGATTCAGGGGTCCAGCATGACCAACGAACAATATGTGTCTTTCTAAACCTTGGTTGTCTAATAACATAGTATTTGATTTGTTGTTACTTGAGAACCATGTTCTTTTTTCTATTCATGAGAGGCTTTTTAATTTGTAGGGTGGTGGTAACTTCAGTTCACTTCTTGAGCTCACGTATGCCTTTTTTCAAGGGTCCAATAGATTCAACTTAAGCTTTAACCATATAAGTAGAATAAGCAACTTCACAAATTTGTTACAAACCTTTCACTTGCATTATCCTCTGCCTCCTGGGATTGATGATAAAGAAATAGTGAAACATCTCCCTAATGCCACTGAGTAATCAAAAGTAGGATTTATGTTTAAGATTCTAAAAGATGAGTTGTATTTTCTAAAGTTGGACGTTAAGGGACAGGTTCTATAAGTACTGTAGTTAATAGTGTTGAATAATTGGACTGAATTTTTGTTTTGTATTTTGGTGGCATTGCAATAGTGTCACTATACTTACCAATCGTGAGCATTGCTTTGGTGGACGAGCATATGAATGGTATATAGTGGACCATGAGTTTTAACCTGATAGAGCAGGTTATTTCGGTTTTATTTTTTTGATTTCCTTTTCTTTAGATTTTGATAAGTCAAAGTTAAATTTTTTTCCCTTTGTAAATAAATGTAAAATAGTTAGTGAAGGAAAAATTTTTGTCCACACTAATGTAAGGTGCATATTAAAAGTTCTAGTTCAATGACTAAGGAGGTTTTGGCGAGTGTTGAGGATTGCTTTTGTTTTTTACAGTGGTGAACACAATGACTCTGAGTTGTGTTAAAGACAACGATAAGTTTGTTCATTATTTCACTTTTTTTATCTGTATGGTTTATAGAAATTGGACGGTTTGTTGTTGTTCTTTTGATGTAAACATAAGGAGTGCCATATGTTTTCATAGATGGACACAAGCACAAGCATGTATTTGCAGTCGTGGTCGTTATCTCCCTCCCCCCCCCTATGAGTTCCCTCGTGTTTTAATTTGGGGCTTTTTTAGTTTAAGGTTAAGTTTTGTAACATTTTGGTTCTGGGAAATTGTTGGTTTGAGTGAAATTATTGAATTCATCATTGACATATAGAATTCAAAACAACAAAATTTGTAATTGTAAAAAGTGGACGATATAGTTTAATGATGAGCACGTGAAATTTTTGGAAAGTTCATGTTTTAGTTCATTATGTTAGTTGGCCAGTTGATAATTGGGTGGTGTAAAGTATTTTTTATATATAGTATAGGGAATACCTAAATAGTGACTCAATACAAGATTATAAATGATAGTACTAATACAAAATGCAATGTAAGTTTGCTGACATTTTAGAGTGTTAATTGTTTTCATTTTATTTTCCATGATGTAATTATTGTTGATAATTTATAAATTACGATGGTAACATCAAGTTTGTAATTTTTTTAGTTAGGAGATGGTGATGCTTTTAATGGGAGAGAAGAATCTGAGCTTGATGAAGCTAAGGAGGATATAGTTGGTAATGAATGCAACTTAGAAGGTAATGAAAGAGAAGAAAGTTATGGAAGTGAAGATGATTCAGTTGTTGAAGCTGATGATATCATCATTAATGAGTATCTTCATATAGTGAACCTTAATATAAAGAACATACTAGCCATGAAGTTGGAAAATATTTGTTTGTTAATCTTGAGTTGTGTTATAGCTACTATTGTTGGTTTGCTTAACTCAATGGTTTTGTTGTTTGCAAAAGCAAAGTTCTTACAAATTCCAAAGGTGAAAAGACGCAACAAACCTTTGTTTGTTTTAGACAAGGACGTAGAGAAGATAAGGGCTAACAAGTGAAACATGAAAGCAGGAATCAAGAAATGAAAGTATATGTGATTGTAAAGTGAGATTAGTGTTCATATTTATCACAATGGTCGTTGGTATGTTTTCGAATTTATAGATGACACAATCATTAGCTATTGGTGGAAAGTTATTGTGCAATGTGAGCAGAACACAGGAAGTTGAGTCTGAGCAATATTTTGAAAATTGATACATTTAGAAAAGCTGGGATAAGGCCTTCTCAAATGTTGGGGTCCCTTGCCAATGCTACTGGTGGGTATCGTAAGATTGGATTTCGAGACAAATGTTTATAATCATGTTGCATGTCAAAGAAGATGACAATATTCCAATGGTATAAGTACTTTAAAGTTTCTTCATGATTTGGGTAAGAAAGACCCTTTGATCTTTGTAACACACGTTGTCAATGATGAAGCGAGGTTGCAACACCTTTTTTTGGCATATTGGTGAAAGTCAAGTGAATTATTAACTTTTTGGTGATGTGTTAGCCTTTGATGCGACTTATAGGAAAAACAAGTATATGTGTTTGTTTTTCATATTTTCTAGAGTCAACCATCTCTATCGAACCGATGTGTTTGCAACTTCTCTTATTTGCAATGAAAATGAAGACACCTATGTATGGTTGTTGGAGCAACTAATGGAAAAAATGAAAGACAAGGCACCAATCTGAGTAATAATAGATGGTGATTTAACTATAAAGAATGCAATAAATAGAGTATTCCTTTAGGCATATCATACATTATGCACGTGGCATTTTCTTTGTAATGCAACATCCAATGTGGGTATTAATACATTATTATCATACTTCAAAAAATGCATGTTGGGTGATTTGGAAGTTGATGATTTTGAACAGAAGTGGGTCGAAATGGTAAATCAATTTGGATTGCAACAAAACAATTGGAATGAATAATTGTATAGGAAGAAGTAGATATGGATAACTTGTTACATAAGGGGTAGTTATTTTGCTGATCTTCGAACTACATCCTATTGTGAAGGATTTCATGGTTACCTCAAAAAGTTTGTATGTTCAAAGTTGAGTTTGTGTGAATTTGTTGAAAAATTTCATAAGTGTTTAACTTATTTTCATTTTAGAGAATTGGAGGCTGATTTTGAATCCAAATATAGTGATGTTGTGTTACAAACTTCTACACATGCTTTGGAAAGGTATGCATCTAGGTTATTCAAAAGGGAGATATTCTTCTGAATTAGGCTTGTTTTGCACAATGCATTGTTAATGAGGGTAGGGGATTGTCACGTGACAACCTTGTATTATATTTATTTTGTCTCAAAGTATTACGATAGAAGTACAATATTTCATGTTTGTTATTGGCCTTCTTCAGTTGACTTTAGGCTCATGTTTATAGATGGAATCATTTGGGTTGCCATGTGATCACATTGTGACTTTGCTTGGTGAGTTAGACATCCTTGAATTTCCAAAATCTTTAGTATAAGATAAGTGGAAAATTGGTGTTAAAGAAGCAATGCGTGGACGATTTGTTGATGGATCTTGTTTTTAGGTTAGCAATCTACTTGCTATGAATGCTAAGTTGCATTTTCTTTTTAGAGAAATTGCTAAACTTTTTTTATCATCTTGAGGATGACTACAATCATATCATCGATGTTCTTACTAGAAAGTTAAATAATCTAAGGTTGAAACATGGCAACTTAGGTCAATTTGAAATCCCTTAGACCCAAACTGATGATAATATAGTTCAATATCCTTCTGCTGTGAGGACCAAAGGATATGGTACAAGTAAACATAATTCTAATGGATCATTAACGCACAACTGAAACTGTTAGGGGTGTAGGGTCATAACATACACTCTTGCAACATGTGTGAACAACAAATTGGTAAAAACTATTAACCAAGGTATACTTTTCAGGTAAAAGTATAACTAATATGACAGGCTAATCTGGTTGTCATTATCAGTGCTATTTATTCAACTTTTTGTTCTAATCAGTTATGCACATGAAGGTAGAGTAGTCATTAAATTATCAATCTACTGATTGTATTCAATTTTGACTTAAGAGGCGAAGAATTTGTGACACACAACCTAAGGTATTGTAGATGAAGATCCCCAAGCCATGTTGATGAATTTGGATGTACATTTGGTTACAGTTACCATTATGCAGTGTTGAACATAATTTTTTTGGCTTTCTCGTTATGGCTTTAAAAGGTACAAGGTAGGATTAAACATGTTATATCCACGACATTATATCTAAGCTTATGTACCCTACCTGTGTTTGTGTGAACTGAATTACGACATTAGATTTAAAGTTTATTATTATTGATTCACGCATGGTTGAATATGTTGGACATCAAAATGAGAATTGATGTTTGTGTCATAGAGTACATTAATGGTCAATTTATTGTTACACTTATTCACAGGTGTTTATTTGGGAATTAGAGTCGAAGTTATTGTGCATAATTGATGTTTGGGATTTTCAATCCATGATTTTTTTTTATATTTTTGGCTCATAAATGATTAGAAATAAGGTTTAGCCATTAAATATATATTATTTGGGGCATTATGCAACAAGTTAAGGGTGACTTCCATTTTCCATTCTACAACTTGTTCACCGTGGCCAACTCGTAAAACTATGCCATTGAAATAATTTCCATCCAAGTTTTTGGGGACTTCATCACATGGAATACACATCCTTTTAATGGTTACCACAAACTAACTTTTGCCAATGAACTGAAACAATGTGTAGCCTAATCCATTTTTGCAGAAGAATTTAGTCATCTTGTATCCCATTCTCCATGAAATTCGCCAACTTCCTATTGAATGTTACTAGAACAATATCATAGTGAAAAATTCTCCTTGGTGATCCTCAATAAGTACAATATTGTTTGCTTCATTCCCCCACTTTTTGAAGAATGAAGTTAGGATATGGAGCTTTCCCTCCAACCTCATCAAATACAAAAATATATCATCACCTTGTCATTGTCTTGCCATGAAAGGTAGGATGTAAAAAACATGTGATATGACAAAAAAAAAAAGACATGTAATTCTACCTAACCTTTTCATATAATAACTTCAAACTTAACACTTACATACGGATGACTCATTTGGTAATGGTGGGCTTAAACAATTGTGACTTTCAATAATGAACCTCAATGGAACTTATAATGTGTGTATGGTCGGTTTAGAGGTTTATTCTTTAGTTAAATAATTGAACCATGAAGCTAATACAAAAGTGGCATGAATTGAGATTTTAAGTTTAAATTTTTCAAAAAAATATGCACATCGCATCAGAATCACCTTTTAAGTTTTGAAGGTTCTCGATGTCTGACATGATGGTATTCCACACGTCAACTGACTTTCAACATCAACACACTATAACAAAAATTTTATTTTTTTTATCAACCATAAATATAAGTTGTCCTTTCTGAATAGGTTATGGGCCAAACATCACTTGTCAATTTTTTCTATGTCATTGTTTCCATAAAAATATCCTATTATATCTAGGCAAATCCTATCTAGTGACTTTTTTTTATCTTTCTATCCTCTTTCTTCAAATTATGTTCCTAGATAACCTCTTTTCAATTTAAGTACATGGATACCCTTTTTTTTATGGTGTGAAATCGAGTCCCTTCCACCGAATTCACTTATTGTTTTCAGGAAAAATTTGCACATATATGTTGCAAATTCAATTTTCCCATAACTGAATTCTTATCATTTTTATTCATTTATTTTGTTATTTAAAAATTTTTAAAATAATATTTTCAATTAGCCAAATTATTTTTTCCCAAAACGAATTAATGTAAATGAGGTTATTATTCACTCATCAAGAAAATTGTATAGCTTTGGCTTTTGTGCTAGATAATTAGTGGTCGAGATAATACTGATGACAATCAACAACTCATAATGCATTGATGTAAAAAAGGCTATTGTTTATCCATTAGGAATCCTATAGAACTTTGTCTATTGTGCCAAAAAAAAGTGGCTGAAATAGCAATAACAACAATCAACGATCCAGAACACATTGGAATAAACACTTTTAGTATTGATCACTCGGCAAGGATCTTGTAAAGCTTTGTCTTTTGTGCTAGAAAACTAGTAATCAAGATAACACTGATGACAATTAATAATCCAGAATGCATGGATGTAAATGATGCTATTGTTCACTCATCTTGAATCCAATAAAGCTTAGTCTTTTGTGCCAGAAAAGTAGTGATCGAGATAACACTGATGAAAATCAACAGTCCATAACACATTGATGTAAAGGAGGTTAGTGTTCACCTCAGGAATGTTGTAGAACTTCATCTTATTTTTTTCAAGAAAAAAGAGCGAGAGCAATCGTGATAGCACTGGAACAAAATGCTTGACAACATATTTCATTTACAACTATGTTATCTCTTTCATTCAAAGTTCGACTCATTTTTTTATAAATAGGGCTAATGTATGAATGTTAACTTCATATATCATCATCTTCAAATCAATTATTTTTCTCACAAACTCTCTTTCATAATGGACAATGATCCATGGGAATTTCCCGACATCAACGACTCATATCTCACATCCTTTGTTAGACCTTCTAACCCAAATTTGTCATCCTCTAATTCAAGAGCTCTTATTCTTGGTCCTGCAAGGGTCATACAGGCTGTCATGATGAATCGAAAATCTAGGGAGCCACTCCCAACTCAAGAATTCATAATGCATGTCCATCAATAAAGTCAATGTGAATTTAACATGAATCTATGGTTATGTGCTATCGTAAAACATTTATTGTATTTCATCCACCTAAACCCTAAATTGATTGTTGAATTGGTATAATTGTAGGATTAGTAAATGTTGACAACAAGTCTCATGGGACACCATTGGGATTCATTGACTATACTTTTGTTCATGTACCTTTAACAGTCATCATTGTCAAAACTTGTACCCCAATGGTTCTGTCGACATGGGAGTTATGCTTAAGGTAGTCAAGCTTAATTCAATCTTTAACAATTACATTTATATTTTTGGGATATTCATTCATGAGAGTTTTCATTCCAGGATCTTGCAAGAACTATTGATGCCACTTTGTGACAAACACTCATACAAGACAAATATTTTAACTAATATATACTAGTTGGTTTTGTATTAGTTCTGTGAGAGGTAAGCTTCTTACTTTCTTGCGAATTTCTTACTTTGTGTGTCATGAACATTTATTTGTTACTCTGTGTGTTGTATATAATTTTTTTATTTATTAAATTGAATTGTATACTCTACCGGCAGTTGTCTTTTGTCATTTCCTCTTCACTCCAAATGTTATTTGAATATTACACTACACAATATTATCAAGGTAAAGTTTTTGCATTTTAGGTCACCTATAATTTTGGTATTCACAAATTTGTATTATATGCCTATGTGTTGTTAATATGTGACAATTTTGCATTGATTGATATAATTAGAGTAAAAAATATGTATATTAAAATAAATTAAAAAAATAATTTATGTAAATAATTTATATATTAATTTATGACATTTTATTATAAATTGGTAAAATTAAAATTAAAATATCTAAATTATTCAAAATAAAAATATAAAAATAATATAAAATAAAATTAAAAAGATTTATATGTTAAATCTTTTTTAGAGGTTTATAAGTTTTTATAATTCAAAACAAAATTAATATAGTTTATTACCTTATCTTTGAATAATAAAATATCATAAGTTCAACTACTACCAAGATATTTTTTATTTTTCACTTTATTTGACTCATTGGCACAAACTTCATGTCAATAACCAATATAAGGATCATATTGAAGTCAACGTTTGATTTTGAATATTAGGCCCAGCAAGGAGGAGATAAAACACAGAGAGCAAAGAAGGAAAGAAAGAATAAACTTGCTATTGAAAAGAATAGAAGAAGCACACTACAAAGGAGATGAGTTGCTGATATATATATATATATATATATATATATATATATCAGAGGGTAACAAAACTAACATAACTAACTACATAACTATCTATGTATATTATAACTATCATCCCCCCTCAAACTCAGTGGCGAAAAGGAGACTCTGAGTTTGTCTTTAAACCGAAGAAATGCTGCAGTAGGGATGGGTTTGGTAAGAAGATCAGCAACTTGTTCTGTTCCTGGAATATACTCGACAAAAACTTGTTTGTGAATGATACGATCCCGAACAAAATAGAGATCAATCTCAAAATGTTTTGTTCTACTATGAAGGATAGGATTATCAGCAAGCATGACAGTGCTGGCATTATCACAGAACATAGTTGGAAGTGCAGTGCATTTAATCTGAAGTTCCTGAAGAAGAGATTGGAGCCATGTAATTTCAGCCAATGTAGAAGCTAAGCTGCGTAATTCAGCTTCTGTGCTAGATCGCGATACAGTGCGTTGCTTCTTGCCGGACCAAGATATAAGATTCGAGCCAAAATAAACACAGAACCCACTTG
>CM023952.1:9382489-9397590 GCA_013407115.1 Glycine latifolia
CGGTTTCGAAACCGACGTGGAAAGCCCCAAACGACCGACGTTGAATGCCAGTCTTGTAGTAGTGTAAATTTAACATGGTTCAACCTGTAGTCTACGTTCTTGGCGGTTGGCATGTACGTATAATTATGGATTGCAATGAGGCACAACCTATGTGGGCTGTCTTTTGAATATAATTGTTATGATAGTTAAACTCCTTGCATGTGTCTCTACTTAGTACCATTAAATAAAATTTTTGTTTTTAGAAATTGTATCTATCTTACAAAACCTGTGTATGTACTCTTGCAATGATACTGTATGATAGGTAATCTTTGATTAAGCTTCACTATTACCACATTAGAGTTGAATTTGGGAACTATTTTTTTTCAAGTAAGATTTGTATTTCAGGGGTCACACCAACTTGCGATCTTTTTTTTCAAGACTCATTAGTAGTTTTATGTTCCAGTCGTTTCCTTGTTTTAGTCATTTTCCTCCTCTTTTCTCCCTTCTTCCTTTCACCTGTCTTTTATTTTAACTTTTTTCTCTCTCTCTCTTTTATCTTATTTTTGATTTATCATTGGATTCATCTACCACCGACCCCAATTTAACTTGGGTTAAAGGTGTTGTTAATGTTGAAGAATTCTATTTCAATGGTCACCATAATTTGGGAACTTTGATTATTGATGTGGTTTATGTTGGTAGTAGTTGTTCACTACTCGTCATAGACAGAGAAAACCAAGCCGTTAGGGAGATCCAACTCCATTTTGATGAGGTTGTCTATCAGTATGGCAGTGGATTCCCACTTGGTAAACTAGATAATGCATTGAAATTCTGTAGAAATTTTGTCAAGTGTTATTCATGTGTAAATTTAGACTGATTGACTTCAATGTTATTGGGATTGCAATGCTTGTTGGGGCTAGTTTATTTGGTTACATGCTAGCATTACTGCAGCGTAGGCTTGATACAATTGATGCATCCCAAGAAGTTGCTGCTTAGTATTGTCTTGTTCTTTATGCATTACTTTGAATCAGACTGATTATACACTAGTTATAACTAAAATATTAATTAATGAATATGATTACCCACTTACTTTTTTGAATGCTAATAAGTTTATGCATGAAGAATTATGTGTTTGTAAAACTATTGTTTTCTCCAAACTATGTTGCAACAGAATCAAGAACTTATTGAGGAGCTGATCAGTACCCCAGTACCAGATTTTTAGGACTTGTAAAATACATCAAAATATTCCCAATCGTTTTCTGTTCATTGCAAAGCTAAATTTCGAAAACATTTTTGGTCCTACTGGACGTATGATCAGTATACTGCTGTCTGATTCTTCATGACAATGGTGTTAGGAGTAATGTTTGGTGTGATTTTCTAGAATAAAGCCCAATAGATGCAAGTCAATGAACTTAACTGCATTTTAAATTGCACAGAAGGCTTTGGGTACCACTGTTACTAATTAACCTTGGTATTCTATTAAGTCACATACTCTTATACAATGTAAAATATGCATTTCAATTTACTATTCCATTTTACTGTTTGCTTAACAAACTTTGTTGTGTATCAGATAAACAACAACATTTAATGAATCTTTTGGGACCCATGTACGTGTCTATGCTCTTTGTTGGACCCATGAATGCTTCATTAGTGCAACTAGTTGTTGGCATTGCAAGAATGATCTTTTATCGTCAAAGAGCAGCATGGATGTACTATGGATTGCACTATGCATTTGGCCAGGTACAAAAGCAAAAGAAGAGTGACATAATAACTAATATTTCATTGATTCAACAAATAAGCTACCACATTCGATTTGTTTTACTTATTGAAGCTTAGTTTATGTTGTTTTTGAAATGAAAAATCTTCATTTGACAATTTCTGTGGACAAATTAAGCCTTCATTCCAATGAAAAACAAAAAAAATCATAACTCCAAACTAAAAACACTTCATTTATTATCCAGGTGGCAATCAATACACTACCATAATGTAGTTCAAACAACCATTTACTCTGCTATCCTTTACTCAATCATTGGCTTTCATTGCAAGGCAACAAGCTTACTTTGGTTACATTAAATTATTTTGATGTGCTTTATGTACTTTACTCACGTATGGGATGATGATTGTAGATTTAACACATACAGACCAATTTGCTACAATTTGTATGTCCTTCTTCTCTGGTGTCCTTCTCATTGTTCTCTGGCTTTATCATTCCTAGGACAGTATATGATAATTGTCCTTTTGACATGTAATTCATCATTTAATTCCACAAATATTATTCTTTCTTTTAGTGTCTCAAAACTTATGTTTATATATTCTAAATGAATGTTATGAGTAAATTTCTGTGTGGTGAAGATGGTATCATTGGGCTTCTCCTATTTCTTTGACACTATATGGCCTTATTACCTCACAACGACAATAATGCAGAATTGGATATATCAGGTGCTAGAAGCTTGAAATTGAAGAAATTGCTTAAACAAAACTTGGGTTTTCATGATGAGTTCCTGCTTGTTGTTGTTGATCATGTAGGCTGGGTTATCCTCTTCGTGTTCGTTTTTGTAATACTCCTGGAATTTTGAAAAAGGAGGTGAAACAGATTGATGAAGGGTTTCTATGGTAGGGACAAAACAATTAATTTTGTGACTTTGTCGATAAAATTTGATTGTTGGACCTTTATATATAATGATTGTTGACATGGATATTCATACAAATGAATATTTATTAAATTGTCTCTACGTTTATAATGTATAAATTCTCTCATTTAGATATTTATTACAAATTTAGTTTTTAATTATAAAAAAATTTAAATCAAGTATTTCTAAGACGGTTATTATGAATAACTGTATTAGAAGATAATAATAAAAAATTTAAATCAGATGTTTCTAAGACGGTTAGTACCTTCTAAGATGGTTTGAATGTTTTATGTCTAAGACGATTTTTTACGAAATAACCGTCTTAGAATTCAACGTTTTATATATTTTTTTAAAATAAATAATCTTCTAAGATGGTTTAAATGTTTAATGTCTAAGATGGTTTTTATGAAATAATCATCTTAGAATTCAACGTATACCTTTTTTTAAATAAATAATCTTCTAAGACAGTTTTTACCAAAAAATCGTCTTTGAATATTATAATTCTAATACGGTTTTTACCAAATAATCGTTGTAGAATGCAACATATAATTTTTTTTAAATCATTAATTTTCTAAGACGGTTTCTACCAAAAAACCATCTTTGAAAATTATAATTCTAAGACGTTTATTTAGTAAAATCATCTTAAAAGTTACAAAAAATAATTTTTTTTTACAGATTCGAAGACGGTCTCAGGAGAACTATCTTTGAAATGTAATCTACAAAGACGGGTGTGCAACCCTCATCAAAAGTATTGACTTTCAACGATGTTAGCTACAAAGACGGTTGTAAAACCGTCTTTGTTTGCCTTTAATAACCGATGTCAAATGTATGTTTTGTAGTAGTGCATAAAGGATATAAGGGTGTGGGATGGTTTGGAGAAAAATATAAGCAAGAGTAAGAAGAAAGTTGACAAGCTGACACCATTTGGAAAACGTTGACAAGCTCATGGACAAAGGGAATTAATGCAGAGGAGAGGCAAATATAGAGGAGACAAAGGGTTAGAAGTGAAAGAAAAAAGGGTGAAAGGAAAATGCAAAAGGAGTGTATAGCATAAAATGGTAGAGGAAGGAGAGTTGTGATGAGATATGAGATGAAGAACTTGTGTGGTTATGTCACATGGAGAAGCATTGAGAATAAGAAAAGAAGAAATGATATAAGTTTTTTTTTTATTCATGAGAATAAAAAACAATGTCAGGAAATTCATAAAATATTGTATTTAACCAAATAAATTAGATTTTTTTGACGAAGAAATGATAGGTACATGAAAAAAGATTTTATGACAAATAAAATCCTACACTAGAAGAGGATAAATCTTTGAATGCAATCAATGATTGAGATAATGAAGTTTTTAAGATTGAGATAAATCCTATGTGTTACTATTTTGTTACCTTTAGAAGGAGTTGTATTTTATGTTTACGTAACGTAATCGATACCCTAGTTATCTCAATTTTCTATCATCTTGTTTATGCTCTTAAATTCTCAGTCATAAGTTTTATTATTTGTTTTTGTAAAATAGATTCGAATCAATTAATAACATCAAGTCTATTTTAAATTTTATATAAAATTCTCAATCCTCCGTTTCTTTTTAAATTTACAAAGTAATCCCAACACTAAATTTTTTCAATTCTTTTGTTCTTGACTCACTAATCTTAACAAGTTTTGTAAGACTCTATCGGATACAAGTGGTCCACTAATCCAACATCCATTGATAATTAAAGAATCCAAAACAGTGAAACACCATTTGGAAGTTTCAACATTTTTTTTCTCTAAGTTGACTTCGAAAATAATATATATTACGCATGATGAAGGAAAATGATACATTTATATTGCTAAAAAAATTGAAGTGACATTGAATATTAACGGCGGAGAAAGACATATATGCTTATGATACCTCAATATTTCCAATGACGCAAGGGTTGACTAAAGGATAGATAAATTTTTTTCTTAAAAAAAATAATTATGATGATGAGTATCATGGAAATTTGTAAGAAGGGAAAATGATCCTACTAAAACCTCGATTTTAAACAGAACAATTATAATGAGTATCATTAGAGCCCGAGTGTGTATATAAGACATATTCTTGAGATGAAAGCACTACTACAGAAATGGCCTACGAGGTCGATTCTACGGGCCATACGAGGACGGTTGTTGAACCGTCCTCATAGCGCCTGTCATTGTAAATGACCGCTTTTGAGGACGGTTCCGAAAAACCGTCATTGTTTGTATTTTTAATTTTTTTTTTTAAATTGAGATATAAGGACGGTTTTTGGGTGAAAAACCGTCCTTGTATGTGTACATACAAGGACAGTTTTTACACAAAAATCGTCCTCGAATGTATATTTTTTTAATTTTTTTTTAATAAATAGGATACAAGGACGGTTTTTGGGTAAAAATCGTCCTTGTATGTATACATACAAGGACAGTTTTTGCCCAAAAACCGTCCTCGAATGTAAATTAACTTTTTTTTTAAATAAAAAGGATACAAGGACGGTTTTTTCAAATAACCATCCTCGTTTCGCAAAATAAATTAATTTTTTTTAAAATAATTGACATATTTTTCGCATTTATTTTTATTTTTTTTAAATACGTTGATATATTTTCATTAATACAAATCACAGTATTTAAATATGACATTTGTTTCGTTAATTAATATCACATTTGCAGACAAATTAGAGGTGTAATTTATATTTATTCTGAAGACAGTTTGGATTGTAATCACAATTTTATTTGTAATTATTTATGAACATATCATATTGACATATTTTTATAGTCATGTCACATATTAAGAGCGTGAAACACAGATGATATACTAATAATCAAATCAAATCAAAAAAATGTTTAAAAGTGCAAAAATTGTCAACAAGAAACATGACATAAAAACAAACATACTTAAGTCTGTACTCCAACCTAATCTAAAAGCAATACTATTTGTCTCTTAACGGCATCTTCACCTGTTTGCCCTCCATAAACAACATGAAAACCTTAAGATAGTTTCTCCAGTGCATTCCCTACAAACGGCCTCTGTGATAGTTAAAAATAAAGCATAAAAAACACAATCACCATGGACAGCAACATAATTAAACTAAATCATCTAAATGATTCCACCTGATCTGTCTTAGCAACGTCATCAATCTCGGCTATCTTGGCTTTTACTTCTTTCACCTCAGAAGCATCATTGTCTTTAATCCTCTCCGCTTGAACATACTCATAAGCAGTACAAAATCTTCTCAACCTATCTAATTCTGCATTGCCATTAGCCCATTGCATGTACTGTGTCTTTTCTTTCCTTAACTTCTCCAGAGCAGGCAGTATCTCCTGGTGCCTCTGCCTTGGCAGTGCGCTCAGCTATAGCCAATTTATGACGTAATTGTTGCATTTCACCCTACAAAATAATGGAATTAATTCACGTTTTCATGTCAAAATCAACAACTCCATCTAATTTATGTGCTACTAAATAACTTCATTCTAGCACTCAAATTCTTGCAATTAATATCAAAAACATTTCTGAGCTTCTCTTTCAGTTTTTCCACTTATGATTGACTACTGGTTTCAAAAACATTGAGGAAGGCATAGTGTAATGCTTTTTCTTGGGGTAAAGCCTTTGCAATAAAGATGATTAATCATGATTGCATGATACATTGTAAGGGTTCCTGTCTTGTCAATACAAACTACAAAGTATATCCCTGCAAAACTGTTTGATATATAAGTATATAGAAAAACCATACTGCTCTCATTTTTGCATAAGTAGGATCTATGTTAGGCACTTCAAGACCATGCATGGCAGCTGTCATACCTTCGTAGGGATACTCAATTGCTCAAAAAGTTAATCAAGCTCTTTAATAAGAGTTCTGTTATTAACATTTTACATTTCCAACTTGTCATTGCAGCTTTCAATCTGGATAACACAAAAGAATCGAGACAAAATAAGAAAAGTTCATTGGAATGCATTAAGTCAAAGTAAAGATCATAAGATTCAATTGCAAGATACCAAAGAATCCAGATTACATTAAAACAAGTTTGTTTGTGGAAAACTCACTCTCATAAAAACCATGCAAATAGGTAAGGAGATGTCTTAATGACAAATGATAAAAAAAAGAAAAATCATTGTGTACCTCGACCCCATCAACAAGTATTGTATTTTGACTACAGCATGAATGCAGGATACACCCAGAAACAAAAGAATTAAAATAAAAGGAGTAAAATACAAAAAGGAAAGGAGCTGTTTGGTCCAACTGAAAGGCTGAATATATCCACCCATCATGCACAGCCTGTTCATTTTCAAATATAAATAATTACACATCTTGAGAACAAATACAAATAGGAGAAAAATATAAGACTATATAACTGATCGTTTATGTTGAACTAGAGTTTTTAGCTATTAAGTTAGAGTTTTATTGTTTGAAAATAAAAAGACTGCTGAGTGCAGAGGAAGCATATCTTATATGCAATTCAGTGTATTGCCTCAAGATCAGTGCTCGGTATTAGAGACATTTTCATCTAGAGTTAATGAGCCAAACAGAAATATTGTGTTCAGCAACCTCTGGCATCGTGAATGTACTCTGAACACGTGGCTCAACACCCAGCTTTTCCAAAGCAGATTGAAGCAAAATAGAATTCACAACTGTTGCCATCATACTTGTTTTGCAGAAAAAAAACATATTGTCAAAAGAAGCTGGAAGCTGCTTGTACTGTCAAGTTTATATTGCATCACTTGACCCAATACACACACACACAGCATAACCTTATTAACAACAGTATGCTTAATATTAAAAACTTTTCGTTAGTTTTAATCAAAATCCTATTGTATTTTCTCAAGCTCATTATACAGCCTTGCAAAATGCAATCACTAAAAGAAAAAACCTATTTAATTAGTATAAATAATCAAAGCACTAAAATCACTTACCCTATTTGGTATTCCGTAGGTCTATCTAACCTGGTAGCAGACACCCATGAATCTCCACAAAAGAAGTTACGACCACCAACAATAATGGCCACCTATATAAATTGAGCTTTAGGCAACGCTAACATAAAAAGAAAATTATTAAGGCAAGGGAATACCTCCACCCCAAGGCGGGAAGCTGTTGCCACTTCCCTAGCAATCTGCATTGCCACCTAATGATGGAAGGAAGTAGTTGAATTGCAGTTTCCAATTAAGTCTTTAAGAGTAGGAAGCACTATCTATTGATTCAAATATCCTCAAAAACAAATATCAAATGAATGGATAATAGAATCAACAACAAAACTGGCACCTTGGGGTCAATGGTCTGGCAGTTTCCAGCCAATGTAGAGCCACTAATTTAAAACAAAACTCTATGCCATTTTAGATTTGACGCTGGCTTCGGTTTGAGGTTGGTTGCCACGGTAGCATTGCTAGGTGCATATCTCTTTGTGATATTTTCACTAATGGTAAGAAGGCCATCCCAATATGTCTTACAACATAACATACCATGAACAATCAACTATTAAGACAAGCAACAAGAAGTTATGCTTGCCATCTTGAACAAGAGACTGAACTATACCAAGTTTACAACAACAATCAAACCTTGTCTCAGTAGGTCAAGTTAGCTACACATACCAAACAACACCAACTAACAAACAATGGAAGCTTTAAACTAAGCAAAGACAGAACATATCCACAACAAAAACTCTCAGCCTCTTACAAAGTGAGAAGATACCCCCACAAACTATATTTGAAGTCTGCTACCCCACAGAAAAAATAAGGTAGGAAATAATGAAGTTACAACTAATAACCTGAATGGCGCAGAACACCGGAATTGGTCTTGCCTTTATAGCAGCTTCAAAAAGATATAAACTCATTTTGACAATGCCTGCTTCAATGAGTTTAGAAAGACAAGTTCTCTTGAAAGCATATGGGGCTGAGCTTGTTTTGACTGATGCAGCAAAGGGCATGAATGGAGCAGTTCAAAAAGCTGAAGAAATTTTAAAAAGTACCCCGAATGCATACATGCTTCAACAATTTGATAATCCTTCAAATCCTAAGGTAAATGATAACAGCTTATTCTATGTTTAAGTGCACGAATCCTATGTTCTTGGGAATGGGAACCCTTGCATGGTACATCATTATCTCCAGCCTCCAGGTTAGGCCTATGTGTTGTACATTTGTATTCAGCATTGGTAATTAATACTTCTCTTACTTATCTTTAGTTGAAAGTCTTGCTTGAAACCATAGTCACAAAGTCTATGTTAATTGAGATGCAAAAGCAAATTTTCCCTTAAAGATAAATGCATTTTGCTCCAGCTAAAGGCGCCAATTAACAACATATACATCCCACTGCCACCACACTTTATCAAGCCCATAAACTTAATTAGAAGAAAATGCTCGTAGCTGTGACTATGAGATCATAACCAAGTTTCCCTAGACATACCAAAGAGCCTACACCAAACACGAAGGCCCTTATGTATATAATAATTAATACAATGTATTAGTAAGTCTATAGCCATGCATAAAGTGTAGTATCCCATCACACAGACATACACCTATTTAGAGATAAGATATTGTTTGGTCTGTGTGGCTGCAACATCTCATTATTGTTTATTCTTGTTAGAACTGTTCCTCAAATGAATGACCTAACTTTAGAACTCTAGCTGGCAGCAACTAGGATTTCATCAATCATTGTAGCCATTATGCCCTGTTATCCTCGAGTAAAGATAAAAGCTAACTTCATCCCACCACCTTAGTGGACCTTTGTCCATTCAAATACACAGACAGTCGTCACTATCTTTTTATGTATCTTCCCATTCAGTTTAAGATTATTGTTAACAAAAGTCATTTATTAGATAACTAAGTGTTTAAAGCTTGTTCTGACTTAGGCACTTATTTTACACTTCCCAGAATATTGACCTCTAGCTTTTCATAATCACAGCACCTTTACTTTGTACAACAAACTTTGAAAGAGAAAGTTATAATATGACAGCCAATCCACTTTCCTATAAAAACCCAAAATTTCCCTCAGTCACAAGAAAGGCACCAAACCATCAATGTGTTGAAGGACAATGAAACATTGTGAGGATCAACTTCACATTTTCCTTTATACCTCGAAACTGGATTGTATGGTTTAGTATTATGAGTAGTAAAACTTGGATGGTGAGGGTAAATCCCAGAGTCCACAGATCCAATGACAATGTCTTCTCCAGCCCTCTCATAGCCACCTCCTGTTGGCCACACCCCAGTTGGAAGCCCCAAAAATTATGGGGTGTATGTTGTGAGCCTCTTCACTTTCTAGTCCCTCTCAACAGATTTCACCCCAGGAGTATAAGAGGACAAAACATACTTACATGAAGTTCAAAAACAACAAAACATACTATTATTAAACAAAATGACAATAAAAACTAAAAAGATAACAATACGAGACATCACCTATTCTGGGGAAAAATGAACTGCAAACCCATTTATAAGGTGTCCATAGCTATAGGGCTTGTTGTATGTCCCACGCTCAAACAACATCCCCAGAAGCATGTCATGTCTCTTTTCAAGGTGTCGAGCATTAGAAACCACCACCTCACTGAAACATGATTAAAATAGCACAAAAATTGAACAAAAAAAATCACCATACAGTCCTCGATTTACAATGCAGTTGCCATTAATTCATGTAAAGCAAAAAACTTTGTAAAAAACAGAGTCATCCGGTAAATAACACACACACACACACACACAAAAGCTGAATTCACAAGTCACCCTATAGGAATATCACCACTTTATTATATTTAGAAAGAGTTATATCATCCATTAATTAAACAAAATTTTACAACACTTCATTTTTTTTAATTTCTCAACATTACATCATTTTATTTTACACCTCCCTCTCTTCTCTTCCCATATCTCTTTATTGTATAAAATTTTGTACATAAAAATTGTATAAATACAATTTATTTATTTGACCAATACTTGACAAATTTCTTACCACAACATACTTTATTAAAAATTCAATTTAAAAGCACAGGCAAATAACAAATTCAACAACTTGATTCCCATGAATTAACAAGCTAAGTCTCTTCAACCTGTTTTTGGTGGTAATACTTGTCGAGCAGCATCTATGAATACTCTCCAAAAGTAAGGGCAGCAGTTGATGGAATAAGCTGGAAAAAATGATAAAAATTCAGCCTATAAGCCCATTCTTGACTTTAGAAATGCGTCTTACCTCTTTTAATACCAAGGAGGCAACATGTTTGGGTCGTATCATCTACATGCCGACATAATACCATGCAGAAAAAACACGAAATACTCTCCGGTTCCACCATCCAGTAAATTCAGAGGTTATGTAGAGAAAACCTACTTATTGGATGGAACCTGAAATGTAATTGCCTTGCATGTATAGATGATACTACAAAGTCACTCCTTTTCTTTTTTTTTTTTTCCATAGACAACCTATAATATAGAATAAACAATGAGTAAATATATAAGAAAAATATTCAAGCTCAGATACCTTGAAATTTCTCATTTGAATGTTACCAGAAGTTTACCTTTGAGAATGGCAATGTGGTTATCCGTATAAGAGAGGTCTCCAAAGAATAGTATAGTTTGTCCTTTTATTGGGTTCAATTCATAGTGAGAACCTCACTTGCGGAGAGCGGCTTGGACTGAGGAATCAAAACCCTAAACCCTAGTTCCTCCAATTGGGGCTTGGCAGTGCGAATTGCAGAGGCAAATTCAATGGTTCTGGCGATGACGAGAGTTTTGGCTTTGTGGAGGTTTAAGGTGAGGGTATCGACGAAGTGGCGGACATCGATTTTGATGTCGACGAAGATGTAGAGGCAGGGGATTGTGGTGGAGTCGATGGGGATGAGGCACCTGTGGCCGTAGTGGATGAGGAGGTCGGCGTCGAGGGCGAAGGCAGCGAGGTCGTCGACGCAGCAAACATCCATAGGTAACGTCACCGACGACGTAGCACTGGCTCACGGTGGTGAAGGTGGTGAAGATGTCGGAGAAGGGTTTTACTTGGAGTACCACGCGTTTTGCTCCACTGGAGAGTACGCGCCAAAAGCACTTGTGGACCTCGAAGTTGTAGTTCGAAGGGACCACGGGGGAGGGCTTGGCACATGCGACGCAGGGAGAGGAGCCACCACAGGGGAGGCTGACCAGGGCTGTTGGGGTGAGGGAGGGGGAGATGTAGAGAGAAGAGGAGAGGAGAGGAACGGACGCGAGAGGGAGAATGAAAAGGTGAAACGATTGAGCCAAAAATTCAAAAATTAAAGACTCAAATTTCAAGGACAGTTTTGAGAAAAACCGACTTTGTAAACATGATACGAGGACGGTTTTCGAATAAGCGTCTTTGAAAATGGCTGCATTATTTACAATTATGCCACCGCTCCTTAAACAATGACGGTATCCGTATAACCAACTTTAAATGTGCGTCCTTAAATGTAACTTTTGTAGTAGTGAAGCAAACAATTTTAGTCGGAGTATGCATGAGCATGACAATTGTTGAAAAATGACCTCAATAACAAGACACTAGAAAAAAACTTTTTATTTACTATCGATTTTTGTCTAACAAAAACTAAATTATTAATTAATATTTAACATTGTAGGTATTGATGCTAAAATAGTATGCTACATTTTACAAAAAAATAATAATTATATCAGTAAAAAAGATATTTTAGTAGTACATCTTCTTGTTAATATAATACATTTTAATGTTAGTGTATAACAATATTTATTCCGGCACTTTAATTTTTTTTAAAAAACAGTTTGTACTAATGGGGGACTAGCTAAATTTGATAAACCCTAAATGCAATTTTTTAGTAGGAGAATAATTAAAAAATTCTTTATAACAGATCAAATAATTATTTAACTTTTGGGATATACTTATTATCTTCTAACCCCAAAGATGTAAATAAAATGTAGATCTGAAACAATATTTCTTATTTTTTTTCCCATTCAATTTTGGTATAAAAAAAACAAAAAGCAACAAAAGGGAAGCAAAAACAAATCTTTTATAATGTGTTTGAAACACAAGAAATTCAACAGAAAGGATTGGAAAGCACCGAATTCTTCTTTCATTCCACAGATTCGTACCATGTAAAATGTAAAGAAAAAAATCATAGAGAACTCATTCTTGGTGAATAATCCATATCAATTTCTAATCCCTCCATGTACGAAACGCATGGAGAAGTTGGCTTTGCTAATTAAATAACAAAAATGTCCTTACCTTTACCTACTTTATTTTTATATTAGGGATATTTTTGTCATATTATATATATATATATATATATATATATTACATGCTTTTTTTTACCAAAAAATCTATAAAATTATTTCAATTTCCACTTCTTTTTTACTTTCACTTTCTTCTCTAAAACCAAATATACCCATTTTTTCCATTCTTGAATCATTTTAAATAAGACTGCATTTTTAAGAACAGTTCTTCAATAAGAGTGTTTTTTTAATGAGAATCATTTTGGGAGTTATTATATCACTCTCATTAAGGTACATGTCTTATTATAATATCATATATTGAACATTTTATTTTATTTTTAATTTTCTATGCTTATAAAATATACTTCTTAATTTTAAATTTAAATGTAATTCAATGTAACATATAACTCAAAGAGTTTATTAATTGATTAAGCAAAACCATTCTTTTTTATATTTATTTGTATACTTAATTTTCTTAATTGTTTATGCCTTTTAATCCATCATATTTCATCTTTATTTTTAAATTGAATAATTTTAATATATTTTTAAAAAAAATCATCAACAAAAAAAAATAACATTGATGATATTATAACTTTTTTTATTATACATAAATATAAACTATAATTACATGTTCAAAAAAAATTATCTATTACAAATTTTAAATAAAGTATAATATTTAAAGATATTTATTTACTATAAATTTAATCATAGACATCCATTTATTGTTTTCTGCAGGGAAAGATAAAGTCAAGTCATTCATCGATCAGACAAGACTCAATTTCTGAGAGCCACACATAGATCCAATTAACACCACCTACCTGTTTGATTTGACCTCTCAGATTCTCTATATTTGACCTCTTCCCACATGACAAACTCCAGCTTATCACTAATCTCCTATCATCACCATGCGTGTAAATTTTAATTTTCTGATCTTTATTAATTTTAATGAACATTGGATGTGGATAGAAATAGTTAAAGAACAAATTCACACAAGAGAAAATTAAGGACACTTGTCTTAATTAAAAGGGCAATTTGATTATTCTTAAAATTGATTTATCATTATTTAATATAAATTTGTTTATTTTCTAACCAACTTAAACGTAGACTAGACTATAAGTTTCATTAAAATTTATTAAATTAAGAAAAACTTAACATAGTATTGATCATTGCATGGATGAATCTTACATTTTTTTCCCCACATGTATTATCCTTCATAGACTATATTTATATTGTTCAAGGCATTATTAGAGACTAAATTAATGAGTGTTTCTTATAATAAAATTTGAAATTTTAGTTTGTCATTGTAGAACTAGTTAGTCCCTTTTGCTAGATTAAATTTTGTTACTAACGTTACATTTATTTTTACCTATTAATCATTAAATGGTACTAAAAATGAGAGAGAGAGAGAGAGAGGTGCAAAGGTTGAATTAGGAAAAAACAAAGCTAATTTAAGATTTTTTTTTTCTAAGAAGCTTGTTTTCATCCCAAAATTGACTTCCATACTAAAAGTACTCCTTTTTTTTTCTAAAAATATTGTTCAAGATTTTCACTAAATAACCTTGAGTTTGGCAAATTATATTTAATCAAATTATTCTTTCACTCTATTAATTTTTTTCTCTTTTGATTTAATATAAATTTCAAAATGAACTAGTAAAATAAAAAATTATTAATACATTTTTTTTTTAATTTTAAAGTGGTAAGCAGTTTGAATCAAACTAAAATTTCTAAATGAACTAGTAAAATAAAATAACATTAATGTTTTATTTTAACCAACAATTGTTGAATTTAATCTCTCCTTAATCAAAATCTCATATTCTTAGATGAAAAAAATGTGCTTAGGTTGGAGGAGAAATCTCACTAAAAATAATGAATCAGATTCTTAAGACAAAAACTAGTTATTGATAAATTTGATAGATACTTATTATCAATAATATAATATAAAAAATATTTTTTTAAATGATAGTTATTTAAAAGTAAGTGAACTTATTTTTCTTAATTAAAAAAAAATCTCTTACATTCAAAGTAGACCTTATTTGAAAATAAACCCTCCTAATACTTAGATATCTAGCTTCCTAATTAATATAGACAGCTCTGAAATGCCCATAAATTTAAAACCTTTTTTAATCTGATTTTTTCTTTTCTTTTTTGGGTAGTGGAGTCAAAATCTGTTTAAATCAACAAAACAAAATAATAATAATAATAATAATAATTTATGCATTTTTATTTGTTTTTCGTGGTATTAATTAAGAAAGAGGGGGCTAATGGAAATTGATCAAGTTAGTTATCACTGAATAACCTACTTATATATATATATATATATATATATATATATATATATATAT
>CM023952.1:9400822-9430557 GCA_013407115.1 Glycine latifolia
GCTCCAAACCCTCCACCATGTCCTGAGCCACCACCCAATCCACCCCCTCTACCTCCTCCTGCACCGCCTCCGCCACCAATGCCTCCTCCAACTCCACCACCTACACCTCCTCCACCACCAAGACCTCCACCATGACCTCCCCCACCTCCGACACCACCTCCCCCGCCACCGCCAAATCCTCCTCCACCTCCTAGACCACCACCATGGCCTGCACCACCGCCGAGACCTCCACCTCCACCACCACCAAACCCTCCTCCTCCCCCTATTCCTCCACCGCCACGGCCACGACGGCCCATCCAACCCCTACAGCGCGGTCCACGTCTAAACCGACAATCATCTCCATATCCATACCTTTCTTTGTCAAGCTTCTCACCAACAACAGCTATAACACTCAACTGAAGAACAATGCACATAACAAGAACACTCACGGAAACCCATTTCCTATGGAAATTATTAGTAGCCATTGCCAAAACAATGCAACACGTCCACTTTACTGCTCTTGCCGAAATGAGGAGTGTGCTTTATATAGGGTTTGTCCACTAGCCAATCCTATTAATGGTGCATTTTATGAACAGTTGGGGATTTGGAACCCACATTAAACGATGACAAGTGGAACTAGTACGAAAGTCAAAACCCAACGTGGACTTTAATCGGTGCTCTCAGTGTACCGGTAGATTCATTTATGTATAAGGTGTTTCAATATCAGGACAAATTATATTTTCACAACTTCATATTTTAAAAAGAGAACAAAAAGAAATATAGATAGAATAAAATAATTGATGTGAGAAAAAATATATAAAAAAATACTGCTATTTAAAAAATAACTTTCAATATATATGGATCATGCACTTACTGTGGCTTTCAATTGGACATTTATTTTTAAGTCTAAGACTTTATTTTATCTAATTAATTTCTATTTCGGGTAGCTTTTATAAATATATAGTCTCTCTGTGCACAATTCCCCAGTGTTCATGAGTGTTATGTAGTACCCTCTTTGGTTCGGAATTATCCGTGCAGTTTGTTTGTACACTATAGTTAAAAAAACAAGTGATGAATTCAGAGATTTTTTTAGTGGGAATAAGAAATAATTTTTAATATTTTTATAAAAATAAAATATCATGATAGATACTATAAAATATATAACATTATGATAAAAAAAATTTAAAATGTTTAAGCTTTTATAAATTATAATGATCTTTTATGTATTTTAATATTTTGAAAATGTTCTATGATTTTTCTTTGTCAATATTATCAAGAAATTAGTTTTTTTATCTTTGTGTCAATAGAATTTCTCTACTTTCTTTCTTTTTCTCATTTTTTTAGTAACTCACTAATGCCAAAAGAGTTAGATTATTTATTTGTGTAATTCTATTATTCTAGTAAAAAAAACTGTCTATCGATGTTTATATAAAAATTGTATATAATTTGAAATTATATCTTTTGATATTTTTTTATCTCTTATTTTTATTATCTTTATCTAATCTAATATATTATTATATTAATATATTTTCAAAAAATATAAGAATATAATATATTAAAACAATTTAATTTATCTTTTCTTTTACTAAAAGATATATTTAGATAATTTTTATCTAAATAATTATTGAATTAATTTTGAATGTTACATAAAACAATATGTTCTAAGTAGTGTGTGGTATTTTTTTGTGTTACTATAACAATAATGATTTGAGCATATAATTTTTGTATTTTGAATGTCTTATGTTTGTTTGGATGTTAAAAAAATCCAATGAGTAATATATAGTTTTTCTGAATGCAATTTTTTTTTATACACATTAATAAATAAATAAAAAATCTGGTGACAACAATTGTCCCCTCAATACATAACATGCATCGGCCAATATATATATCAGTAGATAAAATTTATTAAATGTTAGAATAAATCTGGATGTTATAAATGAAAAAGAAACGAAAATAAAAAAGAATATTTTATTAAAAGAAATTAGTAAAATTTTTCAACAAATTTTTTTCAATTATGAGTATCATGATGACCTAAAAAAGTCACAATAAATAGTAAAGGAAGTCTTAAAATTTTGAATTAACGGAAAAAATAACTGACTAAATTGAATGAAATTTCTGCATAACCGAATAGAATTATATAAACTGGATCGACCAAAAAATGCGTCTACTAGATCAGAACTTGATTAACCATACATTATATAGTACCTTACGAAGTATATATAGTCGTTGACTTGTAATTGTGTTTATAAATTCGTAAGGTTAGTACTTAAATTATATGTGTATTTGATTTTACTTATTTTGAAAAAACAGTATAATATGTGTTATCAATTTTTTTATAATTTAAAAAAAAACACAAATATATGTCAAAAACAATTCTAACCCAACATCATCAGAATATAATAGAGTAAATTGTGTTCGAAGGGACAGTGTGCATATGTTATAAGTTTTATATCAATGATGCATATAAATTATATAAACCCTAATATAATATGCACGCAGACCAAGGAAGAAGAAAATACAAATTAGTTCACTTAACAACATATATACTAATAAACCTTTTTTCGTATACTCTTTTTCTTTATTGCATTAGCTATATTTGGTAGTAACTGGTAACGAAGTACATGTACATGTATGTATGCTGGCATACACGTAAATGAGTCGGTCAAGTCTACCGACGCGTATACTGTTGGCTTCCAATCTACCATTCTGCGTAGAATTAAATTCGCTCTGTTAATAATTTGTATGAAAAAAAGAAAGAGAATTGCTCAGACAAATTCTGGCAAATTTGAATGGGCAATAATGGAAAGAAAATGTTTTCAAATCGAAATTAATAACGGTAGAGTCTTCGTTGACTCGTGCTGCTGCACTGTCACTACTCAGTGGGAGAAGCTAAGCTAGATCACAATTCACAACAGCTCCAGTTGTAAAACAAGATAATGTTCAGCTCCAGTTACTGCACGGTGTTGAGGTCATTCAAGTGTTGGGAGTGTACCCACAGAAACTGAGAAACATCTACCATCTGAAAGTTATGTTTAGGTTTAAAGTTTGGTAAGTATTTTGTTTTGCAAATTTTAATGCAAAATTACACACTTTAATGCATGAGAAGAAAAGATTTATTATTTGAAAATAAAAAGTACTTTTTTATTTCTTGTTTGCTAAAGAAGAAGAAACTAGGATGAATGAAAATAAAAACGATCAAACAAAAATAAGTAAGAAAGAAAATATAAATTAAATATGTTTGATTGAAAAAAATAGATAAAGAGTAAAATAGAGAGATAATTGAAAATAGATGAAAAATATATAGTGCAATAAATCCTATTGTTTTTAAAATTATTTATTCTCTTTCTCTCTCCTTCTAAACAAAAACAAATTCATTTAATCTTTTTCAACTTTAATTCAAACATTATCTAAGTCAAGACAAAGTAATTACTATAAATTTACTTTATATTTATACATATTTATAAAATTCATAATTTATATATAAAAACATGTTTTTAAGACTTAAGCTATATAACGCACATTTATAAGTATTTAAATACATCTTAATATCTACAGCTACATATTTATTGGCAAAAAAATTGTTTCATCCTTATAACCAGTTAATTACCTTGAGTTTTAATCTGAATATATAATTGTGTTAAACATTTACAATTTTTTTTACCATCAATTTTATCCAATTTGAACAAAATTATTTACAATAAAGCATATTTATAATCTCTACCTAAAGAATTTCAATTAAAAAAAATGTACTTAGTTGACAACACTAAGGTTTAGACCTGTGTAATTTAGATAATTAACCCCACCTACCAAAATAGCACTCATGTTGTAGGAAGATATGCATAATTACTTTAAAACTTTCAAGTTACTTTTTCTTTCTTTTCAAATTTCTTGTAATAATTTTTTTCTTTATCAAATTCATTATTGATTATTTCAAACTACTTGAAAGGAATTGTCCATTTTTCCTTTTTAAGTGCCGAAACATAACTATGTTTGCAAGAAAAGAAAGATTGACTATAACTTCACAATTTAAGTCAAAATATATAATAACAATTATTACATTAGAGGAAAAATGAATTAACTAAAAGTTTGCATATGACATTTGTTTACATGACAAGAACTTCATATAATATACTAAAGATTCATTTATTCAAGCTTAAAGAGTTAATTTTGTAATGCAACCTTTTTTTAGTTTTTTTTTTTCAAAAATTATAGTTTTAGATTCTGAAAAATTTACAAATACATTTCTTAAAGTTTTACATTTTTTAAAATATTACATAATTATTATAAAAATTTTAAACATAATTTTAACCAAAAATGAACTTATTCTTTTGTTTTTTCAGAAAAGGACACACTAACAAACAATTCCTAAATTGATGAAACAACTAAACTACTATATATACCAACAACACCAATAGCTGTAATAAAAAACAACAATAATAATAACAATCTCATTATTTCCATGACACATGAACATCAGGTGCATTGAACCTATTTAAATAAATAAATAGTTTAAATAAGAATATCATATATAATCCAAACACAGATGATCGTATAGCTGCTGAATTTGGACATAAAATGAAGGAGAGGAGGTCAGGAGCAATCTATAATAATCTATGGCATCATAACATGAATGGTACAAGAGAACAAGAGAAGAGGCTTGAGTTAAGCCATGAATGGAAATGAATGACACTGTTCAAATAAGAATCCCAATGCTGTTGGTGGCATTAGTAGTGGCCCACAGCCTTGCCACACCGAATAGCATTACTTGGAATTGGGTACTCATCTCTCCATGAATTTGCAGGGGAATACACTCTAAGATAAAATTGCTGGCCCAGATACTGATGAACCCAATTCTCAGACCTCACATTCCACATTCCCACATTATCCAAAGGCATGTAAATTGCAGTCCATGACTTGGGATACACCTGTCAAACCAAATAACACTTTTCAATATCTAAATAATAATGACGATGAAAACGACATGGCATCTAACTAAATAATTCATGCACATGCACTAAACTACAAATAATTTTCACACTATCAATTAATCAGAAATTATTGTGTATGATAATTTTGTCAACTTTTATAATAGTTATCTTAAAAGTCATTTCTAACATCAGTTCTGATTGGCTATCAGTATAAAAGCCTTTTATATTGTCTGTACATTTGTTTTAAACTCTAAAGAGAACACATTAAGAGTTATATCATATCACAAGGGATAATAGAGTTGATTACCTGAACTGTGGAACGAGAAATTGTATCTCTTAAATTGTAATTTAGCCTGCTTGCTGATGACCATAGACCTCCATCCATTCTGCTCATTCAAATGAATAGGCGTATTATTATAATGTTGAATTAGTATGACAAAAATGTGTATATTTGTAAGTTCAAAGATAGAACTCATAGTCAGAATATTGACAGGAGATACATGTGACTCCAAGTTGGTGAGGCTAAAAATCATAGATCTCAAAGAATACGAAGAGTTCCATAGAAGTAACCCATTGTATTAATAGAATGAAAAAAGATAATAATAAATAAGTGTGCTACATACATGTATCGTTTATAAAGCTTGTTGAACTAGTAACTAACATGTAATTAACTAGCTAATCAGAAAGCTAGTAGAATCAAAAGCTGTAACACTAAGCAGTTTAGTATCAAATTTGCAGCAGAAAAGAATTGAGTTGGGTAATCTTACCCTACTACAAAGAAGCTGTGGCCATCAACGTGCCATGACTCCACAGTGTCTTCAGTGTTCTCAAACACAACCTCCACAAAGCCTCGGAAATCGGCTTCCATGACAGAAGTTTGAAGGTAACCACCACTACCAGTGGGGTAGTCAGGGATACTTCCAGGGGAGAACACCCCTTGAATCTTGTAGTAATCAGCCAGTTTAAGTGGTGTATCAGCAGGTATGAAGGACACACTATTGACAGCATATCTCTGTTTGCCATTGATAACTGGAGCAGAATTTTGAAGTCTAATTGTACGAGTCGTGTTTATCAAACCATAATGGTATGATCCTTGTGGATTAGGTCTTGGCCCACTTGCTGTCAAATTCCTCCTGATTTAATCAAGTACATGTTGTAAGTAAGCAAGGTAATGTGAGAATAGTATATTTCAGAGACATTAAGATAACAAAAAAAATTGGCAGTATAAAATCGCATAACCTTGCTATATCACTCTACTAGTTCTTCACTATAGAATAAGTCAATTAGATCTCAAACAAAATAAAAATATAATTCTGTGGTGGATAATTCTAAAGGATCAATAATGATATTATAGTGTGGTTCTCCCATCTAAATTATAGTTTCACCTTGGTAACCTACATTGATTTTTTAACCAAATCTTTATTATATAGATTACTGAGGCAAAACTCTTAATTCTGATTGGATAAGGATACTAGAAAGACCTAAGGAACTTCATTTGTATTTTGTCCAAAGGAAAATTGCATGCAAAATTATCAGCAAACAGCATATAGCTAGCTAATGAAGAACAACATGAAAATGTGAATCTAAGTAAATACCTAAGAGAGCGAGCTTGGTTTAAAGACCAATCAACTTGAATAGTTGGCCCCCAAGGGAAAAGGCCTGTAACACCTCCACCAGAGTTACTGTAACGAAAAATGGAGGTAGCATTCAACACTTGGGAGGTGAATCGTGTTGTGACAACAATGAGGTAGTCTTGTGGTGGTTGATCAGCAGTAACCAACACAGAGTAAGTCTGCCCGAGATGAACATCCAGTGAATCATAAACGTTTTGGAGAGAGTGGGTCCCTTCCACCTCAACAATTGTCATTTTATGCCCTTGGATTCTAAAGTTGATGGAAGTGGTGAGTCCCACATTCGATATCCTGAATCTGTACGTCTTGCCTGCCCAAAAATCAAGCACCTCATGATTTAAAATCCAATCATTCATCCAATTATTGTAGCTAGATCTGCTATGGCATCAGCTTTCAAGTAAAGAAATTGCTCAAAGTTTTTGTATACCTTGATCAACTGTGAATGTGTAGGCATTGGAACCACGTCCATTGATGATAATCCCATCAGGGAAGGGAAGGTCACTTCCACCATCCAAAATTGCCCTCAAATCCTGCAAGAATCAATACAAGTTAACTGATGATTTAGCCCGTGTTTGAAAACATGTTTGCCAGAGAACAAATCATGGTCCATGATTAATGCGCAAAAGCTACAACTAGTAGCTTCTATCCAGATGCGAAAAACCACCACGTGTCTTAGATTCATGTCCCATGATTAAGTCACGCACCACCATGTGTCTATTGTCCCAACCAATCTTCACTAGACATATAACCGAGATTTTCAATTTATGAGAAAGAGTTTATAACACTCAATTACATGTCGTGTGCTAATTAGTTGGGACCATGGTGGTCCTGTACCATGAACCATGTAATAATTTGTCTTGACACATGACCAACACGCACATGGGTGGAATTTCTTGAACAGTGTAGACTGTTTCTTAGTTACATTGTATGCAATGCATGGACTAATATAAAGCTCCTTTTAAAGTGAGGTGATGTATAAAGTGGAAAAGTAAGAATACATCTAGAAAATTGATTTGATAAAATACTTGCAAACTTAGCCAAAACCAACAACATTTATCCAAAGAAAGCAACTTACTGTGTGGTTTCTCTTGTACCAGTCTCCTGCCAATATGGTGAAATCTCCTGCAGGAGGAGGAAAAGGCACCGGAATCCCAGGGCGGCTTGCAATTTTGAATCCACCATAACCTCCTGCTGCCTTGTGGAATGCAATGGAAGGGTAGTAGAAGTAGCTACCTATCTGATCCTTCACTTGAAGAACATAAGTGAAGTTATGCCCTGGTAGAATTGGACAATTGGTACCATACACTCCATCCTGCCATGAGTTTCTCCTCTGCAGAACTCCATTCCTATACAGAATCAAGTAGTATAACACTGAATTCTCCTCACATGAATAATAATAAGTGCTGCAGTAGAAGTCTTAGCCCTGACATTTTATTTACTTATTTGGTTGATTATCACTAATTTACTCACCAAACATTGCCTGCCATTTTGGGGGCAAAGGCAAGATTCCATCATGTATTATATTGTAACATCTACAAATTACATTAAAAAATTGATGTTTCTAAATCAGACAAGTATTTAACATTTCAATCAGGGGAGTGTCTGTTGTCACTTGTCACAAATTTTTAATTTTATAAAATTCTCTAAATTATTATTTTGATTAACAAATGAGGGTATTTAAAAGAAAATTATATAAAATAGGAGTTATAATAAACATATGAGCGTGACAAAAGAAGAGTCTTAAAGATCTATTGATCCACAAAACATAAAATCAGTGACAGCTTCAGTCAAAGAGATTTTAAACCCACCCAGATCTAGGCATTTTGCAAATAATATATTCTTGTAAACCAAACCAACCACAATCCTTCTTCTGCATTACCCTTTTAAACGACATCGTAGCTTCCCAAAAAAGGCTTTCATAAATGGTGCAAAAAACAGAAGAAAAGGGAAAACTTCTTTTTTCTACAATTTTTTCCTGTAGCTTATACTTTAAGAGTTACCTGAAAAAAAAGAAGGAAATCAGAGAAAGAAACTAACCAAGATAAGAGGAAAGGTTCATCCAAGCTGTTGTAAACATTGATAATCAAGTTGTCATTGGTCACAGCTTCAATTTGTGGCCCTGGGAATTGCCAGTTTATCAAAATCCCCTGCCATCAAAATTCACACACCATATATATTATTTCCATTCATAAGAAAAACTAAGAATATGAAGATAAGAAAATCAAAACAACACTGAAAAAAAGGTACCTGTTGTTTAACACCAAGTGGATAAATGTCTCCATATGTAACATTCCAAGTGTAGAATCTATAAGGGTCTTCCCCTCTAGCACATGACACCAACAAAACCAAAAATAAGACACAACACTCACTTATGGAGCAACCCATTTCTTAATTCTTGGATTCTGCTTCCCTCCCGAACCCAAAAAATGTGGAAATGGGAAAAGACAATCTTGTTTCAACTTTGAACCAACCAAGTTCAATATTTTTTTAACACAACTCCATTTCCTTTGTGAAAAGGGATCAATGCCTACCCTTTGCTTTCTTTTTCTTTTGCTTTAGAAACTCAGCCTAAGACAACTGATATAAAGAGAGATAATGTCGGTAGAGAGAGAGAAAAACCAAAGGATTCTGCAACAAAAGCAATGGATCATTAGGAAACCACCTCTTGCATTTGCATGTGGATGTGTGAGATAGTATCCAGTGACATAATTGAGCTGTACCCAACAATGCAGTACCTTTATAATGAGTGCCAGCAACCCCTTCAGACTACGTCCCTTCAAATTGACCACAGCTACGTCATTGATATTAAATTATTTGATGTTAAAATATCCCAAAAAGCAAACAGGAAGACTTGTCCGTAATTAAAGAATTATTATTATTATTTTCTTTAATACGTAGAACACTACAAATTCATTTTTAAAAATTAAAAATTTAAATTTGAATTAAAAATAAAAAAAATGTGATAAATTCATAATTCAGTAACTTTCATCCAGAAGAGTCCATGTGACATGACCAATTTGTTAATATTTTATATTTAGTAACGAAGATAATAATTTACTTAATATATAATTTAATTTTTGAAGTCAGAATTTTTTTTGATAGGTATATGTAGAATCAAAATAAGCTCTTTATAATTTCATATATCTCTTTAAAAGATTTCATTTTGAAAAAAAAAATTGAATATCTTTTACTTCTATTAAATAAATTATTATTTCAACATTCTATCAGTTTCCTAAGATAATATATTATAAATATAACATTATAATAAATATTTTAAAAAATAATAAAATAAATATAAGTTAAAATAAATATAATAATAAATGTAATATTAATTAATAAGTATAATCTATTTGTTGCTCTAAAATGTGACAACATTAGATAATAGTAAAATCAAGTTGGATCTCATTTTTTTATAATGATTAAATTAATAATTATGTATTTTTATTGAATTTTATATTTTGGATAAGTAACTGACACTTTATGAATTTTAGAACAATAGATTGATTATGCTTGATAATTAATATTATTCTTATTATTATGTTTAGTTTAACTTATATTTATTTTCCTATTTTTTAAGTGCTTAATGGACTATTATACTTGTAATGATTGAATAAAATGAAAAGATGAAGATTAAATTATATTTTAAATAAATAGTCATTTTCGTCTATAATATATAGAACACTGACAATTGAATGCATCATGTAGACTCTTTTATTAACGATAATCAATAAAAGTTACCTAATGAATAGATTTATTACATTATTTTCATTTTCGGGGACTAAAATTTAAATTTCCATTTAAATTTATCAATATTTTACATATTAAAAAAAATAACTATTTATTCATTAAAAAAATTAAGTTAACTGATAATTATAGACTCCTAATGTGGAATGACATTTACTTACTTTGGTATGCTATAAAAGAATAATAATGCCTTTATGATAGAAGACAATTTTAAACTCTAAAACCAAATTCAAGGTTTAACTTTATTTACTTTTATAATAACTTATAACCGCAAGTTGCTTTTTAATTAGGAAATGCGAGGAAAAACTTAACATGAACATAGAAGAGTATCAATTATCGGGGATGAATGTGTCTTTTTGTTCTTTGTTGTTTTTTGTCTTGAAGGAACTATGGAACTGATATGATCCAGAAACAGTGCATTAGGGTCTACTTTGTCTGCAGGTGTTTGAAAATCCTGGTCTTGTGCATTGATAGCCAGTAACCACTTTTTCTGACACAGTAACACTTATTAGATTTTAATTCTACACGATGATTCCGTGGCTCGTCTAAAAAGGTATTCTCTCTCCCTCTCCCTCCTTTTCTTTAATAAAAAATGTTTATGGTTTAATTGTTGGATTTCCTCTAAACATAATAATGAAGCAAATCAAGAAATTTATTGTTTATTTTTAACGTGTCAGTTAAATTTTAAAAAAAATCTTTAAAACAGTGTTATTTTATTAATGCTACACATGATAAATGAAAAAAAAAACTAGTTTTGAGGAATTTAATTTTTATTTAAAAAACTTAAGGATAAATTTGAAAATAAAATAAATGTTAAAAAATTTGAATTGACGTATTAAATTAAATAGTATTCCCACCCTAAGTATAGAAATATTAACATTTAAAAAACTTTAATTAATGCTACACATGATACAATGAAAGAAACTAGTGTTTATCTTCATTCATATAAACACTATTTAGATTACAGTTGTCATTAATCTATTATCTATTATCTAATATAATCTAATAGAAGCAAACAACCTACCACAATTACCAAATTGGACATCATATATTATTAACAAATGACAAAAAATATGGGCAAAATGATAATTGGACTTAAATTCACTAATGACACCTCCTTTTTAATAAGTATATTCTAATATTTTCAAATTAAAATTTGCTAATTACATACCCTTTTTTATAAGTGTATTCCAATATTTCCAAATTAAAACTTGCTAATTACACATCTTTCTGATAAGTAAATTAATATTTTCTTTTAAATCTTAAATACTCATTATATCATTTCTTTCATCTCTCTCACACGTTATCTCTTTAACGCGTAACCAGTCGTACTAGTCAATTACAAAAATACAAAATCTCAATATTATTTTTATTTTTCCTTTCAAAAAGACTCTAAATCATTGGTGATATAATAATTTCTCTCTTATTTACTTAACAATTGTCTAAAAGAGATGAAGTCTTAAGTGAATCTATTGTTTAAGACCTGATTTCAACAGATGTGTATTATCACAAGAAGAATAAATTATTATTGAACTTCACTTCTTTCTTTCTCTTATTAATTTACTTGATAATTGTCTAGAATGCATTGGTCTCCATTCATTTTAAGTTATGATTTTCACAATTTTCTCCTTTGGACCCTTCATATTTCTTAATGTTGTTGGTTATCACCTCAATTGATTGGGTCTAATTATTGGCAGGTTTATACAGTCGTGACAAAAGATAAAACTTTAAGTGGATCAATTACTTATGCCTAATTTCAACAAAGGTGTATCATCACAAAAAGAAAAAATTATTATTGAACTTCACTTCTTTCTTTCTATATTTTTGCTGCACATCTATTTTGTCATTAATAAACTATACTAGGTATTGTAATTTTTTTAAAATATTTTTCCAGTCTATATGATATGTTGTCTTAACTACCTTTTTAAGAGTTATATGTGTTCAAATATTTTCCTTATCATCTTTTCTCTTTTCTCAACTCTGAAACGTTCTACTTCTTTGATGTTCTCTTTCTTCTCATCATTTTTTCTCCATTTTCTTACCTTCTTTATTCACTCAATTTATTTTCTCTCTCTTTTAAAAATAAACCAGTAAAATATCTTTTTATTTCTCCATTAACCATTCAACATCGTAACCCTTGCTGAAGATGCCTTTGCTAGCCATTGTGACAATAAATTCTTCATAATTTTTTCATGATTTATAGTGATATGTAAAAACAAAGGTGAACAATTTTCTTAGTTTCTATTTTTTTGGTTGATTTTGGTTTGACCTAATTACTTTCTTTGGTTTTTCTCCTTCATCAAATTTTTTAAATATTGTGAATATGGACTAAATTTTTTAAAAAGGTTTATTTGATATGACCTATGGGTTAAAGTATTTTATGGAAAAAGATATTAAACGGGTCTTTATAAGAATAGATAAGAATTGAAGAATTTTTTAAATATTTATTTGATTTTGTTCTAGACTGGTTTATTGGTTACAAATTATGTGTTTGATTAAATGTCAAAATGACATTTTTGGATATGTTTCCTTATTTCTCATTTTACTTTTAAATTTATGACACTTTTGAGATGACTTTATACGTAAGAACTTTTCAGTTGATTTAGTTAGTTTGGTATTATCTTATAGAGTAAAAAAATTCCACATACAATCTTTGGTTATTATTGCTTATCTTTTGTTAATATTACTCCTATTTATAATCAATAGTTCAATTATATTTGTTTAAAAAAATTAGTGAATGGAAACTGATGTTTATTGCAGAAATTTAAGTGAATGAGTAAAAGATCAATGGAATGTTCAATTGTGAAATTTGATGCAGAACTTCTATAAAAGTGAGCATTGACACAAACAGAAGTGAATAAAAGTAATTCAAGTGTTGATTAAGTAGAAGATGAAGGTTCAAAGTGGAGAAAAGATGCATGACAAAATGGAGAGAAATGAATGTATTACTTGGGTAAATTGAAAGAGAAGACCTAAACAAGTAGGAAGTTTACTAGCATAGCATTAATTTTGTATAAAATTTTCAATTGTTTTCTTTAATTTAAGTTCATAACTGAAAGTTGCTTGTTACATATTACAATTTTTGCTTAGATTGAAAATTAGTATTTTTGTTCCAAGCTAATTTTTTCATTTTTTTTTCTATCCATCTTATATTTTTATCTTATAGTAATTATATAAATTGAAATTCTAACAGGTTCTCAATCAGCCATACGTTACTCAATTCCACTTAAATTATTTAAGTTTTTAATCTTTTTGAAATTGTTGTGGCCCATCAATTACATTTATATACAATATTCTATTTCTAGGCTAGAATTTTGTAAGATATTAACAAAATTGTTAAGGAATACTATATTACAAATTGATCGTCAGGTGCCTACAGTTATATTACACTACATCTATATACCTATTGTTATTAAATAATATTTCTTTATTACACATGCAAAAGGAATGCTAAAAGACGTAATCGAAGACAAAAAATACACACAAATAAGTATTAGAATTTTCATTCGTGTGTTTACTTATAATTATCATATCTTTATATTACACGCAACAAACATAATTTCTTATTCCTATTATAAATTCATCATTTTCTTCCTTTATAAAATATTTATATGTTTACTTATTATAAAAATAATTCAATTTGAAGCGAAGCGAAACACAACAGATCAATACATCTCGTGCGAACACATGGGTTACCAACTAGTATATCTATATAAAAGCAAACTACTAGCAAAATTACATAACTAGACACCTTATATTAATGACACTTGGCAAAAACTAAGGGCAAAATGGTATTTGGACATCACATTTTGCTAACTTCACCCCCTTTTTAATAAGTGCACCCTTTTTGATAAGCAAATTAATATTTCTTTTTGAATCTTAAATACTCATTATATTATTTCTTTCATCCCTCTCACACGTTATCTATTTAACGCATAGACAGTGGTATTACCTGTGTATGCAAGGTATCGTACTAGTCAGTTACAAAAAATACAAAATCTCAATATTATTATAATTTTTTCTTTCGAAAAGACTCTAAACCACTGATGATATAGTAATTCTTTTTTTATTTACTTGAACACTGTCTAGAAATTTGCTAAGTGCAGTGATTTCCTTTCATTTTATGTTATAATTTTCATAATCTCCTACTTTGGGCCCTTCATATTTCTCAATGTTGTTGATTCTCACCTCAATTGGCTGAGTCTAATTATTGACAAGTTTGCATAGGCATGACAAGAGATGGAACCTTAAATGAATCAATTGCTTATGACCTGATTTCAATAGAGATATATTATTACAAGAAGAAAAAATTATTATTGAACCTCACTTCTTTCTTTCTCTTGTTTTTGCTACACATCCATTTTGCCATTAATAAACTATGCTAGATCTTGCAGTTTTTTAAAAATCTTTCCAATCTAGATGATATGTTGTCTTAACTACTTTTTTAAGTGTTATGTGTGTTCAAATATCTTCATTATCATCTTTTCTCTTTTGTTCCTGTTGTTGACTGAAATTGATAGCTTGCAGGCATATCAATGGGGATGCCTTGGTTATTAATATAAAAGTTATGAAAGCTTCAAATAACAAGCAGTATGGTCTAACTCTATAATTTGAAAATGATTCTGTATGTTATATATTATTTATATGATTTTATCTATTAATGAAAAAATTCAGGAAATACCCGTTTGGCTAAGACCCCATATCTATAAAGTGTGGACTTGAGCATTTCCATTCAAACATGATAGATTTTTTGTTACATTAAAATTTTCATCATTTTATTGTGTTTGCTCCTATAACCACCATCTCATGAAAGTAACAAAATTTGATTATGATAAACTATGATCTATAATTTGTGTAAATATGTTGTTAATTCTTATAATCTTATTAACATCTTAGATTTAGAAGAAGATGCTTCACCTCTACACAAATATGTCTCTTTAAGGGATTTTTTTGTTCCCACTTTGAAAGAAGGTTTCAAGCCTATTGATGTTGATCCATAGTGTCTGGTACCTGGTAATAACTATTGGGAAATCTCAAATGTCTGTGTATCATTTTCAGCTGATACATAACCTATTTGACCATATTTATTTTCTGCAAGTTAGTCCTGTGGACGCTACTATTTTAAGATTTGGGGAGTTGAAAGGAACTGGAACAATGATTGAACAAATTAAAGGGTTTTCATATTCAGTTTTTTGTCTTCTTGGTGCAAGCCCTTTCCTTCCAACAACATATGTGCAAGAGGAGCATAGTTAATCAATAACAACTACTGAGAAGAGCAATAAGTCACGGTGGAGAGTTTCCTTGGCTTCTCCAAAAGTTTGGAACCCAACATTATCACGATAATGTAATGATGTATTTCTATTTGTCTTATGCTAACAATATATTATACTTACTGGATCTCATTGTAAACATTTGTATTTAAGAAGGATCTCATTAATGAAAAAATTCACATATTGATATATTTATATGTTAATCCTCACAAATTAACACTTAAATCTTCATTATGCATCTACTATTGATTTTTTTCGTGATGCATATTATCATGAATATTTGTAATCATCATTTGAGTACTTGAAGTAGTATCTCAATTTCAAACCTGATTCATCACATTGATACTAGCAAGTATATATACAAATAATAAGTCTTAAGAAAGATGTGAGGCATTGGAGATTAACATATTGTACAGAGATTAAACTTTTATATTTCATAGTAACAAATTACTATATATTGGTTGGAATATATATTATGTTATCTGTCATGTAATAATTTTGCTTTCAATCTTTTTGAAATTGTTGTGACCCATCAGTTACATTTATAGACAATATTCTATTTCTAGGCTAGAATTTTGTAAGGTATTAACAAAATTGTTAAGGAGTGCTACATTACAAATTGATCGTCAGATGTTTATAATTATATTACACTACATCTATATACCTATTATTCTTAAATAATCTTTCTTTATTACACATGCAAAAGGAATGCTAACATACGCAATTGACAACAAAGGTACACACAAATAAGTGTTAGAATTTTCATTCGTGCGTTTTACTTATAATTACCATATCTTTATATTACACACAACAAACATAATTTCTTATTCCTATTATAAATTCATCATTTTCTTCATTTCTAAAATATTTATATGTTTACTTATTATAAAAATAGTTTTTCAATTTGAAGCAGAGCAAAGTGCAACAAATTGGTACATCTCGTGTGAACGCACGGGTTACCAACTAGTTTTCAATAAAATAGAAATATCTTTGAGTTTTATGAATTTTCTTTTAACAGAGATATTATAAAGCATGTTGTACTCGTTTTACCAAGGGATTTTTTTTATAGAAAAATATATGAAACCAAAAATATTTTTATAGTAAACAAAGGCTTATCGTTCTTAAAAACAACCATGTTCTTTAGATTTGGTCACTTTTGTTAATATAATCAGAAAATAGGAAGGTTAACTCCATAAGATATGAACGAGCCATATGGACTTCAGCTAACCCAAACCTAATATGGATTAGGACCATGCTGGACTTTTGGACTCCTACAGTTTACCCTTAAAAAGAAATTGCTATTCCTATATGACGTTATGTTATTCTCACCTATCCTTTTTCCAGAAAAAATCCAAAGGACCAAAATAACCCTATCCCCTTTTTTACACCCTTCCCCAATCCCTTCATTTTTAGAAGCTTGTTTTTTTCACCCCCACATGGTGACCATGTTTTTGGTACCCCACCCCGTGACATTGTCTAACCAAGATGGTAGTGACCTTGGATATTCAAGTCTTCGCATTAGCACCCTGTCAACCTTCCTCTATCTGTTCATTTTTTTTCAACTACTAGATCCAATGAAAAAGGACTCCATTATGTAAAACAAACATAATGAAATCCCATTTCTCCGTTCATAATATGGTTAGAAAACAATGGAAATGAGTTTCTGAATGTATCCGAATCTGGATTATAAGAGCATTTTTAGTGGCAGATCTTGAGCTCAAGATCTAGTCTTCACTAGATCTCTCAATAAAGGAGGTAAACAAATCTCCAACATGGAGAATGAGTTCTTGTAGAATAACCCTGAAGATTTGCACAATGCCCAAAAAAAATTTCCTTTCTCTCCATAACAACAAATGGCGGTATCAACAAAAGGAGACAAAAAGTCTGAAAGGGGATGAATAACTAGATGTTGTAGAAGAAGAAAGAAAACAAAATAGATGATAAAAAAAAAAAAGACATACCAGTGTAGGGTAAGGGGTACTCACGATGGAGGGGAAGGGGGGGAGGGGTGTCGTGAAGAGAGGAGAGAAAGAGGAGAAGGAAAAAGAAATAGTGGCGTGAAGAGAGGAGAGAGAAGAGATGAAAGAAGAAGGAAGCAGAAGAAGAAAGAAAAAGTGGCGTGAAGCGAGGAGAGAAGGAGGAGAAAAAAGAAAAAAAGTAGAAGAAGGAAGCAGAAGAAGTGGCGTGAAGATAGGAGAGAGGGATGAGAAAAAAGTCATGTTGAGGGAAAGGAGAATAAATAAAAAAGAAAAAAACGTATGAAAAAATAATTTAATATTTAAAAGTGGAGTCTATGTGAGACTCATTAAAAATTATCTAAGATATTAAAATAATATCTATCACTAAAAAAAATGGGAGAGATCTTCAATCCTACGTAGCATTGTGAGATTCACTAAAAAATGATTTAAGATACCAATTTGAGATATACTACCAAAGATGCTCTAACGAAAACCCTTTTTCTGTATCCCAGATTTCGATGCATAACTGAAATGAGTTTTTGTTATGGTTATTTTCAATTTAAGTTTTTTATTTAACTAATTTTTTTGTTTCTAGATATTTAATTGACTATATAGTTAATTTAATTGAACGTGAGCTTTGGATATGTAAGTATATAAATTATAAAAAAAATATTTAAATTTTAGTAGTATTTATTTAAAATCAAGTCTTAGTAGTTAGTAGTACATATTTGTTGTAGTTAGTTATTTGAATATGTAATTATTTAAAGGTTAAAATATTAAATTGGTAATCTAATTTATTTTTTAGGTTCAATTTTGTCCTCTAATTTTGTTTTGGGATTCAATCTGATTTTCTAATTTATAAAATCGACTCAATTTGATCCAATTATTTAAATTGGACCAATGATGCTAAGAAACTTCAAGATGTGACTCCTTAAACCATTTAATGACGATTTTAAATTGTCACAAAACACACACTTAGATTGTAGTACCAAATTTAGACAGTTGGACCACTTAAATTAGTTCAGATGGTAGGAAAAAATTGAACTGATTTTAAAATTTAGAAAGTTAAATTGAACCCTAAAAAATAAAGGATCAAATCAAACGTAAAAAATAATTCAAAGAAAAAAACTAATTTAACCTTATTTAAATCACAACATTTATTTGAACTAAGTTAAAGTTAATTAGGTTGTTAACTATTAAAGTAATTAGTTATTTATATTATGACACGCTTGTCGAATTAGTTATTTAGTTTGTATTTTATTACAATGGAATTAGTTATTTACATTTGTTTAATTGTTATTTTGCTCTTTTTTTTTCAGATAGATTATGGCACGCACAAAGAATGTAGCGTATGGTGTTCAAGCAGACCCCTTTGCAATGGAGGATGCTATACCAACTAGAGGTCATCGACTGACTGCAACAGCCCGTCGGTATAGAGATGCTACATGATTGGAAGCATTGCAGCACTAATAACAACAGGAGGTGGTACAAGATGATGTACCAAAGGATGCTGAGGACGTACCTCATGGTGAAGAACATGTTGAGGATGTATCTGACTCTGATTTTGCAGATTGAATTGTTCAAGTTCCATTTTGAGAAGATCATTACACTTATTATCTATCTGTTTCATATTATATGACGCTATCCGTTTTAGATTATTTTGACGTTAAAGATTTTGACAGAAGAACTTACGATGCAATCCACTAATGTAATACGACTTCAATACAGTTTGAGTCATTTTTTTATTTTTTAAGTTTCAAAATTTTAATGTTTTAAAATTAGAAAAGGACAAAAGTTTAAGCGTCCCCTCTTCCCTCTTTAGTCTCTTTAACGCATAGCATAGTACCACGCACGAGAACAAAAACTCATCCCTGTTCACGCAATTGCTTTTCCTAGCATGAAGATTGACGGCTAACGACTTCATATATACAACAGATTTCACTGCCTCCCAAAACTAAAATGAGTGATAAATTGACTTTTAAGAATATTTTTATCATTTTATTATTTCCTGGAACTACGTTGCAATGTTTTATATTTTTTAAGACAGAATTGGTCATTAATCTGAATTATATAAGATAGTCTTCCAAAAAGGATACATATTTTTTCATATTCTTCCTCTCTTTCTAATTATAACATCATTTCAACTAATTCATATCTCTTAAAATAATAGTTAATTTAATTAATCATATTAAATTTATCAATTAGTTATACTATTATTTCAAATTTATCATTTTCTTATCTCTCTATCCACTTATTTGTTTATTGTTAATATTTTAAAAGAGAATAATTAAATAAAAATATATAGAAAAAAATAATTAATACATATAGAAATTCAAAAATAATATTATAAAAAATAACAAATAAATTTTTAAAAAAGAATATTTTAATTAGGAAGAAAGGGAATAATTAAGTTGAATGATTTATATTTTTTTTAACAAGTCTAATTAAAATACAAATTTAAATCTTCATCTATCGAGGTAAAATACATACAGAAAATCCATCTCCAGCGAACACACATGTAATGTTTGGAAATTAAATTTTCTGACGTTACTATGTACTACATATTATATTAATAATTATATTATGTTATTTAATATATATTGGATAAATTAAAGTGATCAATTAAATATGCCCAAATAGATTTCTAAATAAGTATGGGATAAATGAGTGGATACCAGTGTTCGGCCAATTAAGTTTAATGAGAGCTTACTAACCCAACAATAAACATTATATATAGGATTATGGTCCCCAATATGTCAAATCAAATTTATTTTCTTTCTTTCTCATATAAAGAAAATACGCTCTAAAAACTGATTTCACTGAGGAAGGCTAAAGCTCATAAAGAAAGGCTAAAGGCTAGGAGATTAAAGATAAAGCATTGCCGTCAGGAAAACAAGTACACATTATTTGTTTAAGATTTCTTGATAGTTCAATATGATGTTAATGGGATTTTATTGGATGATGGTTTTCACCATAAAGATTAGGAATTAATTTTCCAACATGCAGCCCTTTCTATCTTGCCATCAAATGAGTTGTGAGTTCGTCTGAAAAAGCAACGACAATTCCTCGTTCTTGAGATGCATCAAAAAGACATTATACCTACATAGCAAAATGCAGTACATCCATAGCCACATATCTCTCACGTAATTGACCACAAAAATATTGTATGTTGCAATGGTTCACGGTTCATTACGTAGCTTACTTCCAACCAGTGTTATGAAAATCGGTACGGCTCCGCCAGTTGAATCAATCAGACCGGGAAACGGTGCTATCCCCGGCTGGGTTGGGGATTGGACTGACCATGCATCTGACTCGGCTTTGCCCGGTAAAACCCGACCGATTTTACGAGGACCTGACAACCCAAACAGGTGAAACCACTACAAAAAAAACCCGTCGTCGTCGCGCCTTTGCTTGCCGTCGTTGCACTCTAGCTAACATCATCGATTCACTCATTCACATGAGACGATCCTAAAACACAACCTAATTTTGAGTCCAATTCCAACAAACAACCCCTCAATCCTTTCAAATTGAACCGCATATGTTGAAGAGAATGAATGAAGAAGCATAGAAGAAGAATAAACACTATATTAAAAGAAGAAAGCGCAAGCTGCACAGCAGCCATCAGCAAAGGAAAATAAAATATATATATATATAGTGGATTAGTGGATATTAGGGTAAAGCATATTTAGGTCTAATATGGGCCAGATCCACATTGTTACTTTATGCACCTCTTTTATTGCTTTCTGCAGTTTCTATTTTACATTTTGAAATAGGCTTTTCACTTATTTTGTTTATTAAAAACTTGACTTGTTTTAATTTAAGTACTTGTTATTTACACTCTTTTTTATTATTAATACACTTTACTTGTATTATCAATTTTAATATTTTAATTCTTATTTTGAATTTTTGAGTATGAAATTATGGATGAATTTTTCTTAATTAAATAATGTTAGTTATATACGTATATATAAAATATAATTTTGAATTTTTTAATATAAATTGGGTCAATTACTGACCCACTGGTTGGACCACTGACCCACTGATTCACTACCTCAATCAGGTCAATGATCGGACCGAATTTCATAACATTGCCTCCAACTCTAAATCGAATAATGAAATTTTCTTGCATCAGTGGTTAGGTTGAGCACAAGAGCTTTTTTAACGTGAATCCCACCTTTGATACGTAACTTCTTAAGAATATTTTTCAATCTAACTCGTGTTATTTCATGCTAATTTTTATGTATTTTTTTATTCACTAGAAGTAATCTTTTATTTTCTCCGGATGATTTCACATTTTATAAAGAAAAGGAAAAAGTGATGTAAAGTAAAATATTTTCAATTACTTTCTGACTTTTTCACATTTTTTAACATTTATTTTTATGTTTATTAAAAAATCTCCTTATACTTTTATTTTCTCTCTATATCAAATGATTTTAGGCCATGTCCATTCCAAGTACTTGTACTCTTTTTTCTTAATAATAACTGTTAAAATTTTACCTTGAAGTTAACCTTATATCGAGATGAATTTTTTTAACAAATAACAATAATAATAACAACAACAATTTGATAGTTAATATTGATAAAATATAAGAATATGCGATTATTTGTAGAACTCATTTAATAAAAAATGAAATTGTTGGATTAAAAAGAAATAAAAAAATATTTAAATTATACAAGATAAAAATAAGTTATGCATAATAGTAAAATTCATTTAAAATGTGTAAAAAAATTAAATGAGAGACATATGAAGAACATGGTTGTATAAATAATAGATATGTTGTAAAAATAACCTAAAGCAAACATATTTTATTTCAATCATAACTAAATCATTGAACACAAATGATTAATATGTTGAAATTAATATTGAATTATTCGAATAGTATCTAGGTTTGAACATTGGTAGAAATAACTTTTTGTCAGTACTTTCCAGTCAAACTCCAAATTATTCAAGTCCATTTTTTTTAATGTACGGGGGGATTAAGATAAAAAAATCATTGTAATTTCGAGGGTCCACACAAATTACACACACCAACTAAATTGGAGTGTTTCATATGTTCTTTTTTTTTTTTTTTTGTAAATAGCTAAGTTTGTCTCCAAAAGTGTGATGCATTGATAAAGTGATCCTTCAAAAAATGAAAATACAAATTTAATCTCTGGATGTATAAAAAGTGCAACAAATTAGTTATACCGTTAAATTTGTGAAATCATTTTATCGTTAAGTTGTAATATTCAATGATCAATTTGATAATAAATTATATTTATTTAGGATCAATTTGACATTAAATTACAAAATTTAAAAATTAATTTATTATTAAATTATTTACAAGATTAATTTCTCACATTTTTTATATATTAAAAAATTAAATTCAAATTTTGCATTTTTTAAATTTGTCAACCTCCCACTTTCACACTTTTAAGCACAAATTTGGTTATTTACTTTTTTTTTAAGGATATGGAGCTTTTCACTTGCATCCACTGTAACATCCTTCCAATTACTATATTATGTCTAGTTTAGGGTATTAAAGAGGAAAATAACAAGGGTAAGCTATGCATTGACATGATTGAAAATGATGCTTGCATTAAGGATGAAGTATGAGATTATTTTTAAGTGTTTTGTGAATAAAATGAATCTACTTCGGGTTATATATGTTTACGAAATTAAAAATCAACTATAATAGTTCACATGTTTTCTTAATAAACCGAAGTAGCTGGAATGATGACGATGACACTGTATGATAAGTAAATTTTCACCTACTGGGAATTCTTTGGAATTCTCACTATTTTAGTATGTTCCCGTGTCATTCCAGACAGGTAAATCGAAAGGAGGAATTACAAAGTCAGGACAAGTTGGAAGATTTCTTTTAATGTTACGAACTTGTAGTATTTTGTTATATGCTTTGTAATATATGAACATTACTATTATTGTAGGGAATATTATTTACAAGTTATTACTAAGTTGTAATTTACTAAAGAGACCAAAAAGTCTCTACAGGCTCTATATAAGCGTAATTTTCTAAGATTGAGATAAGTTTTTCTCAATTGATTTTGGTTAAAAATTTTACATTAGAAAAGTTAACATCTTCTAGTTACGTATTATGACCTAGGCATAATATAGTAATTGGAAGGATGTTACAGTTATGGTATCAGAGCAGTTCATCCTGGTGAGCCTGGGGAATGGACTGATTATGCTTCTGAGCATACTCTGAATAGGTTAGAATGTCATGCTGTAGGAACTTATCTAAAATGATAAGTTATAGAAAAGTAGTATGAGCATGACAAGCCTTGTTATGGATGTTGTTAATTTCTGCCACACTTAGCTCTGTATTGAGCCTGATCACCTCAATATTTTGTTTTGTGTAAGTAGGAATTAATGGCTTCTAACAGGTGAAGTAGGTCACGAGCTGAAGCTACTAGTGAATTAGCTGATATGATGAGAACTTTTAATGAGATGGCATCTGCCATGAGAAATCAATCAGCTGCAGCTAATAGGATGATGGATAATTTATTTAGAAATATAGGTAATCAGTCTGGTGAAAATGCAAATAACCAAGGTGGAGTAGAGGTTGATCATGGATACAAAAAGTTTGGCGATTTCATGAAAATAAATCCTCCCAAATTTAGAGGAGTTTATGATCCTGTTAAGGCTGAAGAATGGATAAAGGCCTTAGAAAAAATTTTCTCTGTTCTTCATTGTACTGAGGAACAGAAAGTGGCCTTTGCCACATATATGTTGGTAGCCGACGCAGAATATTGGTGGAATAGCACTAAGCAGATATTAGAATCCTCTGGAGTTCCTTTTAACTGGAATACTTTTAAGACCTCATTTTATGAGAAGTATTTTCCAGTTACTGTTAAGAATGCAAAGGAACTAGAATTCCTAAGGCTCCAACAAGGAGATATAACTGTTTCTGAGTATATAGGAAAGTTTGAAGAGCTCTATAAGTTCTCCATGTACTTCCAAAGGCATCCCGATGAGGAGTGGAAGTGCGTAAAATTTGAAGCTGGACTTAATGAAAGAATCCAGAGAGCAGTCAGACCGTTTGAAATTAGAAACTTTGTTGTTTTAGTAAATAAGGCTAGATTGGTGGAATCATATGATGAAAAATTTACTCTTACAAAGAAAGCTTTGGTGGGTCAGAAGAGGAAGGCCACTGAGCATGGCAACATAGTTAGAAATATGGATAGAGATAGAGAGTATCCTAAGCAACAAAACCAGATAACACAGTTCACTCCTTGAGGTGGAGAATGTACCAAGTGGTAAGTACCATGGGGATAGATCCTATCTTAAAGGTCAACTAGTATGTTATGGATGTAGGAAACCGGGCCATATGCTTAAGGATTGTAGACACACTAATCAACAAAATATTGTTGGATCCCAACAATCTGGAAGACCTCAACAATCTGGTCGAGTGTTCACTATGAATGTTGAAGAAGCAGAAGATATGAGGTACATATAGAAATTTTAATATATTCTGATTGATGGATGAAATATATAATATAAAATTGTTAGTAATAAATTATTTAGAATAATATAGAAGAGGTGAGGTAGGTATTTTGATTTAAGATTCTATTGAATGGATGAATATAAGGTTGGTTGAATACATAGGTATGAATTGGTTGGTAGAAAATAAGGTATTAAATTATTAATTTAGAGTTGTTAGAAATTTAGAATAATATAGTAAAATTTTGAGGGCAAAATTTTTTAAAAGGAGGGGTGAATTGTAACATCCCAAAAATTTAAATATGTTAGTTAGAGATAAAAAGAGAAATTACAAAAAAATGCTTAAAGGAGAATGACCATATTATCCTTCCTTTCAAGCAGAAATTATGGAAATACCCTTGAGCTAGAATTACACAAATATCCTTGGATATTTTGAAAATTACAATCATACCCCGAGGGTGAATGACAAATTACCATAGTACCCTCGAGGCAAAAATTACTAAGACACCCTTTGATATTTTGTGAAAGCCTGAAGAAATTACAGAGCGCCCTTGGATGGAAAATTACCAAAATACTTTGTGACAAGAAGCCTCAGAATAGGATTTCTATGAATTTCATACGGTAATAACTTTGAAATTTTATTCAGGAGAATTCAAGCATCAGAAAAATATGGAAAAATGATAAATAGAATCTGTGGAATTTTCTCTTAATTGTAGGATGAATAGACTTATTCAATAAGATGGTTTATTAATTTTGATGGTTAGAAGCAGAACAAACCAATCAGAATTAAGATAAGAGCAGTCTTGTATGTAAGGTCTGTGTAGCACTCTGTATAGATTGCTTGTGAGCAATTTATACTATAATTGAAGTCAGTTTCTAGAAATCTCTAGAGTTCTATTATTCAATATTATCCTTTAGGTAGAAGAGTTCAAATTGAATTTTACTTCCTCTTAAGGAATACTATGTGTGAAATCATGTTGGAATTGAATTCTTCTTCTTCATAAAAGGTGACATGTGGACACAAGGAGAACCACACAATTTTCTCCTCTTTAAGGAAATGAAAACATGATAAGTAGAAAAATATCTTAAGGTTCATAAATTAAAATGATAAGGTGCAATTATGAAGGCTTAAGAAATATCTAGCCACTTGTAAGCCACCATTGATGAGTCACCATTAATGAAGGGATAAGAAGCCATCATAACCTTGAAAGACATATGTACAAGATGGCATGAAGAGAAGAAAAATCTTCTCTTATTTCCTTGATTTTCACGTGAAAGATGGAGAACAATGGAGAAAATTCATGACATTTGACAAGTGGAGGGACACTTGTAAAGAAATAGCCAAGTGGTGGGACACTTGTAAAGGAGTCATCATGACTTAGGAGATTTTTGCATAAAGTAAAAGATATTTAGCAAGAGTCATTATGAGATGAAACTAAGCTCTAATGAAACCAAATTGGAGTAACTAGCTAGAAAGGGTAGAAATGTCCTTGAATATTTTATTATTTTCCAAACTATATATAAAGGGAGGAAATCCTTAAGTGGAAGTCATATTCAAAACTCCATTCTTCCACCTATTCCACGTGAAACCTCTCACTTCTATTACCTTCTTCACCTTTCCAAAACATCAAATACTAGACAAGCCTTTCATTCTTTCAAGACCTTGAGGTGAAGCCAAATACTTGGAGGAATTGGAAGCAAACTTGTTTGAGGTAGGTGAAAGTTAGGTTTATTTATCATTTGATTCTTGAGATTATTCGTATGTCTGTAAGCTGAATTTTGGACTGTTTTGAAATTTCCATATCTCCTTCTATACTTAACCAAACGAGATGTTTGACCACTCATTTTAAATCTTAGGATGTCCTCTATGTTGTACTAAAATATGGGACCAAAATAAGTTGTGAATCATGCCCATAAATTATTTTAGCTCAAGCTGTCCAAAACTGTCCACACCCAAACAGCTTCTGCCATCCGTTTTACAAAATTTATTTCTCTCTTATTTCTTACTCAAATAAGGTGTATGATATATGGAATTAAAGATCTAAATGTCAACTATAACATATAAAAATTTCATCTAAAACTAGAATTTTTACTGCTTGAAATAGTGAAAACACTAGAGATGTTAGTGTGGAATTTTGAGACTGTTGGCAGATTTGAAGTTCTATTTTTAAAATATTATATCTAGAGTTTTATAACTCCAATTGAGGCATGTGATACCTTTTTAGAAAGTTTAGGAAGTATAGTTTAACATATTAAAAGATGAGAATTTAATGACTGTTAGATGAGTATAGATTATAGGAAGAACCGAATCATATGTAGTAAGAAATCTTGTTGTTATGATGTTCTTTGTTATGATTTTCTTTTGTGATGATGAAATCTTGATGTTTTGTGACATACTTGTATGACATGAGTTATGTAGCTTTGCATGTCATTGTGCATGTCATGTGCATTAAGAAAGATAAAAAGATAAGACCTGAAGGGAGATACGGTTAAGCCGAACACGACCCTGAAGGAAAGACTAAAGAAAGATAATACCTGAAGGGTGATACAGTTAAGCTGAGCACGACCCTGATGGTACCCAATGGGTGATACGGTTAAGCCGAGCACGAACCTGCGGAAAAGACATATTGACCCAAGGGTGATACAGTTAAGCTGAGCACGACCCTATGGGACCCCAAAGGGTGATACAGTTAAGCTGAACACGACCCTGCGGGAGCAACCTAAGTCTAGTAATGAGCTCATTGTCTAGTTTAGGGTATTAAAGAGGAAAATAGCAAGGGTAAGCTATGCATTGACATGATTGAAAATGATGTTTGCATTAAGGATGAAGTATGAGATTATTTTTAAGTGTTTTGTGAATAAAATGAATCTACTTCGGGTTATATATGTTTACGAAATTAAAAATCAACTATAATTGTTCACATGTTTTCTTAATAAATCGAAGTAGCTGGAATGATGATGATGACACTGTATGATAAGTAAATTTTCACCTACTGGGAATTCTTTGGAATTCTCACTGTTTTAGTATGTTCCCGTGTCATTCCAGACAGGTAAATCGAAAGAAAGAGTTACAAAGTGAGGACAAGTTGGAAGATTTCTTTTAATGTTACGGACTTGTAGTATTTTGTTATATGCTTTGTAATATATGAACATTACTATTATTGTAGGGAATATTATTTACAAGTTATTACTAAGTTGTAATTTACTAAAGAGACCAAAAAGTCTCTACAGGCTCTATATAAGCGTAATTTTCTAAGATTGAGATAAGTTTTTCTTAATTGATTTTGGTTAAAAAATTTACATTAGAAAAGTTAACATCTTCTAGTTACTTATTATGACCTAGGCATAATATAGTAATTGGAAGGATGTTACATCCACAAAATCTTCATCTCTATGTGTGTATCTCTCTTCCTTTCCTTGGCCCATAACACTAGTCAGAGTGTGTCACATTTCCACCTCGAACTCCAATCTAGAGAAACAAAGAGAGAGAAAAACAAAAACAAAAAACTCTGAACAAATAGAAGAACATGGGGTGGATAAAGGCAGCAATTGGAGATGCAATTTTTGACATCAATGTGGGTTTTCATAATCTTAACATTAAGGATTGTCACAACTGAGGTAGCACTTTTCCTTGGCCTCTAACCTTTTTTCCTTGCAGGTCTCATAATCAGCACCATCCTAAACTCCATCTATGTCCTCACCATAAGCTTCATTGGAAGAATCTTAGGTGGTGTCAGCTTCAACCCTTCAGCAAGTATTTCATTCTACATTATAGGGTTAAGGCCTGACTCATCCCTTTGATCAATGGCATTGAGGTTCCCTGCAAAGGCATATGGTGGTGCTGTGGGCATCAAAACCCTTCTTCTAGTGATGCCATCTCAGTACAAGGACATGCTGAAGGGACGTTTCTTGAAGGTGGACTTGCATTTTGGTACTGTTGCTGAAGGGTTGTTGACTTTCACTCACAACATGGCTATCTTCTCTATGATGTTTAAGGGTCCAATGAACCCTTTTGTGAATGTATATTTGTTCTCTGTGACTACTGCTGCTTTGGCTATTATTGGAGGTGGCTTCACTGGGCCTTCCACGAACCCTGCCAATGCCTTTGGATAGGCCTTTGTAAACAACAAGCACAACACTTGGGAGCAGTTTTATGTCTATTAGATTTGTCCCTTCATAGGGGCTTTCTCAATTGCTTTGATTTTCATGTCTATGTTTATGCCACCAATCAAGCAAAAGAAAGCTTGAATTAGTTGAGCTTTGTACATTTTGATTGACTAATTGAGTAATAAATAAAACATTGCCTTTAGTTACTTCTTCTTCTTCTTCTTCCCTTGACACTTAGATTTAAGTTGTAATTTTGTACATGACTTCTATCTATCTGTTATTCTGAATATTCTGAAAGACTACTATGGTCTTGGAAATTTCAGTATCTATTATCTACTATCTATTATAAAAGAACATCTGCTAGTACACGTGTCACTCTTACAAAACACCTTAGCCATTTTTTCTGCCGTGTCCATCTCTCTTTCTTCCTCAACACTTTTCCACTTTTTCTTCCTCACCTTTACACTCACTCAGCCAACAAAGAAGCGCCATTGCAGCGTTATTCAAATTTGGAAATCCAGACTTCTCTACATATTACCTACACTGCCTATGAAAAAGAGCCTCTGTTACTTACTCTGCCTATGATGTCACGTAGCTGAGCTAGGAAGCTAAGAAGGTCATGTCCTACCTTACTGCTGTAGGTTGGTTGTGCTGCTACTCCTTTACCACAAGCACAT
>CM023952.1:9430567-9476970 GCA_013407115.1 Glycine latifolia
CATCTCCATTTTGCATTTTCATTCTGCTTCTGCTACGTTACTAACAACATCTCCATTTTCTGTTTTCATTCTGCTTCTGTTGCGTTACTAACATCTCCATTTTGCGTTTTCATCTTGGTTCTACTACCTTACTATTTCGGATTGCTTGTGGTAACTCCTGTAGCAACAATTTGTTCTATATCTATTTTAATGTTTATTTTATTACTATTATTTGGATTACTTAAAGTTATAACATTTTTTCTAAACCTGTTCGTTTGAACTTGTGAGGTATTTTTAGTTATTTGGTAATCATTTACCAAGTTCAGAAGATCATCTACTACCTTACTACTGCAGGTTGGTTGGGTTGCCACTATTATTTGTTGTATTTAAAGTTATAATGTTTTTTTAAACCCATTCCTTTGAATTTCTGACTCATTTTATAAAAGAACATCTGCTGGTACACCTGTCACCCTTGCAAAGCGCCTCAGTCATTTTTTCTGACGTGTCCATCTCCTTCTTCCTCAGCTCTTTTCCACTTTTTCTTCCTCACCATCACACTCGCTCAGCCCACAAAGAAGTGCCATTGCAGCGATATTCAAATTTGGAAATCCAGACTTTTTTACATGTGACCTATGCTACCTATGAAAAAGACCCTTTGTTACCTGCTCTGCCTATGATGTCACGTCGCCGAGCTAGGAAGTTTAGAAGGTCATGTCCTACCTTACTACTACAGGTTGGTTGTGTTACTAGTCCTCTACCACAAGCAACAACATCTCCATTTTGCATTTTCATTCTGCTTCTGCTATGTTACTAACAACATCTCCATTTTGCATTTTCATTCTGCTTCTGCTACGTTACTAACAACATCTCCATTTTGCATTTTCATCTTGCTTCTGCCACCTTACTATTTCGACTTGCTTGTGGTAACTCCTGTAGCCACATTTTGTTTTATATCCGTTTTAATGTTTGTTTTATTACTACGATTTGGATTATTTAAAGTTATAATATTTTTTTCTAAAGCTGTTCATTTGAACTTGTGAGACATTTTTAGTTATTTGGTAATAGTTTACCAAGCTCAGAAGATCATCTACTACCTTATTACTGTAGGTTGGTTAGGTTGCCACTATTATTTGTTGTATTTAAAGTTATAATGCTTTTTTAAACCTGTTCCTTTGAATTTCTGATGCATTTTTTGTTATTTTGTAATCATTTACGAAGCTTAGTATATCTCTGCTACTTTACTACTGCTGGTTGGTTGTGGTACTACTCCTGTATCAACATTTTCTTCTATATTCATTGTCATCTTGGTTTTAATACTACTATTTATTGGTTTTGAAGTATCAAACATTTGTAAACCTGTTCCTCTATTACCTGTTCAGTCTATGTAAAAAGAAGCTCTTTTACATATTATTAAAAAATGTTTATCATCTTATCAAAACTATTCTTTGTAGTGTGGGACCAAAACACTAATCGAGTTTGTTGTGTATGACTGATAATTGCTAAGCATACGTAAAGTTACATGTAAATTATCTAGCAATTATCTTATCTTTCCCTCTTTTAATGCTTCTTCTTGTGATTAAACCATAGGAATTAACTTCTTTTGAGTTTTTATCCAGTGGATGCTAAAATTAGTTGATTTATGAGGTGTTGGTTGTATTTTTTGTAGAAATTCACTGCAAAAGCATGGAAGGTGGATTCAAGGTCTGAAACTGCTCGCTCAACGCGATAGGTTCGTTCAGCGTGACAAGAGCTACTCGCTTAGTGTGACCAGCTTGCTTAGCGCGTGGTCATTTATCCAGCTAGACACTGAAGACACGCTTAGCGCAACATCTCGCGCTAAGTGCAACTGCGACACTGGGCTGCGTTTTAAGGCAAAAGGAGGGAAATTGAGGAATTTTTTCCACCAACTCTTGGAGACAAAAACCTCAGCACCTAGGTCACAAAGGAGACATCCTTCCACACCAATTTGGGTTGTATTCCATCATTTGTTCCACATTCTCTTCCATACAATTCCTTTCCTTGCCCTAATCTTTCATTTATATATGCTTCTCATGAAAATGAGAGGCTAAAACCCCCATTATTGGGAGCTCAACAATCAAACGCTTTGATGTAATGATTCTAACTATCTATTTAATGCTATTTATGCATTATTGTTGTTTTTCTAAGCTATATTCATGCTAGTGGTTTGATCACTCATTTGCATGCTTGTTATAGGATTTAATGCATTAAAAAATGGTTATTTCCTTAGAACTGAAAAATGCTTCTAAACAATATCATTTCTAGGGATAGAATGATCTTGTTTAGCCTAGGTCATCATCTTTAATCTTAATGCAAATCGGTTAATGTAACTCATGAAGGATTAGGAGCGAAATTAAGTGATTTAGGGTCTTGCACTTGAGGAATAAAAGTTAGAATATATTAGTAGATGAAGGTGAGTAGAAATAATATTGAATAATGGAAAACCTTTAATATTGCATCAAAGTTAGTTTCAGTTAGTTGAGTTCCCAACATTCATCGCATCGTATTTCAATCATCACCGCATTATTCTGAGTGTTTGTGTCTCTTCCTCTGTATTTATTACGCTTTATAGTTTATATTAAGTCAAATTTAGTTAGATGTCATTTACTCTACAAACTAAATCTATTAATAGATTATTTAGAAACAAACGTATATTAATTCTGAGTATAAGCCAAGTCCCTATGGAATCAACATTCGGTCTTACCGCTTCTTTATTACTTGGACAAATTGGTACGCTTGTCAAAGCGTTAACAATGACCTATCAAACATTTGTAAAGTTGTTTGTGTTATTAAAGCTATCTACCTTTTATGTAAACCCGTTCCTTTGTATTTGTGTCAGTAATTTTGTAAACCTATTCCTTTGTAGTATTTAAAATTTCATGAATTGGCCTAAACTTCTTAATTGCATGTGTAATACAACCAACATGCAGAAATCCTATTAAAAATGTTTTCCTTTTTTGTTAACACATATGATATACTATTTGTAGTTTCAAAACTTTCTAACATTTTACAAACCTCTTTGTCTGTAGTGATCAAACAAAGATTAATGGCTGCTGATAAGTTTTAAATTCATCTAATACTAGATATTTGGATCCATTTGTCTCATTATACATAACTTTTATTTGTGTATTTGGTTAGCACTATTCCGTAGATTGAATTCTATAAGCAAAATTAATGATAGCAAGGAAACTTGGAAGATTGTTGTTCGACTTATAAATATGTGGACTATACCAAGGTCATCTAAGTCTACCATTGAGCTAAAACTAATTGACAAGAAGGTTAAGTTATGTTATTTATTTCAGTATGTTGTGTCCATTGTTTGTTGTTAGTTGGTTATTTCAACGATTTTAAAATTGTTGTATTTAAATGTTGTTTGTCCAGGGTGATCAAATCGTAGCTCAAATGAAGAATGTTGATCATAAACTGCTTAACGTAAATTTTCAAATTGGTGAAACTTATGTAATTCAAAACTTTGAAGTAGAGAAAAATATTGGTCAGTACAAGGCTACACATCATGCTTTCAATATAAACTTTGTCAAAGCAACTAAAATTATGCCTCACAAAATACCTGAAATTCCTAAGGCAATATACACTTTCACAATGTTTGATGCCATTGAAAATGGTTCTGCCACACCTGATTATTTAATAGGTAACATTTTTTGTTGTTTAATATGTAGATTCATTAACTGTTAATGTAATTTGGTTGTTTAATTTTGATTTTTCCTTGAAGATGTTATTGGTGAGGTTGTTCAAACTTAGTGTCATGAGTTGTACTTTGTGGGAGACCTTGCTATTCAAATCTAATACCTGCATCCTTAACATTATTGTAGTTGCATGTTAATAGTATCATAATTGTAATTACATAGGAAGGACAATTTGATCCAAAAGATATCCTGGAAGCTCTTGATGTATTGGGAAAAACATTAGCCTTTAGATTCAAAGTTGTCCCTGGAAATACACATCATTCTGTTTCTCAGTTATATGAAGATGACACATTAATAAACTTTGTCCTTGCTTAGCTACCAAGCTCTGCCCTTCAGGTAAGGTTTTTAAAGTGTTTATTTAGGTGATAAAGTGAAATAAACAGTTACTAATGAAAACCTTATTATATTATTAAGGATGAAGCTGAGCCATCTCTTTTGTCAGCATCTCAAAATAATGATGTTCTTGATAGTGTAAGTGATTTGGTTTTTTTCTTCATTTTCATTGTTATTTAATTAGTCAGCAATGTGTTGTCACTAATTCAATTCAAATAATGTATGTCTTGCAGCAATGCTTCTAAGCCACTGCTGAGTCTGATCCAAGTTTATTATCTTCTATAACACCAGCCAAGCACAATTTGACCATCACTGATAGTTATTTGGATGATATACCATTTGAAGATTTATCACAAATATAATTATCATCTACTAAGTTGACAAAACATATCAAATCTTAGTGATAATGATTAAGCACTGTTGAAGACTTTTGTTGAATTTTTTTGCTTATTACGACGATCGTATTAAATACATTGGTTATTTTTGTTTACTTATGAGACATTTGTGTTGTAATAGATTGCTAAAAACAAAGATCATTCATGTTCTTAATACATGGCACTTATTCACATATTACTTCTTCCAATGTTAATCCATCTTATTTTTAATTCATGTTTAAATTAAAATGTCAAATAATTTATTTCTTTATTGGATGTATTATCTATTTGGCAGTAATGTCATTTATCTACTTCAACATTTTATCTGATAACATTCACACATATTTTGTGTACAGACTTTAGAAATTGAGGAAGCTGTATATCAAATGATACTTTAAAATTATGGATATCAAACTGAGGAAAGCAAGTTTTTTCCTAAAATCTTATGAATGTCTTAAGTGCACGTTCTGATATCATAATGGGCCTGTATTGGATGTGCATATGTAGTATACAACAACTGATATAGACAGAATACAAAAACATAGACAATTGAACTAATAAGTACAAAATTTTGGTGTGCAAAATCAGTATAAAATCGTATAGGTCTGCTGTGAAAATATGTAGTAACTTTTGGTTATGAGAAGATGGCACAGTAAAAAATATATATATGACCCAGTAAGCAAAAAGTAACTACAAACTCTACTACAAAGTGCCTAAAACCTGGCTACAAAATCAATATCGAACCATATAGGTGTGGTGTTAAAATATGTAGTAAGGTTTGCTGATGAGAAGATGATACCATGAAATAAAATATATGGCCCAACAAGAAAAAAATAACTACAAAATTTAAAGTCTCATTGAAGGTGTTAGTCCACAACCATTGTCTGAATACTCTGTTTTTTAACAATTTTTCATTGTTTATGTACTGTGCTTTAATACATTGTTTGAGTATTGCTTTTTTAACCATTTTTCATTGACTGAGCACTATTTTTTTCATTGTTTATGTATTGTGCTTCAATACATTCTCTGAGTATTGTTTTTTAAACCATTTCTAACCATTTTTCATTATCTGAGTACTGTTTTTTTTTTCATGCTTTATGTATTGTGGTTCAATACATTGTTCAAAAATGATTTTTGGAGTAAATAGATAAAATATATAGATGCAAAAATCATGGTCAAATTCTATGTTATTTTATAAGTTGTGTAGTAGGAATCCAGAACAACCTTTGTATCAATAATCATGACATTTTATTATCATTTCATGAGTACTCATGCCTTTTTGCTTGCATCTGAATTATGCATATGAAATAATAAGGCTTTTTTCACAAATTTATAAATGTTCTTCCATCACAAGAACATGTTTTTGTGTTGACTTCAATGCTCCAAAAACAATCCCACTATATAGTGAAGTTGAAGCAGTTTTTATCAATGTCATATATATGGAATTTACCAATATCTATTACAATGTATGTCATCCACCACATCTTTTTTGTGCAAATGGCTAATGCCAGTGGGTTCTGTAAGACTGTCATATTGATAACACTCAATTGCCAAATATTCTATATCTTTCTGTTTCTTCAATGCTGATTTTATTCAATCCTGTCTATCATATTAATTATTTGCTACCCAGACCAATTTTTGTATTCACTTTACCTTCACAAATTTCAAATTATTACCTGTTATGTTGTATGTGCAAAGTAGTAATAATGGATGCATATCAACTTAATCTGAAGGACATGACTGCCACCATGGTTGTCAGAATCGCGATTCTACGTAGAATCGTGGAGACCTCATAGAATCGAATCGTAAGAGTTTACTTCAGACAAAAATAAATAAATTATCTATATATAAATAAATAAAAAGAGTGTATTAATAAAAAAAGCAGTGTAAATAGCAATTACTAGCCCAGTTTTTAATAAAAAAAATGAACTAGAGGGTGTATATTAATCAAAAAAAGGGTGCAGGAAACAAATCACTTATGGATTTGGCCCAATACAAGAAAAACCTAATTTCTCCCCATATAAAACCTTAACTTTCCGCTGCTGCTGCATCATCATTTTCTCTTTAGCTGCTGCGCGTTCTGCTTCATTCTTTTCTTGTCTACTTTCGTTGCTGCACTGCGAAAGTTTATACTTCCATAGCTGAGAATGAAGGAGAGGTTGACAATAGAGAGGACAAGAATAATAATTGAAGAGATAACGTGTAGAAGAATATGTATCCTAATGGTAAGTTTATACTTGGCTGAGGAAAGTTTATACTTTATTAATCCAAATAACCATTGTCATACCACACGCACGAATTTTTTTACTTTATTAATCCAAAACGACGCCGTTCTTCATCAAGAGCAAAATCGCAAACTCTCCTCTGAATCGCGATTCTGCACAGAAACTTACGATTCTACCCCGAAAATGATTCTGGCTCCGATTTAAATCGCCGAGGGTCGCTGGACTCGTAAACTCGTGCGATTTTACGATTAAAATCGCGAGTTTGACAGCCATGACTGTCACCATGATGCACATTAATAGGAAATCCAGTGACTGCATGAACACTGTGCATGTTATTGACCAGGTAACCTGTTAACAATGTTTTGTGCATTACACAAGCCATTATGTAAGTTATAGATTTCCTTTTGTTTTTTTATGGTACATGTAGCCTTATGCAGAATTAGCAAGAGCTACGCAATCAGGTGGAATGATCATTTGGAGGCCACTTGGCATCTCATAGATGCTCATGGAAAACATCATCTGGTCAAGTACAAGAAATCTCTACAACACCCAGTAATTGTCGATGAATTGACACCTATTAGAGACTACTACAGTCTCCAAGGTAATCATCAGATTACCTTGAATCATTATGGATAGTCTGTGTTCTTAATGACCATCTACAAAAGCTCTTCTGAACCACAAGCCTTTCCTAAATGGCATTCACTTTACAAACTTAACTAACCTCCGTTATCTTATGCATCCTACTAAGTGAATACGAGGTTTCTTGCAGTAGTTTGGTAAGTTATTACATTCTACACGTTATAAGAATTTCTTCATTTCAATTTTGCTTCAATATATAAAATTCTAACAATACAAAATGGCTATTTCAGGATGTACCAAGTAGTATGTACTACTTCTGAAAGGATGCACAGTTCACACACATCAACTTTGAAGGAACAACACAATGCAAGATTATGTTCAACCATCGGCGAAAAAGTGCAAAAATCGGAGCTGGCTGGAAAACATTTGCCAAGGACAATGAATTGAAACCAAACTTTGAATTTATCATGGAGTTTCCTGATTCGACAAACAACATTGTGCTTTGGTACATGGGTTGATTGAAACTTTTTCAATTTAACTCAACCAAACCCTAAACTCTAGCTTTATTCTTTTTTTGTTACTACATTTATATGATGATGCTCTCTTTTGTAACTACAATTATCAACTTATCTTACACGGTTTGATTATTATATATTTCACATTATCAAGTCTTACTATATTTGGTTATGCAAAACCAACATTTGTATTCCTTTAACTCATACATTTAAATGTATAACTTACCTGTGCATCTGCTCGGGTACTATACTAGTTCTATTATGTATGTGAGTGCTAACCTTTTTAGAATAGTATTCATGATAAAGGGTGTGCTTAGTAATAAGAGTGAGACAAATGAAGAGAATGGACGTGAATGAGTTGCTTAAATTGATGACTAATAATTTTTTGCTGGATCAACCATTGTTGCTGTATTTTTGTGCAATTGGAAATGTTCTCTCATATAATTAGTGAAATAAAATATTGCTTTTACTTCTTCTTCCTTTTATTCCCTTGTCACTTGTGGTTAAGTTGGAAATGTGTACATGATTTATGCAATTCTGAGAAACCATTGTCGGTAGGGAAATTTCAGGATTTAATTTGATTGCTAACCTTTTTAGGAGTATTCATGATAAAAGTGTGCTTAGTAACACTTTGTTTGATTCGACAAAAAAATAAAAGAAAAGAAAACATATGAAAGAAAATATTTGAATTTTTTTTCATTTCTGTCATTTGTTTTCGGAGAAAGGAAAAGAAAAAAGTCAGCCACAATATGTCTCATTCCAAAAAAAGTTTCCTCTCAAACTGGAAAGAAAAGGCAGGAAAAACTTAAATTATGTACAAAATGACTAAAAATCCTCCTATTATTTTATTGGTAAATAATTTTTTTAAGGGTATTAATGTCATTTTATAAATTTATATTTTTCTTTCTTCTCATTTTTTATACAATCAAACAAAGGAAAAGAAAACTCATTTTTCCTTTCTTTTCATTTTCTCTTATAACAAACAATTAAATAATCATCTTATTTTCTATTCATTTTTTTTTCTATCTTTTTCTTTTCTTTCACTTTTCTTTCTTTTTATTTTCTTTTGTAAACCAAACATAGTGTAAGAGAGAGACAAATGAAGAGATTGGAGGGGGGATGCCGTCACAAGTTGTTATTGTGACTGCATAAAATCCTGGCCACAAAAAATAATTAAATATAGATTAAATAATAAAAGAAAATACAACTCAAGAAAATCTGGAACATTGGATCATAAGCACAGCAGGACCATAACCGCAGGACTCTGCAGTTATTTTTGAACAGCACAAAAAATAATTATTATATGAAAGTGGGGAACTTAATAGCTCAGCTAGACTTATATGTGATTAAAGGCAATAATCACGCATGTGTTTAACTCACTAGCTACATTTCTTGATGGACGTGTGTGTGTATATATATATTACATTACTGCATGAGGTATATTTCTGAAATAACTCAAATAAGTGACTCAGTAGCATTGAAAAGGACCCGCTCCATTTGCTTTTCAATTAATGCATTCACTTTCAAGACATTCACGCATTTAACAATTGGACGGTTCATATTTCATTTCGCTCAATCATCCCAAGAAATGTCAGCCATCCGATGATGTTCCATCTAACGGATATAAATGTGTTGAATACATAAATGCATAAGTATGACTGCACTGAATCCTGTCCGGCCCATTGAAACTTAAGGTTTATTCATTGTCTTTGAAGAGAAAAGAAAATGTGATAACATTTGTTCTTGTGTGCATCCAAGCACGTGATAAGAGAGAGAGAAACTAGCGAAGATTAACTCACAATATGATATTATTACTCAGGAAATCAAACTCTTACTATTTATACATAACTCACGTGACCACAATAATTTAATACTATCTGCTGCAATCAGCATCAGGGAATTAAAATTCAACGGTACTATTACAACCATAGAATGCAAAATCTTAGACTTACTGCTATAATAAACAAAGCTAGTATTCAGTAAAGGATTAAAACAGTGACAGGTGTTGAAGTTTCCAAGGGGAACTCTCTTTAGCAGGTACAAGAGCATATGATCTAAATGAAGCACACTTGTAAGCTGCCATGGAGTACAAAATTACAAATTTATTACATTAAAGACCTGAGATCATGCATAGTCGTCCTTTACAAGAGGGTGCATTGGTAATTTGAGCATGACCATTAGGCCCTCTTGGAGTGCCATGTTGCTGCTTATTAGTAGTTCTTCAAGTAGAAGGATCTGCATAGTGCATTGATGGCATGCAATTGGAACATATTTACGAGTCAGAAAATTGCACAAGGCCTCGCATGAACCTTTGTCCCATTTTATCAGGCTATCACCGCCACCATCGATCCAACTCATGGCTTCTAATTAGAGTTACATCATCTTAAATAAACCCGTTTTGTATTTCCTACTCCAAGTTATTGACAAAAATGGCATTAGCACCGTTTTCTTCATATCTCTTTCCAAGCAAATAATTAATGAAATTATATACAAGGCATTCATCCAAATATTATATGAACAATTTTTTGTCATAATATATTCGATGCCTACTTAGAGATAAAGTTGATTTTGAATAAAATTAATTTTATTTAAAATAAATTTTGAAATGATGTGATTTATATTTAAATATTTTCATTATAGAACTTAGTTAAGAATAAAATTCAATATAATTTTTTTATTTAACTCAAAAGCTACTTAAAACTATTTCAACTCAATTAATTTTAAAAACATGATCAATTTTTAAATCTTCTACAGCATAAAAAATTGATCTAAAATCAATTCTCGAACGTAAAAGCATACATACACCCAATATTTGTATTAAAAATAACTTGTGATCTTAAAATATTATATTAAGGTAGACCATTGTGAGTGTTTGGTTTGCGCTTGAGAACCTAAACTTATGTTCACTCCTCATGAAAAGCTACACTTGCTTGATTGCCAAATTATTTTTCTGATTGATTGAGTTGAACATGATTATGGTCAAAACTGAGGTATATCCCAAATCTATTCCTCTCTTGTTTTTCCATTAACATAGAAAATTTCAAAACATAAATTAAGTTACATTAAACAACTTCTAGATAAACTAAAGTTTACATAATTAAGTTCAACTAAATTTCATTTTTTCAATTGTAATTCGAACACACTAGGTGGTTTAACAACAAACCTTCCTTTTGTGTTTGTTTGTGTTAATAAATAGATAAATGATGACGGGAAAGATATCCTCTCTAATTTTGAATGAACTGGACAAAATCTCACAGTCATCCTAAAATTTGTGATAAATTTGAATTATAAAAAAAAAAAAAAAACATGTATGAATGATTGAGATGTATTAAACTGGTCACTATGCAGTTTTCCCAACTGAAAAGAATCCATGTCCATGATGAAGGCTAATGCCTAACAGCACACTTTTCTTAAACCGATAGATCGATCTTTCTGCAACAACAAACTGCATTATCTATTATACTCTCTTATTTAATTATTGTACAATAACTAATTAATGCTTGTGAGTTGGTTAGATCTTGACTGCAGACAAAGTTGGCTGAAGAGAATTTATTTTGATTTTTAATTAATTTTTTATTATTGGTTAAATTTATTAAAAACTATAAAATTAAGAGTAAATATAACTCATTAGATAAGAAGTAAAACTCGTGTAATTTTGTATTTTTAATAATTTTTATTTAAAATTATTGGTATGATCTCTTCCTTTTGATTATTCTAACAGGTTAAGTATTATTTTTATTAAGTTATATTATATGAAGACTGATGACCAATGAACGGTTGAACTGACATGTCAGAGTCAATAACTAGGCTAGCAGCATTAGAGGATACACAAAGAATATTCTATTACAGTTGGCATCAAGTAATTAATTGGGAGACTGGAGATCGAGTACTTTCCATTTTCCATGCATCTAGGTTTCGGGAAATAATTTACAGTTAAAAAAAATGTAAAAATACACAAACATTTTTTAGGAAGAAAAAGTTGGTTAAGGAAGATTAAAAGAATTCACAATTAAAAAATAAATATGTATAGTTTTGTGATTGGTTAGTTAATTTGTGCAGCTATAACACCAATTAATTAAGAGCTTTCTTCTATATTTTACTCTAGCAAATCGCTGCCCAAATCAAAGTACGTTTTTCTATTGGCTTATTCTATAATTTTAAGACTTCAATTCACAACGTGAAAACATTACTAGCCAATGACCTTTCCTTATATACAAAATCCAAGACCTGCCCCTGACCAGTGATGCACGCATCTTTGTGATGTGATTTTGGTTGTTGAAGAATATTTTATGACCCATCAAAGCATGGAAATGGTCGATCTCTTAATTTGTTTACTTCATTGTTACTTATTTTCCCGACATAGATTACAAAGTAATTAGCCACAACCACAGTTTTTTTAAGAGAGCCATCATTTTATTTTTTAAAAAAAGGGAAAACTTTATCATTTTACAAATAATGAATGAATAGGGATAGGAGGGAAAAAAAACATCCCTGAAGTCAGTTTAATAACCCAATTTGAACCTAATTTGGCATATGAAGAAGAATATTCGTAGTATCATACAAAAATAGCATAAAAGTACCTGAAAGCAACTGCTATTTGGTTCTTGAGGGACACTGAACTTTGATCCGATAGATCAAGGACAAGAAGCTAATGTTGCTATCAAAAACCACCTTTCACTGATGCTGGGGTTACTGATTGATACAATGGACCACCAGAACAACCTCCCCAGCAAACTGTAACAACAAACAACAGATCAATATATAGTAAGACCTCTTCATAAAAAATATTTCCATCATATTTCTATGCACAATGTCTTACATCCCATCAATTTGTAACTTTGGATTTTGGAGCATCTGAAGTCTGAAAAGTAGGGATATGATAGATTTTTCTTTTTTTCTTGTACTAAGTAGAAATTAACCACTCCAAGTATTTTGGATACTATAACAGCCATGGACTATATATATCAGGTATCAAGAACTGAGAAAACAAAGGTTTCTATAATAAGGTGAAGCATAGGTTATATCAAATATAATTAAAGCCATGAATTATAAACGTACCATTAATTGATCTCAGATTTTAAAGATGATGAAGATGTGGGTGAAGGAGGAGCAGCAAGTTTATTAGTACGGATACAGAGGGTTTGGCCCATTAGTTCTTGGCCGCTCCTCTTCGAAACGGAGCTTAGGGCTTAAACCTTAAATACTCTCATGTATGGTCGAAAATAGGAAAAAGTTAGAAATAAAGAAATATTAAGGGAAGTGGCTTGGTTCGTTGAACCTGGACACACACAAGAGTGGTGCATAGTACACAGGAACATGACTATGGGACGAGAGCTGTAAAAGGTTTGGTAGGTGCGCGCAGCATCTGTTTAACGTTTTCTCTTTTTCGGGAAACAGAATAAAACTGAAATTTAATAAAGTTTTAGAGCATCTTCACTGTTCAGGATATTTTGTTGGATATTATTTCTTAATAAATATTAAGACCATATTTAATGATAAATCTTAAATTAAAATTTTAGATATTTTTTTTTGATAAATTCAATAATTTAACGTTTGAAAATCTCTTAAAATCTCTTTTATATTTTTTTTAATGATAAATCTTATTTTCAACTTTTAGCAAGAAAGAAAAAAAATTATTTTTTTATTATTATGTAAATCTTAAAAATTCTTTTAAAAAATTCATTTTCTGTATTAAAGATTTATTATTTTTTTATTAAGAGATATAGTAAATAACAAATCTTAAATTTAAAATACTCACATGTGATTATTCGATCTTAAGAGAGACCAATCGTTAGAAGCACTCACACCTTAATTTCAGACTCGATGTTTAAGGGACCGTGAATCGTCTGATAAATACGCCGACCGAACATACAACGATTGAGCATCTAATTTTGGACTCAATCACATTCAACGACCGAACATACTATTTATTATATTTATAATTATATCTCTCATTATCAAAAATATCTTAAACATACTAAACATATTTATGACATTTTCAGAAAACACGATTCCAAAAATATAATTCCTAAAACAAACATGTATGATTTTCGGAGATAAAAATAAGATTTTGTATATCAAGCCCCCCTTACACTGTCAATCAATGGCCATTTTGAGTTCATTTTCAACCAATCTGATATTTATTATGCATATAAGGTATTTTTTGGTACATGAGGAAAGTAATATGCGTATAATGTTTAATGTAATATGTGTGAAATAATCAATCCAATTTAAATTTTAAAAAATAAATTGAATTTATTTTATATTCAAATCAATTCAAACTAATTATATTTTATTTTTATGATTGAATTAGATAACATTTGTTTTTCAAAAAATAGGTTCAAATCAATCACGAAATAACACTAACCTAGTCCAAGCACCAAGACAATAAAGTTGAGGGATTAATAATATCCTGCATTTTTTGTCCTTCTTTTTTTCATTTTTTATCCGTTAATAATATCCTGTATGCATATTGCACAGAATTAGAAATGAGAAATTAATTATTAAACAACGAAAACTCTTGAACAAGACAGTGATAAGTGATAAGCCCCAAAACTCTTTTAAGGCCGCTATATATAAAATTGATGGTGGCTGTTACTATATCCACTCTCCCTTTATACTAATCCACTCCCCCTTCTCTTTTTTTCCCCCAAACTACCCATTAAAACGCGGTCATCTCCGTCTTCCTCCCGTGTATAAGTCTCATTCAGAACAAGAAAACACGCTCCCCCTCAACACCTATCCACACATATAGCAACACAGATCGCAAAAATACTATCATACCCGTCATGGTTTAGGCGGACAATATTGCTATCATCATACCACGTGCTAAACTATATGCATATTTTTAATTCCTAACTGAACTCTGTTTTCTTTTAATGTTTTTAATATTTTTGTGTTTCCCCCAAAAACCATTTTGTGGTAAATGAGACATACCAAGTTTTTGTTCCCACCTTCAAGACACATCCATCATCAAAACAAAATTCTCGGATTTTTCTTCCAACAAATCAATAACCAAAACATGATCTGGACATTGAAACTTAACAAAGCAACATTTAAGGACAACTTTTGTTCTTCTATAAAATCAATGAAAACTAAATAAAACGCTTTGTTTAACTCTTGAAAACTGAAATTTCCTGGAAGAGAATTAAATCGAAGAGAGAAAGAAATGGGAGAAGAGTAATTAGCAGGGTAGTTTGAAAAATAAAATAAAAAGGGGAGTGTATTAGAATAAAGTGAAAGTGAAAATAGCAGCAGCCGATGATGGTTAGATCAAAATAGAAAGCAAAAGGGCCAGTTACCCAAAAACTATACGGCCATTGCTCCTGGCACCCCTAATAATTATTTAGACCCCTCACTTTTTTAAAAACTCGTTTTTCTAACAAAAATATCCCTGGACTTTGGCACTCCCCATCATATAAAGAAATCTTATTTTTGTTGTGTTAATTTTTTCAAAAACATTTAACAATAAAAACTTATTTCCACCGGGTTAATCATTTTTAAATCTATTTTTTTAAAAGTTAAACACAAACAAGTTTCATTATATATATTAAAATAGTTACCTTTTAATATTAATTAAATTAATTATTAAAAAATTGCATTTTTATTGAAATTAATTTAGTTAATTAAAAATTTATCTTTCTTATCTGTGTGTTAGGACAAAATGGAGAAAAATTATAAATTTAGTGGAAGGTTAGACCCATTAGTATTTCTATATTTCAAACGGTCCATTTTTAGTTATTTTTGTCTTAATTTTTTCCTTCCTTTTTTCACCCTTCTTTACTTTTATCTTCTTTTCTTTTCTTTTGTCTTGCCTTTTATTAATTTTAATCAAATTAACTACAAATAAATCAAATTAGTTTTTTAATAATATCATAATTAATTGAATAATTATGAATGCATCAATGTAATTTTGAATTTTGAAAATTGTTAAATTACAAATCAATTAATTAAGGTAACAAATAGAATATTATGCTGCTCTGTAATTATTTTGATTACCTTTTAAAAGTATCATAAGTATTCGAACAAATCACATTAATCACCCAAATAGAGTAATTTGTTATTCTGAAATTAAGGCGTGCGTGCGTTTTTGATAGAACATATTTATAAATAATCCTTAAAACTATTTAATAAAACATATTTATTAAATGCAATTTTAGGTAAAATTATTTTATTTATATACCTTCAAAGTTCAAACTATAAAAAAAATGTGATGGAGTCAAACAATATGCCTCACATATTTAATAATCCTTTTTAAAAATAATAATTAATCCTTAATTGTGAGCAATATTTTGTTTATCATTATAAATAATCCTCAGAAATACAACTTTGTATTATCAAAGAAATACAACAGAGGCACAAAATGGTGAAAGCTTCACTGTTGTTTCCTTGCTTGATAGTTTTATTTCTCGTAGTATCTGCAATCGCTATTTCTCTCTACTTGTATTTGGTGTTTGTCTCTTATACACACAGAATAAATTTATTATCAAAATGAGGTTTCATGTAATGCAAAATATTGTGAAATAATCGAAATGTTGATCTCATAAAACCATTTTTTTAATTAAGCGTTAAGGTTTTGTTAAGGCTTATTGGGTGAACAAATTTTGCAGGTTTTGTGAATGCATGTACGAAGTGCGAATATGAGAAAGATTGTGGTCGTTTACATTGCTTTGGCCCTCATTGCGTAAAGGATTGCATCGATGGATGTTGCGGTTGCAATTGTAGACCACCTAGTAAAATTGTTTGTCAAAGAAGGATAATAAAATAAAGATGAGGCTTCCATAGTTCAAAAATAAGATGCAAAAAAGAATTCATGCCTCTAGGGTGGAATTTGTTTGTAATAAGAGAAATTCAACTTAATAATAGCATCCGCAATTATTCATCGACAACATTCACATCTCATCTCATTGGAGACTTTGTTTTGCTTTATATGTGTTTTATATTGTTTCCAAATTTCAATATACACTAATCTGCTTGTTTGTTCCAAATTATTGTTGATTCTTCTCATGGAAATGGTTGATTCACTGCGTGTTTAATTATATTCATGTTAAATCTGTTAGACAAGTACAAATCATTTTTAATTTAATTAAATAACTATAATCTAGAATTTATTTACTGATCATTTGTAAATAGCTCTTTGTAATTAAGTAGTATTTGTTTTTAAAAAAAGAGTAGTGATTTGTTTGAATTGATTAACTCGAGAGACCCAATGCTTAAAATTTAGTTGTAGTCAGGATCGATCATCATGGCATTGTCTGGAGGTGCAAAGACCCAATGTTACAAGGTAATTAGAAAGTATTTCTTTCTTGGTTAATTAGTTTTTTTTGTCCGATTAGTATTATACATTCATAAATTTATATTAAATAAATTTTTAATCAATTCTGACTTATTAACATGTAATGTAATGGTATGGTAATAGACTTGAAATGTTTTTTTCTTTCAACAAAATAAGAAATACAAATCAAAACTCAATTTAAAAAAAAAACTAAAAGTTATATTTAAAGATTTGTAAATTTTAATATGAAATGATAAGAAATTGATGGTTGTATACTTGCTGCAGTTGGAAGATGCATTCACTACTACAAATAGTGTTTTTGATGACGGGTTTGTCGAAACCATCTTTGTTTCTTATGCGGTGGCATACTCGTAAATATGTTGTTATGTTCATCGTCAGGTATTGTGAAAACCATCTACGAAAATGAATAGTTTAAAGAACCGGTGGCATTTTTGTAATTAAGTTGAACTAATAGAAGTCGATTATGGGAAAATCGTCTTTGTTTTGTTACTAACAAAGACGTTTTTCACTTGAACCGTGTTTGATTTTTGAAATTAAAATGTCGACTAAACGACATTGTTAACGTTATGGAACAGAACCCCAACACTCCCTTGGCCTAGCCTCGTGCCCTAGCCTCACTCTCTTTCCATCAATTCATGTCTCTACCCAAGCATCCCTGAGTCTCGTGTCGTTGGTGAAAGTTGTGACCTTCAACAGGTATATATGTGTTCAATTTTCACAACAATATGTGCATGGTCATACAATTTTCAGGGTCGCGACGTGGTTATTCAATGATTGGTGTTGCGATTTACTTTGGGTCCAACCTGCGTCCTTCTTTGTTATTAAACACCTGCACTTTAATTTGTTTTATGTTGGATTTGGTGAATAGGAGTGACAAAGTGTGGAAGAAGTGGAATGGACTGGTCGACTGGTTCCGGATCCCCTTGACTCTGCTTCGACCTCCAAAAGGTATGTATATGTTCCTCAATATAAGTCATCAAATTCAAAAGAACAACCCGCTACAACTCATTATTACCATTGTCATGAAATGTGATGTGTGATTTGTAGTATGAAGTTGGTTTTTATGGGATAGCATATATATGAGACTAGGGCAAAAGTAGAAAATTAAAAACCACTCAGAAACAAATCCAAACTTGAGAAAATGCAAATGCAATTTTCCTAAACTAGAGCACATGCATGATGCAATGAAGTGATATTTAGGGTCTGTTTCGATAAATTTCTCGAAATGCACTTATAGAAAAGGAAAATAAGAAGGAAAAATGAAATTTTTTCTCTACAAGCTAAAATTAGCTTATAAATAAGCCTCTTTGGTGGAATCTACATCAAAAGAAAAGTTTACAGATTCAATGTGGGCAGAAGGGGTTGAGCCTACAATTACAAGTCTTCACTGTATATACCAAAACTACCACTAGGTAATAATGTAGAATCTTAATCTGTCTGGAATGTCCCTCCACTTGAAATAAAATGATACACGACTAAAAATCGTCTTCGTAGGCATGTACGAAAAAAAATCCAGGAGCAACAAAGACGATTTTTAGCCAAAACAGTCTTTGTATATAAACAAACAAAGACGATTTTAACTTAAAACCGTCTTTGTAGGCATGTAGGAGGAAAAAAAAGACAGGAGCAACAAAGACGATTTTAAACCAAAACCGTCTTTGTATATGTACATGCAAAGAAAGTTTTGGCTTAAAAATCGTCTTTGTAGGCATGTAAAAAAAAAGAATGTTCAATGAAGATGGTTTTGTGTCTTTGTATGTATACATACAAAAACGATTTTGGCTAAAAATCATCTTCGAAAGTATGTAAAAAAAAAGGTTAACAAAGACGATTTTTACAATCGTCATTGAATGTCATTGTTTTCGATGATACATGCAACAAAGTCGTTTGCCTATATTGTAGTAGTGATTCTTTTTGAGTGGTGAGAGAAATATGAAGAGGAGAGAGGGATAATGTGGGATGTAATAAGGAATGTGACGAAAAAGAAAAAGATAAATGGAAAGAAAAAACACAAGACTTATAATAAATAAAATTGTATATCATATAAATATGCACACAATAAAATTGTATATTCTTGTTCAGTTTAGAAATTATTTAATTCATTTTGAGAATTTTTAGATGTCATAAATTATTTAATTTATTTGTAATCAAATTACACGTATGTTAGTCATATCAAACTATTTAACTGAATTACTATTAAGAACCAACAAAAATATGTTTTATTTTTACCGTGACCAAATTAATACAAATTTTTTTATGAGAATGAAATTAATACTTTTTAAATTTTACAAAGACCCCAAACATATTTTATCTTAACTACTTTTTCAAGATTTATCAAACCAATGTTATTCAATTAATGTAATAAAACATATTTTTTAATTGAAATTAGCTATTTTTAATTAGAGATTTTGAATTTAAATTCTTGGGAATGCACTTGTGTTAAAAAAAATAATTTTATTATTAACCATAATCGAATTTCTAATGCTATATTTGAATAAAAATAACTGCACAACGATAAAATAAATTTAAACTCCAAAGATTTTATATTAATGTACGCATGGGACACACCCAGTTGATGGAATCCTAAGCTGAAAAGGATCTGCTTGGACGATCCTCAATTAACTAATAATAAAACACACATTCACATAATTTGTCAAACTTAATGAGAGAGATAGTTACTTACCATTCCAGAATGGTTGGGTTTTCTGTGTATACAGTATATAGTTGACATGTCCCTCGCACATCCAAATATGCTATGCATATAATTTTCAGCTCAAGGATAATTTGAGGAAGTAGGCATGTAGGTTCCTCTCCCAAAGATTTGTGATTAGTTGTGAGTCTTTGTGACTGTGTATAAAAGAATTCAGAGGGAATTACGGGTCTCCTTTCCTGTCTCCACATTCTTATATATATATTGTCCGTGACGAACCAACTGGAAATATAGTTTCATCTCTACTATATATAATACTAATATAATATATAAGATTGGCTCTTATTAATTAAAGAAGAAGAAAGAGATTGACGGATACAAAAAAGAGTTTCTTAGTGAGGCAATAAATAACTTATAATATTCTAAAAGAAAATATCACAACTTTTTATAAAATATATAGAATTTGTTGGATTTGTTAAAATTTATGATATTGGATATGATAATATTTTTGTTTCACATTTTATTTGAAAAAATATTATATAAAAACACAAATTAATCATATGAGAATAAGACAAAAACTTAACTTTTTATTACTCAAAAAATCATAGAATAACCTTTGTCCTAGGTATAAAGTATTTTAAAGGAGATAACATACTTATGCCTCTTTCTTGTTTCTCAAGCATTATCTACTTGTTGCAACAACTATATCATGCCATGTATTTTGAATTCATATTATTTATCAGGTACATCAATCTTATCCTACCATGTATTTTGAATTCATATTATCTATTAGTTGCAACAATCTTATCATGCCATACATTTTGAATTACATTATCAACTAGCTAACTTACTTATATATAATTTATATTTTGAATTCTCATAAAATATAATAATTATATAAATTATATTAAGATAATTAATATTAAAAAGGATATTTTAGGAAATTTTATATTATTTTACTTATGTTGTCCATTTTTAATCAAATAATGTACATGATAAAAAATTGTCATGTAATTCAAATATTTGTCCTATATTGTTGTCTTTGTAACAAATGCAACAATAATGTCATGACAAAAAGAACAATCCAAAATACTTAAACTTCGACAAATTACAATTATCCTCTGTGCATTTTTCATTAAAAATGCTCTATGATTGTTTCATTGTCAATACTATAAAAAATATTGTCTATGTATATAACCAAACAATCATTCAACCATTCATCTTCTCTTATGAGATTGTACATTAAATTCTTCACAAAATTCATTGCAGAGAAATGTCTTAAATGATAAACTCTCTTAATCCCTTTCTTGTTGCTTTGTTTAGGAATTGGGATGAAGTCACTCAAATGAAAATGTGTAGTGTAAGTTGGTAAAAGAATCATGGTGCTTTGTTGGATGTCTATTAGAGGAGTTGAAACATTTAAAAAATTAGGTTATTATTTTGGTCCTCTAATTTTTGTAAGGTTCAATTTTGTCATTTTATTTTTTAAAATTTAATTTGATATCTTAATTTATATATATTAGGTTCAATCACTTTATTTGTATAATTTCTAATAGGTTTTTATTTTTTAAAATGGGTTTGATGTGATGTCATTTATTGAAAATATGTAGAGATGACGGAAGAAAAATGTGATCAATTTGAACTCATTTTAAAAATTAAAAAACTTAATTGAACATTTTAAAATTAAATAGATTAAATTAAACCTAAAAACAAATTAGAGAATTAAAATAGTAATCAAATATAAAAATTGAAAGGATACAATAATAAAATTAGTATCAATTTATTTTCTCTTTTTTATTTTTTATATATTTTAAAAAATTATTTTATAGGATAATATCTATTTTTTATAGGGGGAAATATTTTTTTATTACACATATATAAGTAAAATAAAAATTATAGTGAGGACAATTATATTGTTCCCACACCATATAATGTGGATCCGTCCATATATATATAATTAGGGCTTTAACGTTATTTATATTTAAAAAAAAAAAGGTTTAAGAACAACAAGCAAATCTACAAGTCAAGAACAAACAAGCCCGCGGATGAGCAAACTTAGATCTTGTAGGCCTCACCTACAACGCATGATTGGTGGATTCTCTAGAAGGTTCATCTCCTTCATGTCTTTGCGCTTCCGTGATTCTTGAGTCGTTGAATTTGAATATAAGATTATAAGCCCAAGTTGAGTCACGCAACTGTGATTTACCTGCGCCTGAACTTTACATAGGAGGATATTTTGCATGTTTGAATTGAAATTAGAAATATTGTACTCGTGTTTTAATATTTACAACTAATAAAAATAATATGAAAATAAAAGTAAATGTTCTAATCCTTTAACAAAATTATTTTTGACTCAAAAGTATTTTTTCATTTAAAAACCAAACATGCCCATCAAGTATCTATTGTTTTCATTAGTTATTTTGGGGAAGCCTTTTTATTGACTTGAACATCTATCTAAGCATGTGTTCGGTCGAATTCTCAAGAATCACATTGAAATATTAGTGACCGTGATTTCATGTGAATTTTTACATGTTTAATTTTATGTTAAAAATTAATTTTGAATCTAAACTTAGTATAAATGAGTTGAAGTAACGTGTAGCTTTTTGTGTTAGATAAAAAAAAATACTATTTTACTACTAATATACTTTTATAATTAAAATGTTCAAATATAAATCATACTAATATTATTTTAAAATTAATTTTAATCAAAATTTTTTTTATCAACATTCATGTAGAAACATGGTAAGTGCCTTACACAAGAGTACATTAATTATGAAAGCATTCTTTGTTCGAGAGAGTTAAATGGATCCAAAGATAAATTTTTGATTTTTGAGGGAGCCAACGAAGAAAATATATAAGATTAAATGTTAAAGAAGAAAAGTACAATTAAATTTTAAAATAGTATAAAATAAAATGCTAATCTTTTATTTAAAAATTAACAAAATTATGAAAGAGTTATATAGAGGAAGCATCATCACTCTTGGCCTTGCAAGCCACTCACTGCACTTGCACGGTTGCACCTTTCCTGCATTACTCCGCTATCGCAGAGGAGTCCAATTAATCACCTGTTGAATACTTGAACGTTGAATCTCAGCTGGTACATATAATTTTCTAAGTAGTAAAAAATAATAAATTTTATTCTTAACTCATATTGTTATTAACAAAACTCTTTTTAAAAGAAATTAATATTTATTTATTTACATTTCTTAAAAATATTAATAATGATGTAATTTTGTATTTGATGTTCATGTTTTAATTTTTTTTTTGTAATGAAGGTAAACCAAATTTGTATTTAAACCTCGTGATGCATGCCATAACCGTGCCTTCACGATCATATTTCAAAGTTTATGATAAGAACTATAATTCTTATAAAGTGGTCCCTTGTTAGGACTCGAGTAAACAACCTAGACCCAAGTTTAGGGCTTAGAATCAGATGGGGAGGGTATCTACCGAGTGAAAATCATAAATTCAGAGACCTCAATTTATATTCTCCAACTGTTAAAAGGCATCGTCGTGTTGGCAGTGGTCCAGAGTGGTTGGTGCAGTTGATAACAATTTAAATTAATAACTACATGGGCAACATTTAAAAAAAGTGAATAAAAATTATACTATGTGCCAGGCCCAAGGGCTATGCTCATCTAATGTCTGTTTCAACTACCACCTAATTTTTCGCCGCAGTGTAAGTACAAGTTTGGAAAAGTTGAATTTTAGTTTATTTGAGCTTACTTAATGCAATAAATAGATATAAATCATTTTGCTATTATTTGGATGAGCTTATCCAATGAGTACATAACCCTAATATAAATTAAATGAAGTTAAGGTATATCGTGTGGGAAGAGATTTTATTTTAATTTCTGCATAATATAACTTTAAAAAGGGATAATAAACTTTAAGCTTAATTAAATTTCATATTAGAGATTGATCATATAATTGATTTAAATTAAAGGATCGAAATTTATGGTTATCTTAGATATGATTGAAGAGTTAAACCCTAATTATAGTAATCACAAAAAAATATTATTGTGTCAATCATGTGTGCGTATGAGTTTAATTTAGGATGTATTGCTGGTGTAACTTTTTTTATAATATTGATAAATAAAAAAATATTTTTAATATAATTTATTTAAGTAATTATTATAAGACAAATACTAACAAGTGTTCCTATAGTTGGAATACAAACATTGAAATTAAAAGAAATACTAGAAATTTAAATTATTTAATAAACCTTCTAATTTATTAAATATTTAAATAATTTCTTATAATTTAATCTTTTTAATGAAGTCTTTCTGAATTTAGTTTTTTTTAAAATACGTCCCATTCGTTGATAGCCATTACCATTTTTTTAATTCTTAGTCATTATCATTTGATAAACTATAAGATGTTCAATTGTGATTTTCATCAAATAAATTTCTATAAATTATCTAAGCTATTTATGAGTGTCTTTTTTTTTTTTTTGGTACAAACGCTATTAATAAGTGTCTGCAATCTAATGGAAGTTGGAAAAATCTCAATGATTATTATCACTTTCATAAAACCAAATGCCACGCCACTGGGTTAATTTGTCAAATAGACTGAGTTAGGATTTGATATGTTGCAGATTCTAGTTTGCTGTTTGCACTCGTCTTTTAATTTGATGCAGATAATCGTTAGATTTTATGAATACATTTTAGGATTTTTTTTAGGTTTAGAAACTCATCATTTTTTATCACTGATTTTTTTTCTCCACTAACAAAAAAATCATGGTCATAAATCTTGTAATAGGGCAAATGTAGCGATAGCTCTAGACTCCAATTACTTAATGTCTCAAAAAAACAATTCCACTTTTAAAACAATTATTTCCTGCTGTTGTTAATATAAGACACAATCTAAAAAGAATTAGTCATCTTTTTTATAAGACATTTTATAATTCCTGAAAATAATTATTATTTATCCTTATTAAATACTTTAAGTAAATATTCAGCAAAAAACAATCTTTTTATGTGTTATTTATTGATAATAGTGTATAATGCGCTCATACTTTAATATTTTGACATCACTCATAATAAGTTAATGATTACTAATAATTATAAAATTTGTATTTAGTAATATTAAAAAACAAATAATACCAACTAATTTACTTATTCTGGTATGTGTAATTCTATTATAAATGTCTTATATATTAAGGACCGTATAGTATATATTATTAATTTCATTTGTCAATTAATAAATGTTTTATAATATATTATTTTCTTTTAATTCCATTACTAAAATTATGCAATCTAAAGATATTTGGTAAATGTTGAGGTGGATCTTTTGAAGAGATTTAATTACTTATTCAAAAAGTTACAAAAAAATATATTTTGCATTTACTTCAAAAGGCTATTTATTATGCCCTGCGTATCAAACTCCACCCCATATACAGAAAAGGCTATATGCATTGAATTTAAAGATGCTTAGGTAAATGTTGTTTGCAAACACTAGCCGGTGTTATTAGGATATTAATTAAATAACTAAAATAAAAAATATTTTTATTGGAATGCATAATTATGATATTGATGATATTTTTTACACTCTCTTATAATTTTCATAATAAATATTTTCACATCTTATTTTCTTAACCAATGTCGACGTTGATTAGCAAGATACAATGTTATTATGCGCATTACCGTTTTTACACTTTGAACCAATTATGTATTGAATTTAATTTAAATATACTTAAAATATTATTCAATTATTAATTCTCATGTATCATAAGATTATTCACTCTTATAACAAATATTTTAGAAATTTTAGTCATGATAATTTTTAATTAGTTAATATTTAACAATACATGGAACTTATGTTTTTTTTTAGTATAACAATATTTACTTCAATAATATAGCAAAGTTCATTATCGAAAAAAAGAGAAAAATTAAACTAAAAAAATAATAAATTAATATCTGTCTGTTGTGTGGAAAATCTAATACTATATTTTGTAAAGATTCACCAAGCTGAACCACCGGAAGAAAAAAAAAGCTACAAAAGAATTAAATGCAAGAAATACGGGCCCCTACGTGGTGGCTGGTGGCTTCGTGGAAGATGGAAAATGGTTAGTCAAACAGTGCACACGTACATAATAAGCACAAATCAATCCGTTCGGTTTTGATGTTTTGTTTTTCCCCTTCTCCACACACAGCTACCATTTCATGGCTCAACTCAAGAGGGGCATGGAAGAAATTAAACCAAACTGATTCTACCCTCCTTGTATATTTATAGCCCCTCATCTCACTCAAGATTTTTTTTATATAATATTATGATACACTATTTGGTCTTTAATTTCCTTTCTCTGAAGATCATTAAGAAAAGCAAATTAAGAGTGGTGAAAAGTGGCATAATCAGCATCTGGGGCACACATGGAGAAAGGAGAAGAATCAAAATCCATAAGGGTCATAGGTGGTGATGGGGGAAGTGTTGTATGAAGCACAAATCAAGGTATTGGCGCGCCTCAATTTGAAGACATGGTTAAGATGAAAACCAGCCATGTAGTTTTAATTGAGCCGCGTCAATATCTCATCTTGCACTTCTTTCCATCTCCACCCCTCAATTTCAAATCCTCCCTGGTATGTTCATGTTAATTATTTCTCCAATCCTCATATTAATTCTTTTTTTCCCCTCTCTCTCTTAATTATACAGTTGTCCTTAATTAATTTCCCGAGTTATATACTGTATTTCTTTTCAAACATATGCATATGTATCTGTTTTGTGTGTGTATAATAGTGAGAATAAGGTTAATTTACACCTGGTACTTTGTGTAAAATACTCTAACTCTTACCATTTAGCTGATTCTAGTAGATTATGCTTCTCCACCTGTCTTTGTCTATCCTCACAATCAAACAAATGGATTGTACGTATTTGTGCAGAAAACAAAATTTAAGTTAATTTTTTTAAGGCAAGTGGATATACACATGTATAAACATGTATAATGTGCATTTCTAAGATTAGTTGGACGGTGGGATTATTAGCTATTCCAATATACTGATGTCAATCAAAATAAAGCTAACCAATGAAGACCTTTTTCTCAGAGAAATTCAACAGAAGACTTGGGCTATGTTTGGTTTATCGTTTGATATCCTTCAACTTACATTTGTCAAGAAAATTCATGTTGGGTAATATGTTTGATTTCTCACAAAAGTATCTTTGCTCACCTACATTTGGAATATGACGCCAAGTTACAATTGAAAGCAAAATCAAGATTGTTTTTGCGAACTTTGCAAAGTAAAATTCGTTCAAACTAAAGCTTGAATAATCCAAATATGTAATTAGTAGGTGTAATTAACAAAGATATTCATTAAGCAGAAGAATTATGCAACACGGTATGCCTATGTTAGGTAGGATGTATAGATATTGATCTTGGTCACAAAATCTCTATGTTGCTTGCCACCAACTTTTCTTCTCCACCTAGATTCGGTATCTTTTGTCTTCTCATATCTCTATAATTAATAACCCTGGGAACCAAAACATCTACCCCACGAGTATTAAGAACTTCTGCTTCCTCTAGGCACGTTGCTAGTTTAACAATGATATGATGAGAAATTAATGCATATATAATGCTCATTAACGTCAGCAGGAGTAGGTAAAATTGGCGTATCAGGTCGGCCATCAGAGCTTGCACTATCCATTATTCTATTGCATTATCTTTTATACAAAAAATAGAGAGAATCCTAGAAAAAAAACAGCAATTCAAGGAAATTAACAATAATAAGCAGAAGAGAAGACAAAGTATATTTAGGTGCGCCCTTTGAAAAAGAGTATATATATATATATATATATATATATATATATATATTCTAAAATTAAACATAATTTTAATTATTGCACCAATTAATTTAACCTTAAAATGACAATTTTAAAATAAGCATTTTTTTAATTTTTTTAAAATAAATATTTTAAAAAATAGATAAAATTTATTTCTTAAAATAAGCAAAAAAAGTTATTATTTTTTGAATAAAAGTAATGTAAATAAACACACTAAGAAAACATAAACTTATTTAGTTTATTAAAACAAATATATTTTTATAATAAATAAATTTAAACAAACTGATGTATTATATAAAATTTAAAGATAAATTCCTCGTCACATACTCATTATATATAACAACAGCAACAAAATCTTTTTACATTAAATAAGATTAATTATATATATAAATCACACAACATCATTTAGTTAGTTCGATTAAAATTAACAAACCATCGAACTTCATAGCTGATTAAAAATTTCACTTAGTCTCAATGCTCAAATCAAGGAGGGTTGTCTTAGGTCTTTAGTAGGCACATAAAACTCGTGGTTATATTGAAGATGAATCACTCACAGACTCACTTTGTAAATTGGGGAAAAAATTGTAGTTTTTACAATTATCTTTGAGCGGTACTTCCATAAAGAATTAATGTCATCTTCTCTAGCTACTCATCTGAAATACTTAATGTCCCCGGTGTCGATGCCAGTTATGTCAAATAATAAATATATGCAAGTAGAACTATAAATTCTCTGCTATGTTGAGGGGGTGGGGGTTGTTGTACCACAAGTGAGGGATACTCGTGATATTTAAGCGAGAGAAGAATAATGAGAATGATGTTAGGGACTGGTTACAGGGAGGGGACACGGGGAGAATTAATGAAGGGAATCAAATCAATCCTTCATGGTTGAGCTATTCACAAAAAAGCTAGCTAGCAATGCTCTTGAAAGTGCAAACTCAAGTGGGGCCTGGTATCCTTTACTTTTTTTTTTTTTTTTCTATTGTGTTTTTGCATTAACTTCCCTACCATAAGTTGTGTCCCCATATACATAGCTAGCGGAGGGGCAGGCATTGTGAATTGTGATGTTTCTCCAACTATCCTGTCCTTTTGAGATTCCAATATTAACTCATGCAAAAACTGATGAAAAGGAAAAAAAGAAAGGAAAAATATTGAAAAAGACTTAATTAATTAGGGCTTAACTTTATCGTCAACATGGAGGGAAGGGAAGTTCGATTTTGAGGAGAGGGGAAAGCAAGCCAATCGAGTGGTCCACTAGTCAATTGCACTAAGTGCAGTTTCTATCACACGCTTCTAATTTTTTGTATTGTTTATTTATATATAAATATATATTGTTTACCCGTTATAATAGTATACAGGAAAAATAGAAGCGTGTGATTTATTTTCTCTAAATTAAGAGTGTCAAAATGTGACGAACTTGAGGGGTTGACCTAATTAGAACAATATAAAGTTAAGAGGTTCAGTTGTTAAAATTTAGGTTGGGAATTATTTTAATCTAACCTAACTTGGTTTGAAGTTTTCTTAGCTCGATCGATGCTGGCTGATCCGTGGTAGAGCTGGCCAGCCCATTCATCTTTTATATATATATATATATATTCTCTTATCAATCTAGTTTTTGTTCCATCTTTATAAGGGGACTATATTTAGGTGATGTTATTGATAGGAACAAATGTGTATGTCTAATATTCAATTTGTCATGTGATTAATTTTAGTAAAAAATTATTATTTATTTTATTATTATTTTTTTTAAATTATTAATTTGATAAGTAGTTGATTAAAATTAGAAATTTATTATCTTGATAAAAATTATGATATTAAGAAACAAGTCCTTTATAATTTTAATCTAAATTATTTTGATCGTAAGATTATTGTGAATAGAACATCAATAATTCAAATAGATTAATATATGTAATCATCTTTCTTGGATAAAGATTGATAAATTTCATTTAAATTGCATATATAGATTATATATATGTGGATGTCATAATTGAACTAACTCAATTGAATATTTCTAATAGTTAATATTACCTTTATATGTCAATAAAAAGTTCCCAATAAGAAATATAATAGTTTCCTTTGACATGAGATTATCATAGTAATTAATAAGTTATTTGTTATATTTTAATTTTGGAGACTTAATGTCTTAGGATACTAGTTGAATGAATATTGGATATGATTAAATACTTGTAAAATTAATGATTAACCACAAAGGAATCCATCAATTCTAGGTAATGAGTTTGAGCTCTATGATATAATTAAGACCTTAATAAGTACAATTGAATAAAAGAAAGAAAAAGAATTTTTTAAGTCATTCATTGATTAAATATAATGTGTTAATTTATTAGATACTCTATAGTTAACCTTGAGCGGTAAATGATGGAAGAAAATATTGTATTATTCTTCTATTGGTTCTTGAAGGTAAAAGACGTTTACTTCATGTTATTCGAACTTAAAGAATATTGCTAGATGCCGACCTTAACTAGTAAATTAGTTATGATTAATGTATTATCGGTCATATACAAACGAGTGTTTCAATTTTTACAAAAAAAAATAATTTATTTAATAATTAAATTATAGAATTTAATTTAATCAAATAAATAATTTAGTGGAATATTATTATATTCTTGGTAGCACTAAGAATATAATTAATATAAACAAATAGTATTATTTTATAAATGTGAAAATTGTTCATACAATAATAATAAGATTCTTACATATCAAGATTAAATCATGTGATTACTTATCGTAATTAATCATGTGATTATTTATAAATTATCTTTGTCTTATATCATGAAGTTTCTTAAGATAAAAGGATATGATATTTTTTTTTCCAAATATAAAGATAAAGAGATTTGAGGTTATTTTAAATAAATCTTCCCATTTTGAAAAAGGCTCAAATCCATTTTTTTAACATTATAAATAGAAGCATATATATGAGATAAAGTGTACCAGACACAAAAGTTTAAACTTAGTTTTAGACTTAAAAAATAAAAAGAGAATTTGTTATTTAAAGTTTTACTCATCAAATAGTTGAGAACAAATATTGATTTCGGTGTGGATACATATAGAATCTTCACACTGTTAAAGAAAATTTTTGTTACTTAAAAAACTCTCATCCAAATACACAAACTTATTTTTATCTATTTATTATAATTATATATTTTTAAATGTAAAATAAATTTTAATTTTCTATTATAAATATTAAAAACGTTTCTATATAACTATTAATTATTTCTATTGAATATTGATGCTAGAAGTTAATAAAGGACTTGACACCTTTCTTTATGTCAATCTAAGCAATTAATGACGTGAGAGGAGCATCATAGATTCATCACATTATTTTCGTGGGTCAAGGATTAGAGAGCACCACTCTTGGGTTTTACATGCTGCTACAAGTCGATGATTTGATTATAATCCTGCTCTCCAACCTTTTGTCATGACTCCTAAGAAAATCATAATCACGAGGCCCACTAAAGCAGATACGTTTGGATTTAGACAAAATTAGGGCCATCTTTACTTGGTGACTTCCCATTTATAGTATTTATGAGAGAGAAAAAATTAAAAAAAAGTATACGGAAGCTAATATATTTGTACTTAGTTGATAAAATAAATGGAAAATTTTGACTTCTAAAAAATATTTTTCTATTCAATTCAAATTTTAAATTTTTATTTATTTCTCTCTCCAAGTAGAATGATTTTTTTCCTATACTAATTAAATAAAAGATTAAAGGCACATTTTTTTTTATCCTTAAAGGCCTATGTTATTGAAAGGTAGTGTGTAATGTTTTTTTCTTTTGGATTAATTAAGAAAATGGAAGAAATATGAAGGATAAAAGTAGAGTGGGAAATTACGTTGTTTGGATGAATAGAAATAAAAATAAAAGAAATTAATACAATTTAGTGAAAAAGATAGTAGAAAGAAATAACATAAATTATGTAAAGATGTTTTTCTACTCGTTAAAACAACTTAATTTTTAATGTTATTTTTTAGTAAAAAATATTTATTATTTGTTATCTTTTATATTATATTTTAAAAAATTAAACCAAGAAAATTAAAAAGAGATAGTACATATTTCCCTCCAATTCTATTCCAATCTAGAAGGTCAGTGTTTTTCTGGTAAGTCTCGGATAAATAATTTCTCTCTTTGCTATTTCTCCTTTCAAATTAAAAAATGGTAAGAATTTAATATTTCTATCTTATCTTCTTCCTTATTTTCTTTCACTCTATTTACAACCAAACAAATAAGGGATAAAGAAATCTTTGATGAGAAATGGTCTTTGCTTCATTTTTATCCTCTTGTGTTCTCTTTAATTTATAAACAACTACAAACATCTTATCGAACGTGTTTCTATTTACGATGTTGATTAAAGAGTATTTGTTGCCACTTGCCAAGCTTAAAAATGTGCTTTTCATAATAAGAATTTTTTTTTACTGTTTCATAATAAGAATTTAGAACATATTTAGGTAACACTCGTAAAAAAAACATATTTAAGTATTTAATTGAATAAGCATTTATCAAGTGCATTAATTTATAGATAAGTTGTTTTTATAATTACAGAGAAAATAAGAGTAATTAAAATGGCTTTATATAACTTACAAGTTGTTTTCATAAACTATCATAAAGACATTATTGAAAGAAGTTAAAAACAATTTATGAATACATAATAAGTTCTTTTTATAAGTTATGTCACATACTTATACATATACTTTTGTCACAAGATAAGTTTAAATAGTTATTTTCAAATGGATCCTTATTCATATTTATAAATTTTCGAACAATCGGGGCCATTATAGTGTTATCATTATACAATAGGTTATGATTATATGTTTTCTTCTTTTTTTTTTTCCAACGAAGATAAGTTCTTCAATAATACAGTTCATAGAGTTTTCTTGATCTACACTTAAAACTTATAGTAATTCTAAAAGAATTTAATTTAAACACAAAAAGTTAATATATTGTTATGCAATCATAATATAAATGTAAAAAATTAATTTAATTAAAAATATTATTAGATTTGTTATTTCATCTGGAGAAGCAATCATTTTAATTGGGTGAATCGAGAGATCATCTCCCTACCTAAATCTCTTGGGGGCCTAAATATTAACCGTTTGTAAGGTTAATATATAGTGCTCCTGGGGAAGCATACTGGGGATTTTTGTGAGGTTAATATAGTGCTATAATACAAGTACTTACGTCTAGGTTCTACCCGTCGAACTTCCACAATCAATGGGACATCATACACGTGGAATTCTATTGTTAAAGCCATCAACCATCTTGAGATATTTCTTTGTGGTGTGACAAATGGCTTAATGATGATTACCTTGGTCCTAGTGTCTTTCGTTCATATTTTTTATTCTCATATGTGTTAGATACATCTATCAAGATGGTGTCTGACATTTTGACAGATTAGCAACACAAATACCTCTAGAAGCCAAGAAAGAATTCTAGAGTCTCATTATCAATGAACATATGGAGGATGTGATTATACGGGGTCCCTCGGGAGCTGGTGTTTTTACTATTTCTGTTAGAAAAGCTATCTAAACTATGATCATCCTCAAATAAATTGTCCTCATCAGAGGAATGTGTTGAAGTCTCGTATAATAGATAGTTTGAGTAAAAGAAAAATATGTTGAAGTTTTAAGTTGATTAAAAATAATGTCAAGATAAATTATATATTAAAGAGTAATATTTATCTTATAAGTTAATTTTATATATTATTGAATTAAGATCAAAACTCAGTTTCTGGCATAGTATAAGAGCTTACCATAAACTCATTGATGGATCTCCTATGTTTGTCATGCTATGGCGGTGGGCAGTAGTGGACAAAAGGAGAAAACGTTGACAGCTTCTTCTACCTTTCAAATGGCTTATTGTCGATAATCCATCGCCCACCCCTCAATTTGGAAACTGGTCCTGGGTCTGAAAATTGCAATTACATAAAAACATGAAACACTTTTTTTGGCTCACCTTTCATGTAATCTCCCTATTATGATTTTCGTGTCTTTAGATACATGTCTTTTGTTTCTTCTTGTATTGTAACCGGTGTATGCAAGGCCAGGAGACTATTTTTCATTTATTGTGTGATTGTAATACCTCTCGCAAGGTGTGGCAGTAGCTCAAACTTAATCGTACTTCAGATTTCTATACTGCAAATTACATTGAATGACTGGTGGCCAACTTGAACAACTCTAACCCCTTTTGCTGTCTCGTGTTGGATTCTTTGGAAAACATCAGATGGAGGGTCTAGCAAATTATTAACCAAGTGCAGAGGTATAATTTAGGATCATCTAGGCAATTGGATCTCAGCTTTCTCTAGTGCGTGTGACGTCACTACTAGCCTCAAGGCAGATTTTTATGCTATTTATATGGTCTTCGTAAGGCATAAAAAGATGGTTTCGGACACATTATATGTGAATCAAACTCAAAGCTCGTGTTACATCTCACCCAATATACACTGTCAATGAATTTCATCCCTACTCTCCTTTGATTCAAATTATTTACAAGCTCAGAGATTTTGAATGGACAGTCAATTTCAAGCATATATGCCCTTTGGCAAGGCAATGCGTGTGCCTATTGATTTGCCAAATATGATGCCATGCATGGAGAAACTTTTCTTAGTTGGAATGTTTTCCCAACTCACTTACACTAATACAAGATACTAAAATAACGACGGTTCTAAACCTCCTTATGAAGATGGTTGTACAATTGTCGTTATTGCGTGTGTCATTGAAAATCATAACATTCGATGACGGTTGTAAAAACTGTATTTGTTGATCCTATTTTTTTTTGTTACATGCTTTCGAATACGGTTTTTAAATCAAAATTGTCTTTGTTTGTTTATATACAAAGACAGTTTTACCTTAAAATCATCTTCGTTGATCATTTTTTTTGTTTTTTCTAACATGCCTATGAAGACGGTTTTTAAGTCAAAATCGTCTTTGTTTGTTTATATACAAAGACAGTTTTGACTCAAAATCATCTTTATTGATCCTATTTTTTTTAACGCTTTTGAAGACGATTTTTAAGTTAAAACTATCTTTGTTTATTCATATACCAAGACAGTTTTGATTCAAAATCGTCTTTGTTGATCCTATTTTTTTATTAAAGGCTTTCGAAGACAGTTTTTTTAAAGTGAAAATCGTCTTTGTTTGTTTATACACAAAGACAATTTTTCCTTAAAACCGTCTTTGTTGATCATATTTTTTTCTTATAAAATGCTTTCGAAGATGGTTTTTAAGTCAAAATCGTCTTTGTTTATTCATATACAAATACTATTTTGACTCAAAATCGTCTTTGTTGATCCTTTTTTATGTAAAATGCTTTCGAAGACGATTTTTAAGTCAAAACAGTCTTTGTTTGTTCATATGCAAAGACAGTTTTGACTCAAAAGTGTCTTTGTTGATCTTATTTTTCTTATAAAATACTTTCGAAGATGATTTTTAAGTCAAAATCGTCTTTGTTGGTTTATCTACCAAGACGATTTTGCCTTAAAACATTCTTTGTTGATCCTTTTTTTTATAAAATGCTTTTGAAGATGATTTTGCCTTAAAATCGTCTTTGTTGATCCAGATTTTTTTTTAAAATCGCTTTCTATATATATAATGCTACTATCAAATGAAGCAATTGACTATTATATAAAATTCACACTTATAACAAAACAAGACGTTGAAGATTTTTTATTCTATAATGCTATAACTAAACAAATTGTTATCTATATAATAAAGTTTGGAATTCCGCAAATTAGCAACTAGCTGTAAAATTGTCCTTTGACACATAATTATGTCAAATTCCATGGAACATTATATTACATGTAAATTAGAGAATGTAACTTCATTAAAAACAAACATCCTACTTTATACCATAATATTATTGATACAACTTCTTTCAATGTAACCTTTCTATTATCCTTGAAGTTCCATCATTTCTATTATCCTTGTAGATAGCAGTTAGCACTGAAAAATAATAGTCATTTACCCTCAGGCTTTTTTCCAGCTGCAACCTCAATGTAAGGTCTTCAACTTGTTTTTGAAGGTTAATTTTGGCAGCTTGGAGAGCGAAAGTTTCTCTTGCAACCTGAAATTAATAAAAACAAATTCTCAATTGATGAATAACATAATAAAAATAACTGAATAGCTAGCAATCATAACATATAAGACATTAACAACTTTAAAAGAATTCCCTTTAGGCATGTGTTTTCCAAAGTATAAATATATCCCATCAAGCATTCTGGTCCTCCTCATAATGGCAAATTGTAAAGTCACTACGTGCCAATTTACCTCCTCATAAATTAAGTCAGTGCGTAACTATTTGAAATTTTAAAATTCTTATATTCCCACTTTTTTTAAACAAGTTAAACTTATTTGCTCTTTTTTTTAATAATTTTAAAAAATTGATAGGCATACTAGTGCATGCCAAGAGTTAGTTTTATGCTGAAAAGGAAGCTACATAATCATTTAAGGAACCATAAAGTGATAAAGGAAAATAATTTTGGTGCCACAACATTCCTCTACCACAAAGGCACTAACTAGCTTGCAAACTACTACATATTATTGTGGGCTAGAGAACCTACCAAATATGGTTGTCCATCACCCTTCACATTTAGTTCATACTTTTCAACAAAATGAACATTTTATATAAAATATTGGTACAAAAGATAAATGCCAATCAACATCGAAAATAAAATTAATCCATCTAATGAATTAGAGAATTATTATAGTTTCTTACTTTGGACAAAAAGAAAAGAAGTGACTGTCAAGTTGCTGACTAAGTTCCAGTTTTCTCCCAAGCAAATTAGATAAGTTTTATCTCAATATATATTTTTTAAATTAAATAAAACTTATATGGAGTACTGTGTAGTCATGGGCTTTTAAATAATGAAATTGGATATATATCATGTTTTTAAGTCTTATATCATTATTCAAATTTTGTTTTTATTTTCATTTGTTTATAAATTAAATAAAATTATTTATTACCCAAAAAACAAGATGATAAAGTAAAATGCATTAGGAAATATGGAAAACCACAACAACCATACTCCAAGCAAATCACTTATATATGGATAAAAGAAATATCGCATGCCATAATGTTTCGTCATTTGCTGAATTACTGCATGACCATTATTCACAATAAAGGGAAGAAATAAAATACTAAGCATAAGCTAAATGAAAAGGGAAACATAAATTAGGCAAAATCTGTCATGAGCATACAGTCAAATAGAATACACACAATACAAGTAACAGTTATAAAACTATATATAATATACATAGGTAATTACAGGAAGGAGAACAAGAGCTAATTATCCCAAATAAAATAATTATTAGTTTTAAAAAATTCCTAATAAAATGCAACAACCAGTGTTTGATACAGCCAAGTAAAATTTTTCTTTAATATTGTTTATAAGAGGTTATTCCCTAATCAGTAAACATGCCACTGTTACTCTTTAGAACTATTATTTAAAGGCAATTTCCTAACCAACTGCTAAACTGTCTATTAGCTGTACTCTAAATAACTAATCTGACTTATTATTTCCTTTTGTAAACTTCCTTCTATAGTAAACATGCAGGGTTCTCTTAGCCCCTATTGTGGTTCCTGCTCATGCATAACACTTTCATAAAAATCAAAGCAATATAGTCGTAATGGAAAATCACATTGGTTTGTGTAATTGGCTCTTATTTTGTGTAAAGCACATGGTTTTTTAAGAGGTCTCTAGCAGATGTGCAGAGTGAATAAACTTCCTTGTAATTTTCTTTTATTCATCATGGTAAAATTTCTTTTAAAGTAAAAAAAGTTCAATATTATTTTTCAAAAGTAAATAATGATATACCAATTTGGGGCCATCACTGTCCAACTGATTAGCAGAACATACCATAGACTGTCTACACGTCAAAGAATCAACATTTGGTTTTAGTCTTGTAATCAGTATCACTAGAGCTGGCACTTAAGCTACTCATACGGCTACTATTGCTACTGCTACTTTTCAAAATGGCATAATAGCATAGAGAGTAAAATACTAGAGAATATACAACATTGACACTAAAAATATATATATGATTTCAAAGTTATACCTGCATTATATTAAGCACTGTTCGGATCACATCCTGATCCTTTAAAAAATCCACATTTTGATGTGCCTGCCCATTTTCGGTCCATTTCTGCAGAAAAATGGGAAAACCACAGGCATTTATATATTTGGTTTTCAGTAATTAAAAAAATAACATGGAAAACGTTTAGCAAATAATATGGCTTCTCAAGCAAAGGACCTAAAATAGCAATCATTGTGGAAGTTAACCAAAGGATGTGGAAGTTATGCATCAATGCCCATTTACAAACATCATGTTATTAAGTTGGAGAGTTACCTGATTCCATACATGCTACTTGGATTAAAACATGATGAAAATAAAAATTTGGAGAGTTACCTGATTCCATCACGGTCTGTATCTTGGTTGATATTTTCTAAACTTTGACCAATGTGATACGAAATATACCTATTCAGGTTTGCCTTGTGATGCAACATTTCATTTGCCTGAGGATTATGACTGATAATTAGTTATATGTAGTTAGAATTACATGGCTGATATTTGCCAATTCTTACTTATGCTGATTTTATTAAGTTTTATAGTTCCTATAGTCTAATGCTAGTAAAATCAAGAATGCAAATAAAGTTCACAAAGGATGACCAAGAGATGTTTACAATTGTTGGTTGTGGTAGTAACTAGTCTACTATACATATATGAAAGCAATAGACATATGAAAATTCATTTCAAACTTTTTCAGCTAAACAACACGTCACCTTATTGAGGACACATTAGTCAATTTAGCTTTGTAAAGAAATCTAAGATTTTTTACGCTTTTTGTTTCTTTCTTTATCATATGTAAAAAGCTTTTCATATCTCTTTGCTTCTACTCGCTTAGCTATCTGTTTCCACAGCCACGGATTATTTCACGTCAATAGACATTATAATAACCATGAATTCTAAAAAAAAAAAAAAATTAAGTGGCCTGTCTCGTAAGTGGCACTGGTAGCGCCAGTAGCGCCAGAAACGACACTGGTAGCGTGGGAGGTGCGCCATAGGCTAATTTTCTCTGGAAACTGGCACTGATAGCACCAGAATGGCGCCGTTAGCGCCAGAAAGCCATTTTTTCACTGGAAGTTGGCGCGAATAGCGCCAGTAGCGCGGGGACACAGACTGGGGGCCTATAAAAGGCCATTTTAGCGTTTTGGGACTAAAAAAAACGCTTCTTCTTCCTTTTTCATTTTCTGCCATTGACAAGCTTGGGGAGCTTCATATCTTCTCCATCCTTCATCTAAATACTTCCCACCCAACTAAAAAGTTGTTTAGAACTCCTCCATCAGCTAGATTCCAGCTTCAATTTCTCGAGAGAACCATCAATCGAAGAGATCCTGTTCTCTAGGGAACTTTGCAAAACTGAGTTTTGGAAGGGAAAGAAGGTGATTCAAGGACACTAAAGCTTGGAGAAGTGATCCTCCAGCCTTCCTCGATAGTTTAGAGGTAAGAAACTCAAGTTTTACCGATTGATTTGTGAAATGGTTCTTGGGATGAATAGTGATCCATTTGTGTTAGGGCTGGAATTAGGCTTGGATTCTTTAGAAAATTGTGTTCAGGAAGTTGTTCTGATGAATATTGAACTTTGAATCATGACTATTGATGAAGTTTGGTTTTGACCCTGAGATATGTATGAGTAGGAAGAATGTTGATTAAATGGAAGGTATTCTGATAGGTATGAGCCTTGGAACTTTTACTAAAAGTGTTCAGAAGATCATATAGAAGGTGATTAAGTGTTGGATTGATTGTTTTGAATAACTTGGTTATTCTTGAGATATAGAGGGGTTAAACAATTGTATGCTTTGAACTAGCTTATGCAGAGTCTTAGAGGGACTCTAGTGCCTTGGTTAGGCTGAGACAGATCCTGCCGAGAGTCTGTGAGTTGCCTATAAGGTGGTTAGTTCTGATAACCTTAAGATAGAGAACAAAAAAGTTTAAATGGAAAGGAATGACGTTTCTTTTCATTCTAAACGGTTGAGAACCGTTATTGATTGTTTGTATGCCTTTATGTAGGGCGTGATTCAGAGGCTACTAGTGGGTGTGACCACGAGGCCGGGAGAGCTAGTGTAGCGCTCAAAGCAGATAAGCTCTTTGTTCTTGAGAGTGTTTCCCATGGTCTGTGTTCCACCATACTCCGAGAGAGTGATGGTTATTATATATATATATCATGAGGCATGTGTATTAAAATTGTGTGTTACTGTTTTATTGAAACATGTATATGATGTATACGGATTGATGATGTTTTTGTTGATTGATAAGATTCTCTGATCAGTAGAATTGACTGTTTATGTCTAAGTAAGTCCTGTGTGAAAAGTGCCCATTTATATGGATGAAGCTTCCTCAGGCAAGGATATGCAGTCCTATGTGAAAAGTGCCCATTTATATGGATGAAGCTTCCTCAGGCATTGCTAAATGTTATGTTTATATACCATATACATGTGATGTGTATTGATAGTGTGATGGCTAGATGGTGTGATGCCAATTTTCATATTATATGCCATGAAAGTGAACCAGGGGGAGGAAATACCTCCAAGAACCTTGAGTTTATTGAGATTGTTATCTCACCCTTGTTGGGGATTATGTTTTGCAGGTGATACTTAGGGAGTGACTGATGGATCCCAGGGCAAGAAGCCCGAGTAGAGGGATATGATTCTGTGGGAACCTTAGGCATAGAGTTTGAGAGCATGTTGGCTCTATCTTTTGATTTATGCCTATTATTTTGTACCCTGAGAGAGATATGTACAGTTTTGATATATACATTGTATATTATGAGAATTCACCATATATGATGTACAGTGGGTGTTGTTAATGACGTTTGATGACGTCATTTTGTTTATCGCTTTCGAATTGATTATCTGTGATAATTGCTGCGCTTAACAACCATAAGTCAATGTAAATGAACCAGATGTATACAGGGAGTTACATTTTATGGTATCAGAGCAGTTTCATAGGGAAGCATTATGTATGGTGAATTGTGTGTTATTCACTAATGTTTTAGGTGCTCATTATGACTATTGCATGTGTGGTCATTGAGTGTGGGCCTGATCAACTCACCCTTTTATGTGACATATGCAGTGCCATGATGAGGACCCGGAACAATAGTGAGACGGCGGGTGCAGATGGACAACCTGACCCAGTGACAGTCGCCTTGGCAGCTATGCAACATGAGATGGCTGCTAATAGGCAGGTGAATGAGGCCTTGTTGAAGGCTAATGAGGAGTTGATGACAGAGTTGAGATCTTTGCGGAGAGAGGACAGAGTACCTTCTCCATCACCTACCTATGAGGGCGAGGGTAGTCACCACCAGGGTGGAGGTAGCCATCGCTTTGATGGGCCTAGCCACCATAGAGGGGATCGATTGTCCAAATCAGATGTTGAGGAGGATACAGCTGCTAGAGGGAAGATGCTCATTGATTTTCGTAAGCATGACCCTCCAGCTTTTCATGGGAAGTATGATTCCATTGCTGCTGTCAGATGGTTGCAGGCCTTAGAGAAGATCTTCACAGTGATGAAATGTTCAGACCATCAGAGACTTCTCTATGCCACATACATGCTTCAGGGAGATGCTCATGAGTGGTGGGTCACCACATCTCAGCTGTTGAGAGGCCAGGGTGAGGCTATCACCTGGCAAACTTTTGAGGCCCAGTTTCTAGACATATATTTTCCCAGAGATGCCAGAGAGCAGAAGCAGGCCGAGTTTGAGGGCCTTGTCCAGGGGCAGATGACAGTAGATGAGTATTTGGCCAAGTTTAATGAGTTGGCTAAATATGCTCATTTTAGGAGGACTCTACCTGATGCAGAGATTCTTGCTGCTAAGTTCCAGAGAGGACTTAGAGAGAGCATTGAGGAGAAGATAGCTGGTAGTGGGTCCAGAGATTTGGGCAGTCTGGTGAGATAGTGCCGGCAGGTGGAGGATATGATTAGGAGGCATAGTGGCAGCCAGCCTACTTCCTCCATGAGACAGGAGGTGAGGAGATCCAGTGGTCCAGGCCCAGCCGTGAAGGGCAAGGGCATAGATTTGGGGGTTTCTTCTCCAGTAGACAGATTCAAGAAGGGCCCCAGTCAGAAGGGAGTGCCACAGAGACCAAGTCCACGACCCAAATGTGCTAGCTGTGGGAGGAATCATTGAAAAGTGTGTTCCACTGGTCAGCTGGTATGTTATAGATGTGGCAAGCATGACCACTATGCTAGAGAGTGTCCATAGGTAGGCGCCCGGGCTATAGCTGCTCCTGTGATTTCAGTGGCACCTACTGCAGGTCGGATCTACACAGTGGATGCTAGGGAGGCAGTCAGAGCTCCTGACTTGATCAGAGGTACTGTTCTGATATATGTGTATGATGTGAGGGTCTTGTTCGACTCTAGAGCTACTCACTCTTTCATTAGTGATCGCACTGCTTTAGGACTAAACTTGCCGATGTTCAGACTTTCTTCTCCTATGGAGGTTACCACCGCCTCTAGGGAGCAGTGTAGAGTGGATATGTGCTGTAGAGATGTGCATTTTCAGTTTGAAGGCAGAGAGTACAGTGTTGATCTGTATTGCCTTGTGATGCCTACCCTTGAGATTATTTTGGGTATGGATTGGTTGGCCAAATATGGCATTATGCTAGATTGTTGTTATAAGAAGGTCGTAGTGCCTTCAGATGGAGTCAGCTCGAGTTCCACTTTGTTTCTCTCGGTCTTGCAAGTTCGCAAGGAAATGAAGGGAGGAGCTCAGGGCTATCTTTTGCTGAGTGCAGCAGAGGAGAGGCAGAGGGTAGATCTCTCAGAGATTCCGGTGGTGAGTGAGTTTGTTGATGTATTTCCGGAGGAGATTACCCAGCTCCCACCAGATAGGGGGATTGAATTCTCCATTGACTTGGTTCCGGGTGTGGGACCCATATCCATAGCTTCTTACCGTATTTGTCCTTTAGAGTTAAAGGAACTGAAGGTGCAGATTGAGGACTTGTTGTCCAAAGAGTTTATTAGACCAAGTGTGTCACCGTGGGGAGCACCGGTTCTTTTCGTGAAGAAGAAGGATGGGAGTATGCGGTTGTGTGTGGATTATAGGCAGTTGAATAAGGTTACTGTAAAGAATAAGTATCCTTTGTATCGAATTAATGATTTGCTTGATCAGTTGAGGGGAGCCTGTGTGTTCTCCAAGATAGACCTAGGATCCGGATATCACCAGATTCGGATTAAGCCTGAGGACATACCAAAGACAATTATCAGATCTCGATATGGTCACTATGAGTATCAAGTCATTCCCTTTGGTTTGACGAATGCCTATGCAGTGTTCATGGACTATATGAACAGGGTATTCCGACCTTTCTTAGATTATTTTGTGGTGGTGTTTATTGATGATATACTGATCTACTCCAGGACAGAGACGGAGCATGCCGAACACCTCAGAATTGTTCTTCAGACATTGAGGAATGATCAGTTGTATGCTAAATTGTCAAAGTGTGAGTTTTGGCTATCAGAGGTGAAATTTCTTGGCCATGTGATTTCCGCAGCTGGGGTAGTAGTTGATCCCAGTAAGATTGAGGTTGTGATGTCTTGGGAGAGGTCCAAGAATGTTTCTGACATCCGTAGTTTCCTTGGTCTGGCAGGTTACTACCAGAGGTTCATTTAGGGATTCTCACAGGTGGTGTTACCTTTGACCCACCTTACCAGGAAAGGTATCCCATTTGTCTGGACTCACGAATGCGATGAGTGTTTCCTGAGATTGAAGGAAAAGTTAACCACAGCTCCAGTGTTGACTCTTCCTGATCCTGAGGGAAGTTTTGAGGTTTATTGTGATGCTTCCAAGCAGGGGCTTGGATGTGTGTTGATGCAGGAGAAAAGAGTGGTTGCCTGTGCATCCAGGCAGCTGAAGCCACATGAGGAGAATTATCCTACACATGATTTAGAGCTTGCAGCTATTGTTTTTGCTCTAAAAGTTTGGAGGCATTACTTGTATGGTGCCAAGTTAGTGGTATTCAGTGACCACAAGAGCCTCAAGTATCTTTTTTATCAGAAGGAGTTGAATATGAGACAGAGACGGTGGATGAAGTTTCTTAAAGATTATGACTTTGAGTTGAGATATCATCCAGGCAAGGCGAATGTAGTTGTTGATGCCTTGAGCAGGAAGCATGTGAGTGTTGCCTGCATGATGATCTCGGACTGTGAGTTGATTAAGCAGTTTAGAGATATGCACCTGACTGTGACAGAGGGTGCCAGTGGTCTCAAGTTGAGAGAGACCAAGGTTGATAATGATTTGATACGGAGGATCCGAGAGGCTCAGAAGCAGGATGATACGGTGAGGGCCAAGATTGGTCAGCAGGATGTTTCTTGGGAGACTCATGACTTGGTGTTGTACCAAGATCGGATCGTTGTGCCTAAGGGAGAGTTGGTGGATGTAGTTCTGTCTGAGGCTCATGAGGGCCAGTTTAGTATTCATCCAGGTGCCACCAAGATGTATCAGGACCTTAGGAGGAGCTTCTAGTGGCCAGGGATGAAGAGAGACATAGTTGAGCATGTGGCTAAGTGTCTGGTATGTCAGAAGGTGAAGATTGAGCTTCAGAGACCGTCAGGACTGCTACAGCCTTTACAGATTCCTGAGTAGAAATGGGATAGCATTTCCATGGATTTTGTAGTTGGACTACCGAGGACTCAGACTGGTTGTGATTCCATCTGGGTGATTGTTGATAGGCTGACCAAGTCCACTCATTTCTTACTTGTCCGGACTGACTTTACTGTAGAGAGGTTAGCTCAGCTATATGTCAGAGAGATTGTCAGACTGCATGGTGTCCCTGAGAGTATTGTCAGTGATAGAGATCCGAAGTTCACTTCTAGATTCTGGAGTGCGCTTCAGGAGGCTTTTGGGACCCAGCTGAGGCTTAGTACAGCTTACCACCCACAGACGGATGGTCAGATAGAAAGAACTATCCAGACCCTGGAGGACATGTTGAGAGCTTGTGCTTTGGAGTAGGGTGTTAGGTGGGATAGATACCTACCACTGGTGGAGTTCTCGTATAATAATAGTTTTCATGCTAGTTTGAGCATGGAACCGTATGAGGCATTGTATGGGCGGAGGTGCAGGACTCCTGTTTGTTGGACTGAGGTAGGTGAGAGACAACTTCTTGGACCTAAAATGGTTCAGGAGACTACTGAGCAGATCTGTTTGATCAGAGATAAGTTGTTGAAGGCTCAGAGTCGGCAGAAGAGTTATTATGATCATAAACACAGGCCGCTGCAGTTTGATGAGAGCGACCAGTGGCTATCTCCTGTCACAGGTGTTGGACGGGCATTGGGTATGAGGAAGCTCAGTCCTAGGTTTATTGGTCCTTATCAGATTCTCTAGAGAGTAGGACCAGTGGCCTATAGGCTAGCTTTGCCTCCCCAATTGTCAGGGCTTCATGATGTTTTCCACGTGTCAGAGCTGAGGAGATATGTGTCAGATCCTTCGCACGTGGTGGAGCCTGACACCGTTCAGATTAGGGAGAATCTAACTTGTCCTACACGACCAGTACAGATTCTAGACAGGATGGAAAAGAAGATTCGGAGTAGGACCATTCCCATAGTCAAAGTCCAGTAGGAAGGGAGGACACCTGAGGAGGCGACTTGAGAGCGAGAGCAGGAGCTTTTGCAGCTATACCCTGAGTTGCTTGATAGGTAAGAACTCAAATTTTGCGGTCAAAATTCTTAAAAAGGTAGAGTGAATATAATAACCATGAATTCTAAAAATAAATAAAAAATTAAGTGGCCTGCTTGGTAAGTGGCGTTGGTAGCGCCAGAGTTGCGCCAGTAACGCTAGAAATGGCGCTAGTAGCGCGAGAGGTGCGCCATAGGCCAATTTTCTCTGGAAGTTAGCGCCGATAGCGCCAGAAAGCCATTTTTTCACTGGAAGTTGGCGCGATTAGCGCCAGTGTGGTGCCAGTAGCGTGGGGACACGGACTGGGGGGCCTATAAAAGGCCATTTTCGTGTTTTGGGACTGAAAAAATGCTTCTTCTTCTTCCTTTTTCATTTTCTGCCATTGACAAGCTTGGGGAGCTTCATATCTTCTCCATCCTTCATCTAAACGCTTCCCACCCAACTAGAAAGTTGTTTAGAACTCCTCCATGAGCTAGATTCCAGCTTCCGTTTCTCGAGAGAACCATCAATCGGAGAGATCTCGTTCTCTAGGGAACATTGCAAAACTGAGTTTTGGAAAGGAAAGAAGGTGATTCAATGACACTAAAGCTTGGAGAAGTGATCCTCCAGCCTTCCTCGATAGTTTAGAGGTAAGAAACTCAAGTTTTACCGATTGATTTGTGAAATGGTTCTTGGGATGAATAGTGACCCATTTGTGTTAGGGTTGGAATTGGGCTTGGATTCTTTAGAAAAGTATGCTTAGGAGGTTGTTCTGATGAATATTGAACTTTGAATCATGACTATTAATGAAGTTTGGTTTTGACCCTGAGATATGTATGAGTAGAAAGAATGTTGATTAAATGGAAGGTATTCTGATAGGTATGAGCCTTGGGGTTTTTACTAAAAGTGTTCAGGAGATCATATAGAAGGTGATTAAGTGTTGGATTGATTGTTTTGAATAACTTGGTTATTCTTGAGATATATAGGAGTTAAGCAATTGTATGCTTTGAACTAGCTTATACAGAGTCTTAGAGGGACTCTAGTGCCTTGGTTAGGCTGAGACAAATCATGCTGAGGGTCTGTGAGTCGCCTATAAGGTGGTTAGTTCTGATAACCTTAAGATAGAGAACAAAAAGGTTTAAATGGAAAGGAATGATGTTTCTTTTCATTCTAAACGGTTGAGAACCGTTATTGATTGTTTGTATGCCTTTATGTAGGGCGTGATTCAGAGGCTACTAGTGGGTGTGACCACGAGGCCGGGAGAGCTAGTGTAGCGCTCAGAGCAGGTAAGCTCTTTGTTCTTG
>CM023952.1:9477277-9517498 GCA_013407115.1 Glycine latifolia
TAAGCTCTTTGTTCTTGAGAGTGTTTCCCATGGTCTGTGTTCCACCATACTCCGAGAGAGTGATGGTTATTATATATATATATCATGAGGCATGTGTATTAAAATTGTGTGTTACTGTTTTATTGAAACATGTATATGATGTATACGGATTGATGATGTTTTTGTTGATTGATAAGATTCTCTGATCAGTAGAATTGACTGTTTATGTCTAAGTAAGTCCTGTGTGAAAAGTGCCCATTTATATGGATGAAGCTTCCTCAGGCAAGGATATGCAGTCCTATGTGAAAAGTGCCCATTTATATGGATGAAGCTTCCTCAGGCATTGCTAAATGTTATGTTTATATACCATATACATGTGATGTGTATTGATAGTGTGATGGCTAGATGGTGTGATGCCAATTTTCATATTATATGCCATGAAAGTGAACCAGGGGGAGGAAATACCTCCAAGAACCTTGAGTTTATTGAGATTGTTATCTCACCCTTGTTGGGGATTATGTTTTGCAGGTGATACTTAGGGAGTGACTGATGGATCCCAGGGCAAGAAGCCCGAGTAGAGGGATATGATTCTGTGGGAACCTTAGGCATAGAGTTTGAGAGCATGTTGGCTCTATCTTTTGATTTATGCCTATTATTTTGTACCCTGAGAGAGATATGTACAGTTTTGATATATACATTGTATATTATGAGAATTCACCATATATGATGTACAGTGGGTGTTGTTAATGACGTTTGATGACGTCATTTTGTTTATCGCTTTCGAATTGATTATCTGTGATAATTGCTGCGCTTAACAACCATAAGTCAATGTAAATGAACCAGATGTATACAGGGAGTTACATTTTATGGTATCAGAGCAGTTTCATAGGGAAGCATTATGTATGGTGAATTGTGTGTTATTCACTAATGTTTTAGGTGCTCATTATGACTATTGCATGTGTGGTCATTGAGTGTGGGCCTGATCAACTCACCCTTTTATGTGACATATGCAGTGCCATGATGAGGACCCGGAACAATAGTGAGACGGCGGGTGCAGATGGACAACCTGACCCAGTGACAGTCGCCTTGGCAGCTATGCAACATGAGATGGCTGCTAATAGGCAGGTGAATGAGGCCTTGTTGAAGGCTAATGAGGAGTTGATGACAGAGTTGAGATCTTTGCGGAGAGAGGACAGAGTACCTTCTCCATCACCTACCTATGAGGGCGAGGGTAGTCACCACCAGGGTGGAGGTAGCCATCGCTTTGATGGGCCTAGCCACCATAGAGGGGATCGATTGTCCAAATCAGATGTTGAGGAGGATACAGCTGCTAGAGGGAAGATGCTCATTGATTTTCGTAAGCATGACCCTCCAGCTTTTCATGGGAAGTATGATTCCATTGCTGCTGTCAGATGGTTGCAGGCCTTAGAGAAGATCTTCACAGTGATGAAATGTTCAGACCATCAGAGACTTCTCTATGCCACATACATGCTTCAGGGAGATGCTCATGAGTGGTGGGTCACCACATCTCAGCTGTTGAGAGGCCAGGGTGAGGCTATCACCTGGCAAACTTTTGAGGCCCAGTTTCTAGACATATATTTTCCCAGAGATGCCAGAGAGCAGAAGCAGGCCGAGTTTGAGGGCCTTGTCCAGGGGCAGATGACAGTAGATGAGTATTTGGCCAAGTTTAATGAGTTGGCTAAATATGCTCATTTTAGGAGGACTCTACCTGATGCAGAGATTCTTGCTGCTAAGTTCCAGAGAGGACTTAGAGAGAGCATTGAGGAGAAGATAGCTGGTAGTGGGTCCAGAGATTTGGGCAGTCTGGTGAGATAGTGCCGGCAGGTGGAGGATATGATTAGGAGGCATAGTGGCAGCCAGCCTACTTCCTCCATGAGACAGGAGGTGAGGAGATCCAGTGGTCCAGGCCCAGCCGTGAAGGGCAAGGGCATAGATTTGGGGGTTTCTTCTCCAGTAGACAGATTCAAGAAGGGCCCCAGTCAGAAGGGAGTGCCACAGAGACCAAGTCCACGACCCAAATGTGCTAGCTGTGGGAGGAATCATTGAAAAGTGTGTTCCACTGGTCAGCTGGTATGTTATAGATGTGGCAAGCATGACCACTATGCTAGAGAGTGTCCATAGGTAGGCGCCCGGGCTATAGCTGCTCCTGTGATTTCAGTGGCACCTACTGCAGGTCGGATCTACACAGTGGATGCTAGGGAGGCAGTCAGAGCTCCTGACTTGATCAGAGGTACTGTTCTGATATATGTGTATGATGTGAGGGTCTTGTTCGACTCTAGAGCTACTCACTCTTTCATTAGTGATCGCACTGCTTTAGGACTAAACTTGCCGATGTTCAGACTTTCTTCTCCTATGGAGGTTACCACCGCCTCTAGGGAGCAGTGTAGAGTGGATATGTGCTGTAGAGATGTGCATTTTCAGTTTGAAGGCAGAGAGTACAGTGTTGATCTGTATTGCCTTGTGATGCCTACCCTTGAGATTATTTTGGGTATGGATTGGTTGGCCAAATATGGCATTATGCTAGATTGTTGTTATAAGAAGGTCGTAGTGCCTTCAGATGGAGTCAGCTCGAGTTCCACTTTGTTTCTCTCGGTCTTGCAAGTTCGCAAGGAAATGAAGGGAGGAGCTCAGGGCTATCTTTTGCTGAGTGCAGCAGAGGAGAGGCAGAGGGTAGATCTCTCAGAGATTCCGGTGGTGAGTGAGTTTGTTGATGTATTTCCGGAGGAGATTACCCAGCTCCCACCAGATAGGGGGATTGAATTCTCCATTGACTTGGTTCCGGGTGTGGGACCCATATCCATAGCTTCTTACCGTATTTGTCCTTTAGAGTTAAAGGAACTGAAGGTGCAGATTGAGGACTTGTTGTCCAAAGAGTTTATTAGACCAAGTGTGTCACCGTGGGGAGCACCGGTTCTTTTCGTGAAGAAGAAGGATGGGAGTATGCGGTTGTGTGTGGATTATAGGCAGTTGAATAAGGTTACTGTAAAGAATAAGTATCCTTTGTATCGAATTAATGATTTGCTTGATCAGTTGAGGGGAGCCTGTGTGTTCTCCAAGATAGACCTAGGATCCGGATATCACCAGATTCGGATTAAGCCTGAGGACATACCAAAGACAATTATCAGATCTCGATATGGTCACTATGAGTATCAAGTCATTCCCTTTGGTTTGACGAATGCCTATGCAGTGTTCATGGACTATATGAACAGGGTATTCCGACCTTTCTTAGATTATTTTGTGGTGGTGTTTATTGATGATATACTGATCTACTCCAGGACAGAGACGGAGCATGCCGAACACCTCAGAATTGTTCTTCAGACATTGAGGAATGATCAGTTGTATGCTAAATTGTCAAAGTGTGAGTTTTGGCTATCAGAGGTGAAATTTCTTGGCCATGTGATTTCCGCAGCTGGGGTAGTAGTTGATCCCAGTAAGATTGAGGTTGTGATGTCTTGGGAGAGGTCCAAGAATGTTTCTGACATCCGTAGTTTCCTTGGTCTGGCAGGTTACTACCAGAGGTTCATTTAGGGATTCTCACAGGTGGTGTTACCTTTGACCCACCTTACCAGGAAAGGTATCCCATTTGTCTGGACTCACGAATGCGATGAGTGTTTCCTGAGATTGAAGGAAAAGTTAACCACAGCTCCAGTGTTGACTCTTCCTGATCCTGAGGGAAGTTTTGAGGTTTATTGTGATGCTTCCAAGCAGGGGCTTGGATGTGTGTTGATGCAGGAGAAAAGAGTGGTTGCCTGTGCATCCAGGCAGCTGAAGCCACATGAGGAGAATTATCCTACACATGATTTAGAGCTTGCAGCTATTGTTTTTGCTCTAAAAGTTTGGAGGCATTACTTGTATGGTGCCAAGTTAGTGGTATTCAGTGACCACAAGAGCCTCAAGTATCTTTTTTATCAGAAGGAGTTGAATATGAGACAGAGACGGTGGATGAAGTTTCTTAAAGATTATGACTTTGAGTTGAGATATCATCCAGGCAAGGCGAATGTAGTTGTTGATGCCTTGAGCAGGAAGCATGTGAGTGTTGCCTGCATGATGATCTCGGACTGTGAGTTGATTAAGCAGTTTAGAGATATGCACCTGACTGTGACAGAGGGTGCCAGTGGTCTCAAGTTGAGAGAGACCAAGGTTGATAATGATTTGATACGGAGGATCCGAGAGGCTCAGAAGCAGGATGATACGGTGAGGGCCAAGATTGGTCAGCAGGATGTTTCTTGGGAGACTCATGACTTGGTGTTGTACCAAGATCGGATCGTTGTGCCTAAGGGAGAGTTGGTGGATGTAGTTCTGTCTGAGGCTCATGAGGGCCAGTTTAGTATTCATCCAGGTGCCACCAAGATGTATCAGGACCTTAGGAGGAGCTTCTAGTGGCCAGGGATGAAGAGAGACATAGTTGAGCATGTGGCTAAGTGTCTGGTATGTCAGAAGGTGAAGATTGAGCTTCAGAGACCGTCAGGACTGCTACAGCCTTTACAGATTCCTGAGTAGAAATGGGATAGCATTTCCATGGATTTTGTAGTTGGACTACCGAGGACTCAGACTGGTTGTGATTCCATCTGGGTGATTGTTGATAGGCTGACCAAGTCCACTCATTTCTTACTTGTCCGGACTGACTTTACTGTAGAGAGGTTAGCTCAGCTATATGTCAGAGAGATTGTCAGACTGCATGGTGTCCCTGAGAGTATTGTCAGTGATAGAGATCCGAAGTTCACTTCTAGATTCTGGAGTGCGCTTCAGGAGGCTTTTGGGACCCAGCTGAGGCTTAGTACAGCTTACCACCCACAGACGGATGGTCAGATAGAAAGAACTATCCAGACCCTGGAGGACATGTTGAGAGCTTGTGCTTTGGAGTAGGGTGTTAGGTGGGATAGATACCTACCACTGGTGGAGTTCTCGTATAATAATAGTTTTCATGCTAGTTTGAGCATGGAACCGTATGAGGCATTGTATGGGCGGAGGTGCAGGACTCCTGTTTGTTGGACTGAGGTAGGTGAGAGACAACTTCTTGGACCTAAAATGGTTCAGGAGACTACTGAGCAGATCTGTTTGATCAGAGATAAGTTGTTGAAGGCTCAGAGTCGGCAGAAGAGTTATTATGATCATAAACACAGGCCGCTGCAGTTTGATGAGAGCGACCAGTGGCTATCTCCTGTCACAGGTGTTGGACGGGCATTGGGTATGAGGAAGCTCAGTCCTAGGTTTATTGGTCCTTATCAGATTCTCTAGAGAGTAGGACCAGTGGCCTATAGGCTAGCTTTGCCTCCCCAATTGTCAGGGCTTCATGATGTTTTCCACGTGTCAGAGCTGAGGAGATATGTGTCAGATCCTTCGCACGTGGTGGAGCCTGACACCGTTCAGATTAGGGAGAATCTAACTTGTCCTACACGACCAGTACAGATTCTAGACAGGATGGAAAAGAAGATTCGGAGTAGGACCATTCCCATAGTCAAAGTCCAGTAGGAAGGGAGGACACCTGAGGAGGCGACTTGAGAGCGAGAGCAGGAGCTTTTGCAGCTATACCCTGAGTTGCTTGATAGGTAAGAACTCAAATTTTGCGGTCAAAATTCTTAAAAAGGTAGAGTGAATATAATAACCATGAATTCTAAAAATAAATAAAAAATTAAGTGGCCTGCTTGGTAAGTGGCGTTGGTAGCGCCAGAGTTGCGCCAGTAACGCTAGAAATGGCGCTAGTAGCGCGAGAGGTGCGCCATAGGCCAATTTTCTCTGGAAGTTAGCGCCGATAGCGCCAGAAAGCCATTTTTTCACTGGAAGTTGGCGCGATTAGCGCCAGTGTGGTGCCAGTAGCGTGGGGACACGGACTGGGGGGCCTATAAAAGGCCATTTTCGTGTTTTGGGACTGAAAAAATGCTTCTTCTTCTTCCTTTTTCATTTTCTGCCATTGACAAGCTTGGGGAGCTTCATATCTTCTCCATCCTTCATCTAAACGCTTCCCACCCAACTAGAAAGTTGTTTAGAACTCCTCCATGAGCTAGATTCCAGCTTCCGTTTCTCGAGAGAACCATCAATCGGAGAGATCTCGTTCTCTAGGGAACATTGCAAAACTGAGTTTTGGAAAGGAAAGAAGGTGATTCAATGACACTAAAGCTTGGAGAAGTGATCCTCCAGCCTTCCTCGATAGTTTAGAGGTAAGAAACTCAAGTTTTACCGATTGATTTGTGAAATGGTTCTTGGGATGAATAGTGACCCATTTGTGTTAGGGTTGGAATTGGGCTTGGATTCTTTAGAAAAGTATGCTTAGGAGGTTGTTCTGATGAATATTGAACTTTGAATCATGACTATTAATGAAGTTTGGTTTTGACCCTGAGATATGTATGAGTAGAAAGAATGTTGATTAAATGGAAGGTATTCTGATAGGTATGAGCCTTGGGGTTTTTACTAAAAGTGTTCAGGAGATCATATAGAAGGTGATTAAGTGTTGGATTGATTGTTTTGAATAACTTGGTTATTCTTGAGATATATAGGAGTTAAGCAATTGTATGCTTTGAACTAGCTTATACAGAGTCTTAGAGGGACTCTAGTGCCTTGGTTAGGCTGAGACAAATCATGCTGAGGGTCTGTGAGTCGCCTATAAGGTGGTTAGTTCTGATAACCTTAAGATAGAGAACAAAAAGGTTTAAATGGAAAGGAATGATGTTTCTTTTCATTCTAAACGGTTGAGAACCGTTATTGATTGTTTGTATGCCTTTATGTAGGGCGTGATTCAGAGGCTACTAGTGGGTGTGACCACGAGGCCGGGAGAGCTAGTGTAGCGCTCAGAGCAGGTAAGCTCTTTGTTCTTGAGAGTGTTTCCCATGGTCTGTGTTCCACCATACTCCGAGAGAGTGATGGTTATTATATATATATATCATGAGGCATGTGTATTAAAATTGTGTGTTACTGTTTTATTGAAACATGTATATGATGTATACGGATTGATGATGTGTTTGTTGATTGATAAGATTCTCTGATCAGTAGAATTGACTGTTTATGTCTGAGTAAGTCCTGTGTGAAAAGTGCCCATTTATATGGATGAAGCTTCCTCAGGCAATTGTATGAAATCCTGTGTGAAAAGTGCCCATTTATATGGATGAAGCTTCCTCAAGCAAGAATATGCAGTCCTGTGTGAAAAGTGCCCATTTATATGGATGAAGCTTCCTCAGGCACTGCTAAATGTTATGTTTATATGCCATATACATGTGATGTGTATTGATAGTGTGATGGCTAGATGGTGTAACGCCAATTTTCATATTATATGCCATGAAAGTGAACCAGGGGGAGGAAAGACCTCCAAGAACCTTGAGTTTACTGAGATTGTTATCTCACCCCTGTTGAGGATTATGTTTTGCAGGTGATACTTAGGGAGTGACTGATAGATCCCAGGGCAAGAAGCCCGAGTAGAGGGATATGGTTCTGTGGGAACCTTAGGCATAGAGTTTGAGAGCATGTTGGCTCTATCTTTTGATTTATACCTATTATTTTGTACCCTGAGAGGGATATGTACAGTTTTAATATATACATTGTATATTATGAGAATTCACCATATATGATGTACAGTGGGTGTTGTTAATGACGTTTGATGACGTCGTTTTGTTTATCGCTTCTGAATTGATTATTTGCAATAATTGTTGTGCTTAACAACCATAAGTCAATGTAAATGAATCGGATGTATACGGGTGATACAGACATCATCATGGAGCATCTTGACAGCAGAGTATCTTTAGTCTTATTATTTATTATAACCTTTAGTCCTATTTTTTGATTATTTTATTCAAACATACTATTTAGTTTTTCACGGATATATGTGTGTAATAAATAAAGCCAAAAAAGCTGATATTAAAGCTTGATTGCGTTTGTGCAAGATTTTTTTTGTGATTTCTGCATTGTTTGGCTTTGCAGTATTTAAATTTGAAAAAAAATTATTTATTTTTGGGGGGTCACTGGTTTCATTCACTTTCTATCTGTATCTCAGTTTCTGCTTTGTTTCCATTTCATGTGCACCTTATTTCCTAACACTGCACCTTCTCTCTCTCAGTTCCTCAAAGATTTAGGGATTGATTCTCCTTTTTTGTGATCGGTGAGTTTCTGGTTTTCTTTGTGTTCTTCAATTGTACTTCATCATGCTCATTTTCTTCTATTGATTCTACCATTTGGGTGCTTCACTTTTGCTGCAATCACTCTATAGTGTTAAAGATTTGAGCTTTGACTGCTATAGTTTTTTGCCCATATAAGCAAACAAGATGGTGAAGTGATGTAAAGTTGACAAGAAAGTATGAGCTCCTTCTTCTTCTTTTTTCTATTTTTTTTATCATGGAGAATAAAAATTAAAGGTTTTGGAATGTGGGTTTGTCGGTAGGATTTGGGTTTAATTATGGATTTTTTAGATGTATGTCATTTTTTTCTTTCTAAATGCAGTGTAAATTATTGGTATGAAACCAATTGCTTTGAACATCAAAGTTTAAACTAAAATCTGAACGGGAATGGGGATTTGTTGTTGCATTAGCAGTCTCTTTTCCATGTGCTTGATGTTGTTGTTGAATATTGCTATTGTTGATAAATCAGCATCGTTACAAAGCATATATATACATTTAGCTTTATTGGGAACCCTTTAAGTAGGGCTTTATTGGTAGCTATAATTATAATATGCAGAAAATTTTGGATGTTGTCATATACATAGGTATGGGATCATTGTTGTATTAGCAATCCCTTTCCCATGTGCTTGATGCTGCTGGTTATTAATCAACATCGTTGCAACTTGCTGACTTGGTTGCACACATTTAGCTTTATTAATTAACATCACAATAATCAAGCTAGGTTTTTAGCACATGACATTGTGAAGACACATTAGTCAATTTGACTTTGTAAAGAAATTAAATATTTTTTAGTTTTGAACTCCTAATTCTTAATTTATGAAAACACTAAAAATAGATTTTTTTTTCTCTTTTTATTTTGAAACAGACAACTGGCATACCACCATAATTAAATTGTTTTTTTAATTCGTTGTGGTGATTATTATTAGTTGTTGATTATTTTATGTCCTTTTAATATTTTTTTTCATTCAGGCATGCCATGTCGTAGGGATTTCATAAGGGATATCGATAACACAAAGAATACCTTGAAGCTTGCAATTAGAATCATAGACATGTGGTTTCTTGAAACTAAAGATAAATCTGAACAAGCTGAAATGATTATCATGGATGAAAATGTTGTCTTATTTAACTTTCTTATGTTCTTAATTGATATTGTATAATGTCATAATAATTTATTTTTTTGGATTATTACTTTTGGACTATGATTTCTATTCTTGCAAACTGATAAGATTCATGTCCTTATAAAAAAGGAGGAGTTAAAGACATGAAAATTGACTCTAAAGGAGAACAACACTTATATGATGCATAACTTTAAAATTGTAAACAATGAGGGTCAATATAAGTTATGCTTGCATCCATATAAGTTGATTTTTACTGGTGTCACTGTTGTCATAAAACAGGACCTGCCTAATATCCCTTCAAAAGCATATGATTTTATTAATTTTGCTAATATCCTTGTCGGAACATACTAACGTGATCTGTTAGTTGGTAATGCTATTTATTGTTAAACAAGTTTCAATATCTTATATTTTTCTCTACATTTAATTTAATGTAGTGAGCATGTATATGTTATTATATTTTTTTCCCTTTTTTCTTTCATATTTTAGATGCCATTGGTGTTGTTCATGAGTTGACATCACACCATATTTATAGCAGTCCAAAGAGGGTCATCTTTAGCATGAAAGATCTAAGACATAAAAAAAATATCTCTATCTATTTTATTATTATTTATGTATTAGTATAAGATTGCATAATTAAAATTTTTATTTGATCATAGTGGTCAAATTGTTACGTGTACTCTTTGGGATGACCTCTGTTTACAATTGGTGAATTATTTGAGAGAGACTGGTGGTGTGGAGACAGTGGTTATTATGTTAACACACGCTCGCATCAAAGAGGCGCAAGGTTATGAACTTTTGATTTGGATTTTTTCTATAAAAAAATGATGGGTTGGTCATATTTTTTTCTATTACTTAATCATCTAACTTATTTCCTATTATTAAATTGACAGGAGTTTATCCAATTACAATAACTAATACATGGCAGGATTCAAAGTTGTTCATTAATAAGTCATTGCCTGAGATACAACAATTTAAAGAAAGGTCAATTACTTTGTGTACTGTCATTTCTTTGTATATAGTTATTATGGAGATTTTTTTCATTGTTCTTAATCATGTTTTTTTTAACTTACTATAACAATAGAGTTGGTGTTAGTTTGCCTATTGGGGTTCCAACACTAACCTCTTCGCAAAAGGGTCATAGTCTCTCACAAACTTCTGGATCATCACAATATTCAGAGAAAGAGAAGTTCTTTTACAAATCAGAAGTGAAGAATCTCTCTCAAATCAATGACATCACCACGGTATTCTATTATATATATTCGTCATTACTAAATTTAACATGATTAATTGATCTAGCCAACTATTGACTATTATAATTACTCGGCTGAATAGGCAACAAATTGTGTTACTATTGGCACTATTGGAAGGATTATTGTGGATAATCATGGATGGTGTTATGCATCATGCATGAAGTGTAACAGGAGTTTTGTACTAGAAAATGGACCATTCAGATGTTCATGTGGCAAATACAATGAAGGGAGTATATTATGGTTGCGTACTTTTAGTTTTTCATTACACAATAAATTTTCTATTTTATTGTTAAATATTTTTAGAGCCAACTGTATTTGTGCGTATAAGGTATAAGCTGAAAGTGATGGTATGTTACAAGAAACAGACTTCCAATTTTGTATTCTGGGATCGTGAGTGCATAGACCTTATAGGGAAATCTGCACAAGAATTAAATGACATGATGTTTGTTGTATGTCTTTATATACTTCACTCACTCCTTACTTTTTATTTATTTATATTATTATGACTATTTTCCTTATATGTTTACTATTGTTTATGTCTATTTAAGGGTGGTGATAAAAGCGTTAATGTGTTCCCAGATCCACTCGATGATATATTGGGTTGTACTTTTGCATTTAAAATCAAGGTTCAACCTAAATATAGGAATTCATCTATGAATAAAATATCTAATGATCCTGAATTGATGCAAGCAGTTATAGACCTACTTTCAGATGTTGAGGTATTAGAAATATTATCTCAATAATTTATTAAGGCTTAGTATGCATAAATAACTTTATTTCCTTGGTACTTTATGATAGGATTCAACCGAACCTCAAGTTCATTTGTCTTCTAAAGTTGAGGTAATACGAATGTTACTTTGTTAATGTACTTATACTTATGTTCATCTATAAATTTTATTATCCATTATAATAAAGTTATTGGTCCATTGCTTTATGACAGGATACAGCTACACATCAGCATGCTTTGTTCAACAATAAACATGATTCTTTTCAATATGGAACCGTAGGATGATAAGGAATATGTTGAAGCAATCAAAGAAGCGAAAGATTGGAGTACAGGTCATTATTTGAGAAAACTTTTTGTTACAATGCTAATCACAGGTTCCATTAATAAACTAGGAGGTTTGGAAACAAACATGGCATTGGTTAGCTAATGATATTTTATATTGTCAGCGAAGAGTATTACATAACGAAGGTAATTTATAAATTTAACTATCTTAATACACTAAATATGTATTCAATATATATATATATATATATATATATATATATATATATTAAACAAGAACCAATTTATTTATTTATTTATTTTTACTGTGTTATATAGTTTTGCAACTGAGTGATGATGAATTGAAAAATTTAACTTTATTGGAGATTGAGAAGTTGTTGCGTACAAGTGGAAAGAGCTTAAAGGATTACCCATCAATGCCATGCACAACTACAGAATTGCCAAGTTATACAGGAAATCGACTGATACACTTAGAACTAGATTTTGATCTTGCTGAATTCAAAACGTTATTCTATGCTCTTACTAGTATAATTCCTTTATTCATTCTATTTGTTATTATTTTAATTAATTATGTTTTGTAATTAATAGATCTATTAATTAATTCTACTAACAGACAGCTTTTAAACACAACTAATTATCATATAATTTTATTTTATTTCACCACTAAACCTTAACTTATTCATCTATTAATTAATTTTCAACTAAATAAAATGTTTCAAATGAATAACTACATATATTCAATCAAATAATGCAAGCTATTAATGACAAAAAAGGCGGTATGTTTTTCCTATATGGATATGGTGGCATCGGAAAAACATATATGTGGAGAACTTTGGCTTCATCACTTAGAGCAAAGAAAAAAATTGTTTTGACAGTTGCATCAAGCAGAATTACATCTTTATTACTACCCATTGGAAGAACAACACATTCAAAGTTTAGAATTCCTGTGCCAACTTTAGATGACTTAGTTTGTAATATAAACCAAGGAAGTGACTTAGCTGAGTTGCTTAAAGTTACAAGTTTAATTATATGGGATGAAGCACCAATGGCACAGAAATTCTATTTTGAAGCACTAAACAAAACCTTAAATGATATCATGAAAATAAGTGATGATAGTAACACTGTTTTCGGAGGGAAAGTAGTTGTTTTTGGTGGAGACTTTAGGCAAATTTTACCTGTAATTTCGAGGGGAACCCGTTCAGACATAGTTCATGCAACTATAAATTCATCTTACTTATGGAGTCACTATCAAGTCTTCAAACTCACTAAGAATTTGTGCTTGCAGCCAAATTCAGACCCTGCACATGCAATTGAAATTGCAAACTTTGCAAAATGGATCCTTGAAATTGGAGATGGCTCTTTAGGCCAGTCACATGATGGATATAGTTCAATAGAAATACCAAAATAATTGCTTATCCTGAATTACACTGATCCAATTGATGCCATAGTTAAATCAACATACCCTAATCTAAAACATCATTATAAGGATTCAGAGTTTCTACAATCCAGGACTATTTTAGCATCAACTAATGAAACTGTCGACCAGATCAATGAATATGTATTATCTTTGATCCCAGGTATATTTGCTTACTTTCCTATTGCCATACTGAGCATACCAAGTAACTCACACTCAATTAGGATAACAAAAACTATAATTTAAGAAATTCAACTTTATTGTTATTATTCATTTCAATTTTGGCTATTTTATTTTTCCAATTTACCCCTATTCTTCTCTTCTTCTTTTTTTATTCTTTTAGGTGAAGAGAAAGAATACCTAAGCTCAAATTCAATTGAAAAATCTAAAACAATAGAAAGTGAAGGGTTTAGCACAATAACTATAGAATTTCTGAACTCTTTATCAGCCTCTGGTCTTCCAAATCATAAGATCAAACTTAAGGTTGGCTCACCAATAATGTTGTTAAGAAACTTAGATCAAAATGAAGGCCTATGTAATGGTACTAGACTCATTATCACAAGGTTTGCCAACCATATAATTGAAGCTAAAATCATGTCAGGCAAAGGCCAAGGCAATAGAGTGTACATTCCTAGAATGTCAATGTCTCCATCACAGTCAACTTGGCCTTTCAAACTTATAAGAAGGCAATTCCCAATAATTGTCTCTTATGCAATGACCATAAATAAATCACAAGGACAATCATTACCAAGTGTTGGGCTATATCTCCCTAAACTAGTATTTAATCATGGCCAGCTGTATGTTGCACTTTCTAGGGTGCAAAGCAAAAATGGACTAAAAGTAATAATACATGGTAAAGATAAAAAGCCATTGAGTACAACAACTAATGTAGTTTTCAAAGAGGTATTCTAGAACTTATAACAAGTACTATTTTCTTATAATATCTTACAAAAAACATAATCTATCTACACTAGACGTTTTCTTAACTTCAATTACATTACAGGTTTTTTAACTTCATAATACATAAATTTCTTTATATTTTGGCTACTGCAAAACAACTCCTACTTTTAAGGTTAGTTTATCTACATGCTATTTACTTTGTTTAATGTGTAAATTATTTCTTTTCCCCATTTATCAATGCAATATATATTTTGTCTATCATCAAATGTTGTCATTTTGAAGTCCTACATTTTTTTAGTCAAAGTTATGCTACTAACAAATTCAGCCTACTTTTAAGATTAGTTTTATCTAAATGTTATCTACTTTGTTCAATGTAAGAATTAATTTTTTCAATTTATGCCAAATTCATTTTCAATCAATTATGATATACATGGCAGGCTTTTTAACTTATGGTACATAATTTCTCTTATATCATGGCTGCCACATAAATTTTCTTAATTTTTGAATCACTTTATCTATATATTATCTACTATATTAACAAAAATAATCTCATTTATTATGTTTTCCAAGTATAGGTCTGACTAGCTTATGTGTCAAGCATGATAGCATAAAGTATACCGATGTTGTGCATTTCCTAATGATGGTTATAGGTGCCATAAGAGAAATTGAAATGATCAACGTTGATGCCTGTGCAAACAAGCTTCCCAATCATTTCCACTTTTGCCTATCAGAGGTTTCTCTAATTAGGTTACTCAACTTTTTGTTATGATCATACTAAACTACTTATAAAAAATAACTTTATGTTATCATTCCAATATATATTTTCTTATCATCACATCACATTCTTTAAAGCTACACTATCCTTTAATTATTCACAATTCCAAAATAATAACTACTCATACAAATATGTTGAGTTTAACATATTTATATATAAAAAATTGTAACAATATAATTAACATAAGACACTAGAATAATTTTTTAATTTTTAAAAATTAACATTTTTAATCATTATTAAAATAAATCTACATTATTTAATATACTTTGTTATTAAATTCAAACAATACACATTCTCCACCCGTGCGTAGGCACGGGTACCATACTAGTAGGGTTAGAAAAATTTTGCTATACCTCTGTGTAATGGCATGGATGCTCTGAAAGCTTCATGAAGCAATAATTGCTTGGTCTCTCTTTGAAATCCAAAGGGCTAAAAACCAAGAGCAAAAGGAAAATCATCACATCACAAGGCTCAGAATAAAAGTAATTTTTTTAAAAAATGCTAAACAATTGTGTGTTGGCAGTTACGATGGGGTGACGGTGAGCTATGATATTTAAAATGTTCAACATCTTTGTTGGAGAAATTGAACGTACAACAAGAGAACCATGGTAACCAAACCACAAACCCAAGTTAGAGAGAAATAGGAGAGACAGACAGAAAGAAAGTCGAACCCTAAACAGGGGCACGAACAAATGCAATAGTTGGGAGGTCGACGACAGAGTGAGGGACGACACCTTCAGTTGAAGAAGGCCACGACGGAGTGACGGGCGACAACTTCAGATAACGAAGGTCATGACGGATTGACGGAGGCTACCAACGACAATGGCTATGACCTTGGGGAGGGGCGCAAGGAATGGCTGATGACAGAAAGCACAAGTGCCACATTTAGGGTTCAAAAATCTCAAACTTTAATTCAAAGATGGTTAAATTGAAACCATCTTTAAATACACTTAAACAAAGACAATTTTGGTTAAAACCGTCATCGCCCAAAGGATTCAAACATGGTTTCTTTAGAAACGTCTTTGAAAATAACACAATATTTACAAAAATGCACAATTCTCTTTCGCAAATGGTTTTGTTACAACCATCCTTGGTAGTGCGTTGTAGAAGGCTCGTTGTGTAGTAGTGTTAGTATCCCTTGTGTTGACTGAAAAAGTCGGTGTGGTTCACATTAGGCTTTAATTTTCTTTGTATTTGTCTTTTGATGTATATATAAAAAAAAAAGACTAAAGTATATTTTTAGTTCTTTATATTTTAGGTAATTTCTGCTTTTAATCTTTATATTTTAAAATTTATGTTTTCGTAAAAAAAAAAAAAAAAGAGGCTAAACAGTTAAAAAGAAGTATAATTCATTATTAACCCATTAAATGTGTGCGAGCCAAATCATCTTGTGTGTAGGCATTGTAAATTTACAACAGATAGGTTGAAGGTAAATTTGACTTTCCTGATTCCTTAAAAAAAGATGGGTTCAAGATTTAGTTTTAAAGAAATAAGGATAAAAAAAATTCAATCTCAAGTGTTTTGAATTTTGTAAAATTTGGCAGAATTTACGAGAAACAAACGTCACAATTTAAAAAAGAAATAATGTGTCTATATATATCATATTAGTGATAACAATTAAGGGAATTTAGTTTAGTAGTTATTGTAACTATATAGTATGTCTATGATTCTTACTAATAAAAAATATTAGCGATAGCTACATATTATAATTTTTAAGTACTAATAAACTTATACACTACATACTAACTATAAATGAATCAATAATGACATATTAATACTTTTAGTTACTTCTATTTTATTTTTTAAATATGATAGAATTAAAAATTAAGATTCTTAAATAAAATACAAGAAATTTAACTCAGTTGGTTGAAAATAATGTATGAATTATTATAAATCCTTTAATATATATTTTTGATTCCTATGAATAAAAAATATATAAATTAAAAAATTCACCAAAACAAAAATATAATAAATGAATGAATATTAATCCATTAATTAATGCATGAATTTAAATACTTCAATGATACCGTCAAAACTTATTATTCTTCCCCTAATATCTAATAAAAATGCATTTCAAACCTACTTTCAATTAAATGTCTAGCTAGTTAATTATTATTAAATAAAAAATTAAAATAACTAAAAAGAAATTATCTAAATTATACTTATATTAAGCAAAAAAAATATCAAAACTTCTTTACTTAATATTATAAAAGATTTTATTATTTTAATTAGAGAATATATTTAATGCAATTTCCTGAATTACTGTAATTATGTATTAAAAAAATTAAATAAAGTGACATTTCGAAAAAAAGAGAAGATTGATTATATGAATTAGTATTAAAGATAACATGACAATTCGTTACTATTATTATTTATAATTATCGTAAATTATTATGACATCGTGATGATAAAAATATATATACTGACTTTTTTTTTTACAAAATCATATAGACTTATGAAAATCTTAGTAAATTAAAGATTCCACGACATACTTCATATTCCATTATCAAGAAGTGAATTAACGGCTTCTTATATTAATTTCTCTCGACACATTACTAATTTTCTTGGTCTCGTTATTATAATAAATTATTTTAATTGGTCAAAAAGGTAAATATTAAAAAAATTATATTTTCTTTATATTTAAAAGTATCCGCACAAGACACTTACTAATATTTGATAATAAAAAAAATACTTACTAATATAATTTGATTACAATGTAGTGTAACCGTGTAAGCTAGTCAATTCTTAACGCAAGATTGATTAAAAATATGAATTTCTGTTTGCATATATAAAAAGCGTAGTATAACCGTGTAAGCCAATTCGTATTCGTAAGGCAAGATTCTATTTTTCTAAATAAATATTGTATAGTACATTATTATAAAGATTTTATTTACATGTATGGCTTGTTTGTGTTTTATATCTTATTTTTAAAAAACTATTTTATAGATAGGTTTTCAAAAACTAAAATGGATATTAATAAATGACAGTATTGATTAAGGAGACAAAAGTAATTAATGTATTAAAATTAAAGGTTGAATCTTCAAGTTCAATCTTTAGTGAAAAAAATTCTTTAATTAAATTTTAGTTCCTGACCAAATTTCAAATTAGTCTAAGATTTTTTTTAATGAATTGAAGGATTAAAAAAAAGAAAAATAAATGTAAGAACTTTTATTATAAAAATATTTAATATTTACTTTTTAGAATGATTGAAATAATTTATTATAATTTACCTGTTGTTTCTTCTTTTTTTTTTAAGGAGATTAATTTGTTATTTCTTAACTTATATCCTTATTAATGGAGTTTATTAGGAAGACTCCATAAAAATATATTTTTAATGTTTTTTTTTATTTTTTTATCCGTAATAATTGAAGACATGTATAAGAGATTTATAATAACTCACATATATGTTAAATTAATTAAGTTACATCTCCTTAGTAATATTTCTTCATTTTAAATGCACTTTTATGTAATATTTTTATTTATATTCCTTAAAACTATCAAAAAGATAAATTCAAACAATCTACCTCAAATATTTAATAATGAATCCTTAATTATGAGAAAAATTTGTTTAGTTATAAATAATCTTCAGAAATGCAACTTTGTATCATCGAAGAGAAAGGATTTGAATATCACTTCCAACATAAAGGCACAAAATGGTGAAAGCTTCATTGTTGTTTCCTTGTTTGAAAGTTTTATTTCTCATAGCATCTGGAACTGGTATATGTTCCTCTATATTTTTCTCTGTTGTTTGTCTCTTGTATATAATTATACACACTTAGAATGAATTTATTATCTAGATTAGTTTGCAATGCAAAATTTTGAGAAAAGGATCGAATATTTGCTCTCAAGAAACCATTTTTTTAGTTAAGGTTTTGACAAGGGTGATTAGGTGAACAAATTTTGCAGGTTTTGTGGATGCATGTACCAAGTGCGAATTCGAGACAAAATGTGATAGTTTACATAGCGCTGGCCCTCGTTGCGTAAAGGATTGCATCCATGGTTATTGTGGTTGCAATTGTAGTCCACCTAGTGAAATTGTTTCATATATATAGAATGATACCAAAATAAAGTTGAAGCTTTCATGGTTCAAAAAATCCATGCCTCCATAGAGTATAAGTTGCTTGTAATAAGAGAAATTGAACTAAAAAATAAGATCTTCAATTCTTCGGGGGAAAAATCACATCTTATCTCATTTGAGATTTTGTTTTGCTTTTTATGTGTTTTATATTGTCCCCAAAGTTATATACTAATCTCCTTGTGTATTGCAATTTTTTGTGAATGATTTGCTCATGAAAATGGTTGATTCAGTGCATATTTAGTTTTAAGTTGTACGTGTTAGACAACCACCTACCAGATTTTATTGATTTGTTGAAATAGTTATAAACTTATAATCAACGAATTTGTTTATTGCCATCGATAAGTTTGATTAATTTATCGAAAAAGCTATAATCAAGGGATTTATTTACTCTCTCTCTCTCTGAAAAAAGGATTTATTTATTCTATTGTAACTAAATCGGCGGCTGTAATTAAGTAGTGAATGAAGAAGCTCTCCATTGGTCAGTGAAGATAGGAAATTACCTTTGTTACAACATAATCTAAAATCATGTTGAAGTCTGGACCAATCCCTTTTGGTTAATTGTTTTATACTGTAAATACAAAATTATGCAACTTTAAAAATAATTGAGTATAAACAAGGAGCTAGTTTAATAAAATACAATATTATCTCGTTACATTCCTATCAGTCATATCGATTAATAGTTAATTCTGTGATGGAAAGAAAAGGAAATTAAAGTAAGTTTGACTAAAGATTTTTATTAAAAAGATTGATTGAACCAAATCAAACCAAAATAAATCCGTTAGTGAGTTTGGAGATTCTGATTGACTCTCAAAAAAAATGATTCTTTCTAATTATGTAAAAGATTGATTTGATTTAAATAATTTTTTAAAATGAAATATCTAGCAACACATTATAAGTTTTAAAGTGAAGTCAGCATATTACAAATTGAAAAACTATACATATTCCCACTCCATAAAAATACATTTCTTTAACTACCATAAAGAAATGAATTGTAAATAATAATTGGGTGGATCAAAAGCTTGTTGGAAAGCTAATTCCCACCAAGTCCATAAACTAATCAAGAATGAAACATCATAAAACAAAATTTGACTTCTATTTCTTTTTTTGTCACGAATACATTAAGAGTACTGCTATACAGTACGAAATCAATATACATGAATGAGTACGAAATACACGAAACTTCTTTTTATTGTTAAAGATTTAATAAATAAATAAATAAAACAGAATTGACGCAAATCATGGATCAGCCATTAATTTATGTTTTCGTACTTTTCATGTGAGATATTCTTCGTACCATAAAGCAATTTTCCATACATTAAAACTCAGAATTTTCCTTGAGCCTGAAAACTTAGAAGGGGATTGAATTCTAAAAGTGCCCATTTCCAACATATTTGGGTTTTATGGGTCTAAGCGGGACTATAGTATGTTGGTGTGAACAAAACAAAGGGGCATTGTTAAACAAACACCCTTTTATGCAAGGATACCACCCTTTTATAGTTTATTTTGTTTACGAGAATACCCTTCACAAAAACATGTTTATGTTGAGTTCAAAACAAAACAGAAATGTGTTTTTATTTTATATTAGGAAGTTCGTTCTCAATACAAAACAACTTTAGTTCACAACACAATGAAATGCATTTTTGTTTTGTTTTGAAAAGACACACCCCAATACAAACAGAAATACTCACTCTGCTCTTTTTTATTTGTCTTTTAAGGTTTTTAGGTAAAAACAAAAGATGTAATAAATTTGTTTTAATTCAAATAAAACAGTTGTGAACTTTTTCTGTTTTTTTTTCTTCATTTCTACTTCATAATGAATGCATAAGTGTAACTTCATTAAAGATTAGGTGAAAAATAAGGATATAATTGATAAAAGACTAATTAATGCTATCTTGAATTTTAAAAATGATAGTTAAATAGAAACATTTTTTTTTCAAAAATCCAATAATTAAAAAGAAATAGGAGTATTTTTTTTTTGTTTCAAAATCAATGAAAAGAAGCTTTTGTGAAGGATTTTTTTTATAAAAAAAAAAGTAAATTACACAGAATTTCCCTTGAAGTTTTCTCTTATTATATCCATACCTCTTTATTTTTTCACATTACTTTGAACCCCCAAAGGAGAGATTAGTGTAACATTTTTAACACCTAAGAGGGAGAATCTATGTAACGATTTACTCGAGAGAGAGAGGGTATGCGTAATAAAAACCCAAAAATTAGGAAGTTTTCTATAGGGTTCAAAAGGGGAGCGATATGGGGGTAATAAGGACAAACCTCAAGGAGGTCTGCCTCCAAAAAAAATCAGGGTGGTGTAATTAACAAAAAACGGTACTGCAATTAACCATACCAAAAAGAAGTGCATAACTTTATCTAATTTGGGCCTGACAGAAAATATAAATACCAAAAAAATTTCAAAATTCAGAAGAAGGACAGACGTAACTTGTGGAAAATAAGAGGAAGACATGTCCCTCTTTTCTCCTCCACAGGTCCAAAACAAGAAAAAAAATTAAATTAAATAACAAAACGAATTATCCATTTCCACTTTCTATGTTGTCCACCCTTCTCAGAAGCCATGGTCGTAAATCTTTCTCCCTCTCCACCTTTACATTCAAGTTCCATAATCAGATTGGCAAATTCTAAGTCACCCATTTCAGAACCATGGTTGACGCTCAAAACCCACTTCCCAAAACCACTCCTTTCCCCTTCTTTTGCTTCCCCAAGTGTGAACTTCACTTGCAAGAAGCAATTTTTGTATGGTAACAGCAGGAACGGATTGGATTTCAGGACTTGGTCTATTGCTGGGTTTGATTATGGGAACTTTGAGGGGCCTCAGTCTGTGCTTGAGGCTGCTGCAGTGTTGACAGCCATCATTGTTGTGCATGAGAGTGGCCACTTCCTTGCTGCTTCTCTCCAAGGAATCCATGTGAGTAAGTTTGCTGTAGGGTTTGGTCCAATTTTAGCAAAGTTTAATGCCAATAATGTTGAATATTCCATCAGGGCTTTTCCCCTTGGTGGCTTTGTGGGGTTCCCTGATAATGATCCAGAGAGTGATATTCCTGTTGATGATGAAAACCTGCTTAAGAATAGACCAATATTGGATAGGGTGATTGTGGTTTCAGCTGGTGTTGTTGCTAACATAATTTTTGCATTTGCTATTATCTTTGCACAAGTCCTGTCTGTTGGTTTGCCTGAGCAAGAGGTCTTTCCTGGGGTGGTTGTGCCTGATGTTAGACCCTTTTCTGCTGCTTCAAGAGATGGGTTGGTTCCTGGGGATGTGATCCTCGAGGTCAATGGAAGTGAGTTTCCAAAACCAGGTCCAAGTGCTGTTTCTGAAGTTGTTGATGTTATCAAGAGGAACCCCAAGAGATATGTTTTGCTCAAGATTAAAAGGGGGGAGCAGAATTTTGATATAAGGGTCACCCCAGACGAGAATTTTGATGGAACTGGGAAAATTGGAGTTCAGCTAGCCCCTAATGTGAAGATAGCTAAGGTTAGGCCAAAAAATTTGGTGCAGGCTGTGGAGTTTACTGGGCAAGAGTTTTGGGGTCTGGCATCTAATGTATTAGATGGGTTAAAGCAGACTTTTTTGAACTTCTCCCAGTCAGCTAGTAAGGTTTCAGGTCCTGTAGCCATTATTGCTGTTGGTGCTGAAGTGGCACGGTCGAATATCGATGGTCTCTTCCAGTTTGCCGCAATACTCAACATTAACCTTGCGGTTATAAACCTTCTCCCTTTGCCTGCTTTAGATGGAGGCACATTGGCATTGATCCTAATTGAGGCTGCCAGGGGTGGGAGAAAGCTACCTTTGGAAGTGGAGCAAACGATCATGTCTTCTGGAGTTATGCTTGTTATAATTCTGGGGTTATTCCTTATTGTTCGTGATACCCTAAACCTTGATTTTATCAAAGACTTGTTGTAATTATTGTGAATTCTAGTTAGTAGTGGGCTTCAAAAAGTATTTCATGATTCTCATCTGCAATGCTGTTGCACCAGTGTCTTAGCCAGGGGTATATCTGTAGAGGAGGCAAGATCATTTTAAATGATTGAGGTAAGTTTCTTCCTCCAATGATGTTATGTGAGAGGCATCCCATTGTTACCAATTCATTGATCTGATCCGGATTGGATTTGTGATCCTAGAATATAAACTTACGAGTTACAAATACTAGCTTTGATTATGAATTTTAATATCTTCTCTCTGCATTTTCTTTGGAATTTATGTTTGTGAACATATATAGGTGTTACTATTTGATATGAATTCTCTGCCTCTAGAGATGTCATTAACTCAACAGTGATTTAATAAAGCATTATGAATACAGAGCAAATATAGGTGTTACCTTTTTGAACTGCTGAAGTCTTAACTCACATGGGAAGTTCCCGATATCGCTAGAGGGTGATTGTTTCACGGATAATTTTTTTAGTTTCGGGAATAAACCATGGGAATATTATTTCCAGATATACTATAAAAAAAATGTTTTGTTAAACTGTTAAAAATGGTAGGAAATATTTTTTATAAGCCCGTGAATAATTAAAATGTGTTTGTTTTACATTTTTTTTCTTCTTTAGGAATATACATAATAACAAGTTAACAACCCAAGCGAGAACCCCAAAAAATAGTGCCGAAAAACATCACTACATCCATCACGATCCCATGATTATTTTATCCAAAAAAAAACGTACATGAAGAAAACATAAAGAGGGAAGTGGATAATAAGAAAGGTATATTTGTATTTTTATTCACCAAGAGTGATTCATAATCCAAGTGAATAAATATTTTATAACTTTTGCACCGGGATTAAATATTGTTGTTTGAGGGTGGGATTATTGTTTACCCAGGAGTAAAAACCCAAAGTTATGTTTTATTACCTTACAAATGTGGAATAAATTTTTTTCTCCTGTATTTCCGAAACTAAAAAATTGTCCGTGAAAGAAACATCCTCTTGGATTACTGTGTTCGTGAAAGTTACTAATTGACTTAATTCAGGCATATAGGTGATTAGGGAAATGGCTCTAAACCTTATTGCCGATTTGACAGGTTGTCAGATTATAAACTGGAGACTATATATTGTGATACTTTACCTGCTGAAACAAGAAGATGCTAAATTCATATAGTGTTTAGTACAAAGGAATTACTCAGAACGGTGTTAACAGTTTATAAGGATTGAATGTGAAATATTTCTAGGGATCAATGTGACCAGGGTGAGTAAAGCTTAACTTTATACTTGGTGGGAATATCATTGTCTTTGGATGGAGTGTCACCATTCTTAATAATTAAAATATTGAACACTTATATCTTAATGTAAATATAATAACTTTCTATAAAATACAAATCCAACAAATTGAATTATTGAATAATACATTCTTATCTTAATAATCATACACAATAAGTTTTAGATAATTGAAAATTTGTAACTTAAATTTTGTCAATATAAAGTTGACTGAGAGAGTATTTGATATTGTGCATTTGTTGTTGTTGAATGTCCTTAAGAAAATCCCACACCACTGGCATGGGATGAAACAAGGGTCTTGGAGCCAATAGGTGATTGGCTTGGAGCAGGAGATTCATCTAGAGATCTGTCAGGATTAAACACTGGTCATAGCTTCCAGAATGATAATCATATGACTAGAAAAACACTAGTTGAACGTAGAATACCCATATGGAGAAAAACGGGACAATAATACAAAACCCGAATTGTCGAAACATGCACTCTTCTCAATAGAGTTTAGAGTCAAGAAATGAAAGATAGAGTGAATGCTTTTATTTTTATTTTTTGTTGAATGAAAGATAGAGTGAATGTGTATCTTAGTATGACTGACTCAAGATACATATAACCTTGTTGACTTATCATTATCAATAGATGTTATTAATGTTGATCCTAAATTTTTAGGGAATTTATCCGTTATTAGTTATGGAATTAAATGTATTTTGCCTATACAAGATTATATGGGACATATAACGTGTTTGGCTATTAGATTGGCTTGTTTTGTCATCCAGATGGGTTGCTCACTTGCTCTGAGGTCAAGTATTGGTTCAGAACAAATATGAATAAATAATTTAAAAATATATTTTGTTTTCTAAAATTTCATGAGTTAATTATGCATCATATACAACTGTTCATATTATATAATAAGTAAAACTAATCACACAATTAATTCAGAAAAAATAAAAAAATTAAAACTAATTACAATTCAGTCATTTGTCCAGATATAATTGGATCTATATGGGTCTAAAAACCTAATTCTTAAAAGTACAAAAAAATGTGAGTAACAAATATTTAATATGAATTAAAATTGTAAAATGTTATTAATGTAACAAAAGGAAAATGCCCATTGTTATCATGTAGTTAAGTCAAAATTCTTGACTTTTTCAAAATCATTAGCGTTTATAGTACTATGTTAGCACGTGAGTAACAAAAATTTATTTGGATCTACATGGGTCTAAAAACCTAGTTCTTAAAAAGTCACATGTTAGCATAATTTTATAAACGCTAATAAATGTCACAATGCTTTCATTTAATAGAATGTTAAGTCATCAGCTCAAAGTACATCCATTAGCATTTATAGTAACAACTTAGCATGTGACATTTTCAAAAACAAAAATCTCCAAATTCCTAAAATGATATACCTACTTTAAAACAAATGTTAAGGACCAAAAATAGTAATTTTAGATTTGAAAGGATAAATATCAAAGAAAAAGTTTTTCTTGATACCAAAATCAAAATTCACTTATTTCATATGACAAAAAATAGTGATTTTAAATTTCAAAGGATGAAAAATAAAGAAAATCTTTTACTCAAACCAAAACTCATTACATTTTATTGGGCTTATTTAAGCCTTTTTCTTTAGAGTTAAATAGACATATGTTTTTTACAATTGAATGTGTAGATTGATTTATATCATATTGTTTTAACTTAATTAATTATATTAAATTTAAGTACTATATCAGTAAATTACTGATATTTAAGATTTTTTTAAACAGATTAGTATTTATTAAGGGATCATTTTAATAAAATATTAGTGTTTTCTTTCTTGTTTTTAATAATGTAGTATTAAGTCTTTCAAGATAAAAATTTATTGATAATGATGCATAATATTTGTAGATTTTAATATTTTTACATCACGTTAATAATTATAAACAAGTGTAAAATTGATATATTAATAATATTTAAAAAAAATCCAATAGAACTGACTAATTTACCTAATTTTATTTATCTGTCTAATCTTGTTAGAAAAGCCTATTAATGAAGAAAATCCTATTAGTATTGTACAAATCAATAACTCATCGGATATAATAATTTATGATTTGATCACAGTTTAAAGATCCTTTATTTATTACTTTATTTAACCTTTCCAGGGAGTGGATAATATCACCTAATTAAAAAACTAAAGAAAGCACAATATAAAAAAATTAATAGTCAACTGGCTTAGCTGCAGACCACACCTGTACTAAGATAGAACAAGAAACAGAACTGAACACAGTAAAAGTGAAAGAAAACCCAAGTAAAAGCCAAATATAAAAGCGTGTAATTTATTATCTTGCCCCTCATATTCGACCCCACCACCGCTGTTCCATACTCTGCCTTCAAATCGCCATTTCTTCCTTTCTCAACAACCAATTACAAAGGTACTCTCTCTCTCTCTCTCTCCGTATATGATATTGATTTCTACCTCCGTAATCTGATGCTAGTCCTTTTATACGGTCTCTCTGTATCTCGATGTGTATATGCATGAAATAAATGGAAAAGAAAAACGAACTTGTTTGACCTATAATTCATTCATCCATAAATTCCTCAACAATTCTTTGTAACCAAATAAAAATTCCGGGTTGTCTTTTATTATTTTGATTCATAACTTGATCCATCTGCAACCTATTGTTTATTTTGGGCGAATGAGTGAATTTTGGTTGATAAGCTCTTCAAACTTTGCTTTGAATTCGTTCAGAGATGTCATTGAGAGGAAAATTTGATATGATTTTGTTTGAATCTTCTCACCAATTCATAACCCCTCTCACCCCCCCCCCCCCCCGCCCCCCCAATTTTTTTCTTTATATTTGAATAATCGTATTGATTATATGTCAAAATCGACATTAAAGCGTGTACTTGCCATTTATTTGATCGCGTGGGACTTAGGTTAGATTAAATGCAATTTTTTTTTGCCCCCGATTTTTGCCCTTTAATATTTGTCTCTTGATTTCTTTTTCAATTCGCCACTATATCATGTTGTGCCTCTTGTCTCTGAACTCTGATTGCGTATTAGAATCAGTATGGGTTTGGGTGAGAGCTTGTGAAATTGATTCTGGTTTGAATTGATTTCGAAGGGAAGTGATTTATGTTTAGGGGTTTTTATTCTTGAAGTAAGTTAGCAGCTAAATTCAGTATAATTTTTTTTATTCAACGCAAAAATTACCTAGAGTCAAGTTAACTCAAAATAAATTCTTCAATCTGACACCAAACATTTAAGCATTTACCTAAAATGATGGTAGTTGGTATTTCATTGTGATCTTGAATCGTTTAACGTGAAACCAAAGATGCACTCGATTTACACTCAATAATGAATTGAAATATTTTGAAGGCTAGAATATGGGGAGCAAGGCACCAAGTTGGTCTGATCAATGGGGAAGTGGAGGGTTTGGCAGTGATCACTATGAGGAGGAGGAGAAGATGAAGATGAAGAAGAGTGGGAGCAGCAAGAAGATGGCAGATGCAAAGGCTGTGGCATCAGCTGGGATGGACAAGGCCAAAACTGCAGCAATTGTGGGTGCCCAGAAGGTGAAGAGTGGAACCTCTGCTGGCCTCAAATGGGTCAAGAATCAGTATCAGAAAAGGAATTCCAAGTGAAACTCACTCACTTGCTTCTTGGACAGTTTCATTTCCATAGCTTTGGTAAATAATACATGATGCTCTAGTAAAGAAAAGAAAAGAAAAGTGTTTTGCTTGTTTCTTAAATTATTACCGTAATTATGCTTTGGTTTTTCTTTCTAGTACAACAGTCTAGATTAACTTGTTATTTTTATATATTTTTCATTTGATTATAGAAAAATGTTGGATGTTAATCATGTTATAAATTTATCCTCCATCTATCTTTCTGTGACTGCTCTCAGTGAACTAATTTTACAGTTGACACCATTTGTGCCGACTGCATGGTGATGTTTTTACGAATGTTATATTGTAAAATCTATATTCTGTAATTAAATTAATTTAGACAAATATTTAAATTTAAATTATGATAAATGAATATAGCATTATTTTACTTTTTACAAAACCTATATTTGCATGTGAAACAACCTGAAACTAAAAGGTGCAAATAGGGTTGGATAGCTTGGTTTTTTGTGTCACTTAAACGAACTCAATGTCAAATCAGCTTAAATATTAGATTTTTACTTATTTTTATATTTCAATATAATGATATATTTCAGTTTTAAAGATATATTATTTTAATTTAATAAAAAAAAACTTTGTTTTAATAGAAGTTGCTCAAAATTTTTAGAATAACCTAAAGCGTATTTAGTATGGTGTTGCTTTCTTCATATGTACCCAAAAAAAAGTAGGGTGTTGCTTTCTACGTTTTCGTGTTAATTTTCCGCATCCAAGTAAAACCAATTTGTTATAGCTTCTAATATTCATGCATTTTACACACATTAGAGACCCAAACGCAAAATCAAGCATGGGCACGTTAAAGAGTCTCAGACGGAAAATCAAACATAGGCTTAATTTGCCGAATTCGAAGAAACACAACGATGATATGATTAAGTTAGTTGAAAGTATTTGAATATTGAATTCAATCAGTTAGAGAAAAGTTATCATTATCGGAAGAAAAAATAGAGAAAAGTTATCCAACATTTTTATTTTATCATCTAATCACTGTATGCTATAAGTTAAATCCATTTCAACCTAATCAGAAGAAATTTTCGTCGGGTTAGTTTTTAGTTTTTATTTTGTTTTGTTTTGTTTTTTTAAGAAACAAATAAACTGTTTTTACAAAATATATGCATAACTAAATAACATTTAATAATGACATGTATTACTTTTAAAAGAAAATAAGACTAAATAAATATCCAATATCAAAATAATAAACATTATTTTAATTTAAATAAGAGAAAAATAATTATATACTATTAAATTTTTTTTTGCACTGTCATCCAATCACAAGTTATCATGTATGATACATTTGTTGACTTTTATAATAATTAATTTAAAAGTCATATTAATAATGAATTATAATTAAATGATAATATAAAAATCAGTACATAATCATTAAACTCTTTAAATAAATAGAACTATAGATTAATTAGATATAAGTACATAGAGAATAAAGTTCAATATAAAAAAAATTGAGAGCATACCTGAGCAAAAAAAGAACAATAGAAAAATTTTTAAAAAATGGTATAATTAACTAAAATTTAAAAAGGATAAAGAAAAATTGTCAACCAGAAAATACTAATTAATAATTTTAAAATATTTTTAAAAAGCACTAAAAATTACCAAACTTGGTGTATAAGAAAATAATAGAATAAAAAAATTAATCTTACTTTAAAAAAGTGTTGATAAAAATAAAATGAGTATTATATTGTATGGTTACGTTTGAATTTTACCAATTGCCACACTAATTTATAGCTAGCACGATGGAAATACACGACTCCTAGATCGATAATGGATGTTTGTGAAGAAGTGATAATCCATAACATCAACAGAGGATCCAAGAAATCAATTCCACCTTTGAATGCATCATGTTAATGCTAGTCATTGACCACCACAAATTGTAATGCAGAGGAGGATAAGAAAATGAAATAAATTTGAGTGAGTAGAAACAAGAACGCGTTTGCATGCATAATTTTACGTTTGAGTGTTTCTCGGGACAAAACTTCAGGCTTTGTGACTCTTTGATGAAATGAGAAAGGTATATTAACATAAGCAAAAGGATTATGCGAAAGAGTTTGAAGGAAGGAGAGTCTCGCATAAGGTGAAATTGTGTCTCGGTAATTAATTGATTATAAATTTAAATTTGAAAATAATCTTTTTTGCATATGTAAAAATAATTAACATTTCAGCAGGTGTATGTACCGTATTTAAATAGATTGTTCTATAGGGACTGTAAATGTAAAATAGGTAGTTCAAAAATAGAACTATATTTAATCCATGTACATAGTTCGAAAAGAACGCGATGCTAGCTGAACAAAGCAGCCCAAATGAGATTTAATGTTAAAGGCTAGCAGTCAAACACACACCGCCGAAAAATCAATAGCCCTTACAAAATCAATAAATTTATCATACATAAAAATTTATAATTAAATAATATTAAAAAAATGCTTTGCATTATTAGTACACCATTTATTCAAACTTTATAAATAAAAAAAGATTAAAAAAAAGATTTCATTAAAAATCACCAATCAATTTCTTGAGAAATAGTATTTTTTTTCAAACCAGTGTCTAAATCTATATAGTTTGGTAATCCATATTGTTCTTGTTAAAATCTAAAGCCATACAAAGCGGAATAGAGATCCACCAAGAAAACCCAGATGTAGAACACCCATGAGAGACAAGAGTGTCTGGATAAGTATTATTTTCTTTATAGATGTGTCCTATCATAAAACGTATTAGTCATCAATAAAATTGATAAATATTTTAAATTAATATCATATTGACAAAAAAATAATATTAATAGTTGGATCAATAACAATAACACGTTTAAAAAATATTTGCTGAATATAGAAATTATGTAAATGTGTAGCTACCTAAGATACTAAAATTCAAGAATAAATAATCCTTCAATGGTGTAAAAACAAGTCACCATAAAAGTGCATTCATCAGGTTGTGTTGGCTCCAACAGTAGAAGGAAGACTCTCATCTTAATTATTTTATAGGAAAAGAAAAAATTTAAACAGAGGATTACAAAATTTGGTAAATTAGTTGTTATATAGCCTAATGTTGTAACTAATTAGAAATTATAATTAACATGATTTTTAAAATTGAAGGCAACACCATTGTGATCAAATAATAGGATAAAATAAAATAAAAAACAATCATTATGTTTAACAAACATTCCATTGTGATCAAATAATGGTATAAAGTGTTAAGAAAATCTAAGTCAATTGATTAAGATTTGTTTATTAAATCATAAATGTTCAATTAAATTAATTGTTCAAATAGTTGAAAAATATAAAATACATTTAAAAAGGATAATAAAAAATTGAATAAATATTTTTAAGATAAAAAGAAAATAAAATATAAAAACTTAGAAGCTAACATTAAAAAAAAGGCTAAAACTATTAATAATTGCTAAAAACCACTTAAAAAAATTTGATTATCGTACTTTTCAATAGTAAAAAAAATTAAATGCTAACTGAACATAACTTAAATAAAATGCTCGAGTTATTATAAATCCTCTTATTGTCTTCCATTTTTATAGATAAAAAAAATAATGGTATAAGGTTATCTTACTCTACCAAAATAAGTGTAAAACAAATCAATTACACTCTCAGCACATATATTTTCTGTTATTATGAGTTACATTAGTCATTAGTCAAATCAACACCCTCTCAAACACTTCATTATTAATATATTAAAAATCATAAAATCATATAACTCATTAAATAAGAAAAGACATGAAATTAGGTTTAAATATGATAAACTTGAGTAATATACAAGATCATTTATTCTAGGGCCGCTATCACCATTGTAAAAAAAGTGTTGGTAGTACTCTCTAAAACTAATTGATTGAAAAATACAACATGTAAGAAGTTTTTATTTCTAGTCTTTGTTTCTCTTCCATTTTGTTAAAGTTGATCACGGATGAGATTTACTCCTTTTTAAATATATGTAAAAATATAATTGTATGGCACCAATCAGAGATTCAGGTCAGGAATCAACGATGTGAACAAAGGACAAACATACCCTTAAACTTATGCAATTTAGAACTGATAGAAACACGACAATTTTCACATAATTGAATCCGTTGCAAACCTATCTTCCGAAGTCTTGTCACCGTGCCCGCTTGGGGTCTGTCTAAGTAAGGAAAGTTCCAGTAGACATAATAAACTTTACATAACAAGCATCAAACCAGAGAATTTACAATTAAGCTGACTTCTTCACATTGGTCAATTTTAGGAAGTTCTATTCAGATGGTTGCCAGTCACGACGGATTATTTCAGAACACAAGCCCAAATGTGTTCTCTCCACTGTAAGTCATATATAGAAATCCATCTTCATCCTTGTTTTCCTCATAAATTGCAGACATCATTGCCGCTGCATAAACAGAAAATCACAGCTCACTTCACAAAATTAACCATAAGAACAATAATATTCCACATACACACCCACAAAATCCATATATGTATATTACCAGTTGGTGGTAAAATATTCTTAACAAAAATGAAGATCGCCTTCTCAGGACTCAGCTTGATTCTCTTCCGCACCACATACACAAACTGACCAACAGTCAAATCAGCAGGTACAAGATACCTACATTCATCCGAAAAAGAACAATAATATACACCATAAATAAAGAGGAAACAAAGAAGATGACATGTATCCACTCGAACATTCAAATGATTGTCAATGTTCTCCATGTAGTAAGAATTTGAAGCATCTAATATTACAGTTAACATAGGCATATCAAAACATAGACCACATCAAACACACTGATACTCATGCACAACTAACATTCCAGCCAGGTTACCCATTCTTCTAAGTTTTAAATCACATTTTTTCACAGCCATTTTTTCTTCAATTTTAGTGGGGGATATGATATCAAGTGAGAGTCAGGAATCATCCAAATCTCTTTACAGTTTACAATACATATAAGACTACCACTAAGCCAAACGGCCATTGTAGTAGATTTAACACTTCAATATAGAAAGTATATATAGCTTCAATCCGTACCCAAACAAAAAGTGTATAGTATATACTTTACAGAATTTAAAGCAAATGCTATCCGACATTCAAAAAGCAATAACACTGATACTCGGAGTGAATAAACTGTGCCAATGTTTACAATTGCACTTTCCAAAGAACAGAAGAAGCCTACTTTTTCTTATCAATTTCAGGAACATCACTCTTCTCAGCCCTTTCAACAATTACCTACATCGAAATAGCAACCAAATTAATCAGCAAAAAAATGGGATTATAATGATATATGCAAACAGCAGAAATAAGATCTTACTGGAATTCTGTCAGGATACTTCTCTCTTATCCGAGATGCTTCAGCCTGCCTCCTCTCTGGCATGAAATGTTTCCACAGATTAGAAAACTTATGGTGGACCTAAATCACTAAACAGGCAAAACAAATGCAAGTTTATACACACTAACTAACGATGTTTAGTTGATAGATCTTTTTTTTCTTTACCAAGACAAAAAAAAAAACAGATCTCCCGTGAGTGTGAAGAGGAAAAAAAGGCACGATTCACTAATAACAACAAACCCAATTCATAGGTATTAGAATATGTATTTAAAAATGTAAAAACAGTTTTGTATTATGACTTGTAAGTGTTGTTAGCTTTTGCTAACAGCACCTCTCTATGTTAAGGTCTGTTAGCTTTTGCTAACAGCACCTCTGTGTATTAGGTAGTTAGTTGTTTTCTTTTAGGTAGTTAGTTTCTATTCACAGGCTTATATATATACCTCACTTGTAACTAACTCTAACTAACTTTTCCAAAACTGAAATAGCATCTCAGTTCAGTTCTTTCTTATTTTCTCTCCTCTGTTATCTTTCTCACTCTTCTAAAAATAGGAAATAAAGCAACATATCATCACATCATATCATATACTAGAAACCAAAAGAAAAGCACAAATCTGAAGTCTGAACTAACAATGGCAAGGAAAGTGCATATTTAAGTGATATAACATAGGTGATTTTTCATGCTAAGCTAATCATAAGAAGAAAAAAAAAAAGGAAAATACTAAATGAGTAAAAAGTTCAACTTTCTTGGAAGAACACATAATGAGACTCAAAAATACAAATTTCACACCCCCGATTAAACCTCAAATGCGAAATTACAAAGCCGATGCATGAAAATTCAAATGCCTCCGAGTATTATCCAAGAATGACAAGCATCAACTTCAATTCCCAATTAAAAATGCACTATAGCATAGAGAAACAGTTAAAAATAAAATAGAGAGAAAAACGAACCAAGTGGGTGTTCCATCTTGAATGAGCTCTTAGCCATGGCAATAATTCTGCAGCAGAGAACAAAGATTAAAAGAAACAGAAAGGGCACATTACGAAATTAGGGTTTGCTACGAAGGTAGTGATCAATTGATGAATCAAAAAGGTTAAAGAGAAAAAGAATTGCAATGGAAAACGATATTATTGCTTACCAGAAGAGAGAAAAGAGAAAGAAGAGTGAAGAACAGAGAGAGATTGTGATTGAGATCAGAGAAGAAGAAAAATGAGGAAATTCCCTGTAAGAATAGGAATTAAGGAAAATCTATTATATTCATTAGTCTGTCAATGTCTCTGCTCAACGACACCGTTTCTTAACTCTCTTGTTACACAATTAGGATAAGATTAGGATTTAACAAAATCAAATTCGTGAATAAATTTAAAATATTTTCATAACAAAACGATTTTGGTAAATTTTCAGTTTTTCTTCTTCAAAATATAGCATAAATTTCGAATAGGTATACTTTTTTGTTAACGATTAGTTTTCAAATTTTGGTTGCTTCCTTATCTAAAGTAGTAACAAATTTGATTTTCAAAATATTTTTAGTATCTTTAAATACTATTAAATTTAAGTTGAGTTTTTAAAGTATTAGGTTAATTTTGATCTACATTGACTTTTAAAAAAAAAAATCTATCTCATCTAGTGATAACATAATATACACTTATTCATTTGTTGAAACAAGTTAGTTCATAATTTATTGTGAAATATTCACAAATTTTTGTATATGATTAATCTTTCATTTTTTTTTTCATCTTTCTTGATTCTTTTAGCTTTCATCAAATATGCTTATTTTTTTCCTGATTTAAATTAGGATTAATTACAAATTTTACTATTAAACTTTTATTATTTTGTGAATTTTACATTTAAGTTTTATTGTCACAAATTTTACCACACAATTTTTATAATTTTGTGAATTTTATCCCTCAATGTTTTTATTTCATGAATTTTATTATTCAACTTTTACCATTTTACAAATTTTATCATTCTTTTTTATGTATTTTATTATTATGTTGGTAACAAAATGATGTGTTTTATTTTATCTTTAACTTTTTTTAACATGTTAGTTGTGATAAAATTTATGAAAATAAAACTTAAGTGATAAAATTTGTAAAATAATAAAAGTTAAATAGTAAAATTTACAATTAAATCTTTAAACTAATATTCATGTCTCATCTTCAATTTCATGAGGATTTTATTTGATTTCTTGGTGATAGACTAATCTTATCTCTTTTGATTATCTTTTATTACTTGTAACTTGCATACTACTTTAGATTCTTTCATCTATTAAAGGATTTAAATTCATTTACCTCTTTTCTAATATAAATTATTTTTTTCTAATTTAGTTTTAATATATTTCACAATATTAACCACATTAATCATGCATTTCTGCCTCAAGATCCATTCTAGAAGAAATAAAAATATAAAAAAGTCATATTTAAATCCATTTTTTTATTCCCACTTATTTTTCTTTACCAAACACACTTTACTTACTCATCTCTATTTCTACTCTCTTTTTTTTTTCTTTCCATTTATTTCCTACCAAACATAGTGAGATGATTATCTTAGAATCACTTTCCTTAGAATAATCTTATAACATGCTTAGTTTAACGTCAAATACTTCTAAATTCAGAACCACCCTAATACATTCGATTATAATTTCTACATAAATACAAGATTAAACGTGAAAAAAATGGAAAAACACATGTAACCAAAGTGCAAACAAATACCCACTTAGACTATTTTTGATGGGTAAACATAGACTAATAAGAGACTAATTCCAATCCAAAAATTGGCAAACAATTGCTATTTCCTTGTTTTGTTTTTTTTACTTTTTTTGTGATTTTTTTTTTTTTTTACCAATACCCTTGTTTTGTTTATTTAATGATCAATGATGTATGTTTTTAGGGATGGGTGGGAACACTAATTTCTATTTTTTTTAGTACTAAAAAATGAAATGAAACGTTTCTTTTGATTTATTGGAACTTTGGGATCGAATTAAAAATTTCAAAAAGACCATACAATATTTTTTAGGTCAACAAGAAGAGACAGTACAGTATAATACTTTGAGTTCTGAACCCAAGCCTTGGCAACAGTATATTGAAGCCCATGTTTGTCTTAACGTGCCACGCCTACGGCCCATGAACGAAGGTTGGATCAGGCTCAGAATTATTAACAAAAAGAATACTACAATCTATGACCTAACACATTATTTTTAGTTTTAGCAAACTTTTTATTACCAGTTATGTTTATAAAAGATTATAACATTATTACGAAAAAGAGACTCTTTATGATACTCATAAAAAAAACATTTTTATTAATTAATGATCTAATAAAATATATTTACAATAAAATGTTGTTAATATTTCAATTTTTTACTGCTGGACCGTAATCGGATCTCGGGAGCATTAATATCTACCATGCCATTGCAAGTAGCCTATTGGTGGAATTTTTCCATCATTTCATTTTTCGTATGGTCATTCCTTCATAATTGACCCATGATGAAAGTAAAATCTTACATCTCACCCTATGGCAGTAAGCTAGTCCCCACCAATATATATTATTTTATAGTTTTTTTTCACTCAATAGGTATAATTATGTTGAAAATATATATTGAATTTGTGAAGAAAAAAACTTGAATTTAAATCATTTGATCCACTTACGTAATATATCATTGGAGAACAACAATGAACTTTAAACTTAAATTTACTTTTTATCATCAATTTTTAATTTTTAGTGAATTTTACGCTAAAGAAGAATAAAATTCGTAAGAAAGCTTGGAACAGAATTCACTAAAAATAATAAAGTTTAGGATAAAAAGTATAATTATATTTTGGAGTAAAATGACAAAAAGATAAATTTTGTAAATTTCTTAAAAAGTATGAAGTAAAATGCACTAAGTTAGTTTATTAAGGATAAAATTAGTTAAAAATTAAAAAATTATGGTAAAAAATATAATTACGTCATCTAATTACAAAAAAGCACTTTTTGGAGTTGTGCTTGGAAACTTGCGACTAAGAAATTAAGTCACTTCTTCAGCAAAATTTCCTTAAATGTGTATAACTTTTAAAAATAAGTAGATAATTTTTGTATTTGAGCCTTAATAATTTTTTACTATGCTTGGAAATGTCAAAAGAGGATAGGGGAAGGGTTTAATTACAGAAAAGAGGCTCATTGCCTTGTCACTAGCTACTTTGTCATGACAGATTTAAATTTGGTGAACTTTATTCCCCTCTCATTCACGTGGTTGCATTCTCATCAAGAGGTCGCAGCACTATTTAATGGTGTAGTGTAGTCATTCTCACATGTTTGTGTCTACCTACTAACATTATGTATGTGTAATATGGATCCAAAGTTTGAAGCGTATACTGTGTATTGTCCTTGTAGCTGCTGTTCAGTTACCATAATTATGGGAGAGGATAAGTGACTTTGCAGAGGGAAAGTCTTCCCCCATTAGATCAGTTTTATAATTCAAATTTTGTCACATATCATACGTTGTATGATATTTTTTTATCTTTGAATTAGTAATGGAATATTTCTTTATATATATATATATATATATATATATATATATATATATATATATATGTGTGTGTGTTGAATTTATTGTCAAACCTTCAAATAGTTAAATATTGATACCAACGTTGGATAAACACGTACCCTCAGAGTCAAATGCGAAAACGTAATCAAACAATCAATCAACGAGAGGAGAGACATAATCAATATGTTTTACATGAGAAAATTTTTCTCAATGTGAAGAAGTAAAACTCACGGGACATTGGTTCAAATCAAATATTCACTATAACAATTATGGGTTACAATGAATCAAATACACCAATGTGGTGGTTCACTCAACCTCTCCAACAATGGTGATAATCAAACTCCCTAGAGTGTTTCACTCAAACTCTCTCTAGAGATCTCTCAAATGCACAGCACTAGGCTTGCTCAAATCTGCGGAATCTCTTACGCGATCCAATGTCAAATAGCGGAGGTCTCTCATGTTCTCTCAATTTCTGTGTCTCGAGTCACAGTCAAAGTCTCTCTAATTCCACCCTCAACTAATGTATTTATAGTTTGGGATTAGGTTTAGGTTTTAGAACCCTCAAATGGGCTTGGGCCAGCATTGGAGGAGTAAGCTCAATCCAACAATTATCCCTCTACAACTTCAATGCGTCGGTTTCAACATAACATGGCCTCTTCACTGCTTCAATGCATCCCGACATCTTCAATGCCTCAACACAACCTAGCCTATTCAACGCGCGGGTTCCACACAACCTGTCTCAATGTGATAGGTGTATCATAAGCTCGACCTCTTCAATGAGTCGGGTTCACCAACCCGGCACCTTCACAGTAATCTTCAAATTTTCTTGCTGATACCGGTTTGGTCATCATATCAGACAAATTCTGGTCAGTGTGCATCCCGGATCCAATGGTATCGCACATCAATATGCTTAGTGCGGGAGTGATAGGTCGAGTTCTTCACCAAATGAATAACACTCTGGTTGTCACACTTCAACTAGTACTTGTCTTGTTCATGGTCGAGTTCCATGAGGAACTTCTTCATCCACAGCATCTCCTTGCTTGCCTCAGTCACGACAATGTATTCGGCCTTGGTCGTCGAAAGTGCCACACACTTCTACAATTTTGATTGCCAAGAGATTGCTCCTCCAACAAATCTCATCAAATATCCAGTTGTTGACTTTATCGAGTCAGAATCTCCCCTTAAATCAGCATCCGAGTAGCTTTGCAGCTCGGCTTCACCATCTCCAAAATGGAGGCATAAATCAGATGTACCTTTCAAGTACCTGAAGATCCACTTCACTGCTTCTCAGTGCTCTTTGCCAGGGTTCGATAGGAACTGGCTCACCATACCAACTGCAAACGCCAAGTCGGGTCTAGTGCAAATCATTGCATACATCAAGCTTCCGTTGGTGGATTGGTACAGGATCTTCAGCATCTCATCTCTGTCTTCATCTGATCTCGGGCAATGCTTCTTACTCAACTTCATGTGCCCGTCTAGGGGGGTGCTAACTATTTTGGCTTTGTCCATGTTGTACCTCTTCAAAATCTTCTCAACATACTTCTCTTGACTTAGCCACAGTAACTTCTTCTTTCTATACCAGATTATCTTGATTCCGAGAATCTGCTTCGCAGGGCCAAGGTCTTTCATTGCAAAGGACGAGTTCAATGCCTTCGTCAAGGAAACAATCTTCAACTTGTCTTGCCCTACAATCAGCATGTCATCAACATATAGCAACAGGATCAAAAAATCTCCAGTCTCATACCTCTTCATAAATACATAGTAGTCGGCTTCCGTCTTCACAAACTTGTGCTCGTTCATGAAGGATTCAAATTTCTTGTACCACTGTCGAGGTGTTTATTTCAAGCCATAGAGACTCTTCTTCAGACAGCATACCATCCTGTCGCATCCCGGAGCTTGAAACCCTTCAGGTTGATCCATATATATCTCCTCCTCCAGCTCATCGTGAAAGAATGTTGTCTTCACGTCCATCTGTTCTATCTCGAGGTCCATCGAAGCCGCCATGGCTAACATAGCTAGGACCGAGGTCATCTTTACAACTTAAGAGAAGATCTTTTCAAAATCAACACCTTTCTTCTAATTGCAGCCTTTCACTACAATCCGGGCTTTGTATCTCGACTTCTGCCCGTTCTCTTCAAGTTTGATCTTGTGCACCCACTTGTTCTTCAGAGCTCATCTTCCTTTAGACAATCCGGTCAACTCATAAGTCATGCAAGGACTTCATCTCGTCCTACATTGCCTTCAATCATTCTTCTTTATTTGAGCTCGTCATAGCCTCATCATAACTCTAGGCCCACCATCTTCAGCAATGATGGCATACTCATCAGAAGAGTACCTTGTAAAAGGTCTTCTTTCTCTAGTGGGGTATCTCGGCTATTCTTCTTCATCAGTCGCTTGAGAGCCCGGTTCATCCCTGTCCTCTACATCAACTCGGACCTCAGTATCTCAGTCCTCATCAGCATGTTGCTGGTCATTCAGCTCTTCATCTCTTTCATCGGTTTCTCCCCCTGCTTCAGCTTAGATGTTAGGAAAATTCTCGGCAAGCGTACCGATTTATCGTTGCAAGTTACAAAATTTATAAGATTCATCTCCACAGGGAATTGGTTTTACTCAATTAATTTAAATAAAACTTAACGGTTTTAATAGTTATGTACAATGATAGTGGACGGAATTCATTCAAGTGTTGTTTAAAATAGAAATTAACAAAAGACGGAAATAATAAACTTAGTACGACTTGATTACGAACAATTACGGAAAGTTACAGAAATAAATAGAACGAGATTAATTAAAGAGAAGCGCAGGATTGGATTTCATCATTCATACCCCTTAGTATTCAATTAATATTACCATGCATAAGTTAATTCCTTTTATTATTGATGCACACGA
>CM023952.1:9517598-9552801 GCA_013407115.1 Glycine latifolia
CAATTAATATTACCATGCATAAGTTAATTCCTTTTATTATTGATGCACACGTAAAATCATTCCAAATCGATTCCTCGCAATTGGAAATTCTAAGAATATTTATCAAATATCGATCCCTCGCATATAAAATAAATATCCCAGCATTACGTTTACATTCGCGTGTAAATTGCGATCTAAACGATACGTCCTATTCCTAGTGATCGTAACGTAAAGAATAAATTTACCCAGTTCCAGTTTTAAGAGTACTTTCCAGTTAAATTTAAAACCCTACTTCGTGAGACTATTGATCAAGTAGAATCAAGCATTAAGCGCAGAATAAATCTATCAAAAATAAATAGTAGAACTAATGCATGAATAAATATTAAAAGAAATAGTTTTAGGGTAAGAAGATTACATCCAATCCGTGTGCGCGAAGTTTAGCCGACCATGGAGCAGGTCTCCTTAGAAAAACAAATGAAAAGTATCATCATCATTCTCGTCCGGTAGAGCTTCCGCACTTTTTATTAATCTCTCCCTAACCTAAATCACTCCTTAATACAAATTTAGAAGAAGAGCTAAGGTTTTTTTGAGCACCTTAGAAGCTCAAGGGAAGAAGAAGTGCATGGAAGAAGTTCAATTTCCAAATGAAGGGTGCTGGGGTATTTATAGATGTTCTCTGACCGACTTCACTCGCCCAGGCGAGTCATTTTAGCCTATTTCAGTCGCCTGGGTGAGTAGCTTGCAACTTGGGCTCCAATTTGACTGTTTACAGCTGGCCCAAGTGGTCCACTTGACGTCCATTCGCCCAGGCGAGTCATTTTCAAAGGGATCACTCGCCCAGGCGAGTTAAATGTACCAGGGAATCCTGTTTTGGGCTTCTGGGCCTGATCTTCTTGGTGCACCTCCCCTGTTTGCTTTGTTTAATCCATTTGGCTTGCTTTTTATTTCCGAAAGCTCTAGCATTCCACGGAATCTATCAAAATATGAAATATGATTGGATTAATATTCCGGATTTATAATTATGGCATTGGTGCTAAGCTTCTTATCCTAACAAACTAAATTAGGGCAGATTAGATGGATTTTCTCAATAAAACAGTAGATAAATGCCTTAAATGTGATCTTATTTTGACTTATATATGGCATTTATCATTAGACAAGAGGGATGTGTTCTTCACCTCGAACAGAAACCTAGACTTCATGCTTCGAGATGTCATGAATAGTCTCCTTTTCATGAAAGGTCACATCCCGACTTCTCACAATCTTCTTTTTGATTGGATCCCATAGTCTGAAACCGAACTCGATTTTCGGCGAACCAAGGTAAATGCATTGCTTAGTCTTTGCATTGAGCTTCGCCCTTTCATCTTTAGGGATATGTACGAAAGCTCGGCATCCAAATACCTTCAAGTGATCATAGGTCACTTTCCGGCCTGTCCAGACTTCTTTAGGAATGTCTCCTTCAAGTGGTCTTGATGGTGACAGGTTAATCAAGTCAACAGCTGTTCTAACGGCTTCTCCCCAATATGCTTTCGACAACCCGACGTTGGATAGCATACTTCAGACCTTCTCTTCAATAGTCTGGTTCATCCTTTCAGCAAGTTCATTCAAGTGCGGAGTTTTTGGGGGCGTCTTCTCAAGTTGGATCCCGGCTCCTCTACAGTAAGCTTCAAAGGGACCCCGATACTCACCACCATTGTCAGAGCGAACCATTTTCAACTTCTTGCCAGTCTCCCTCTCCACCATAGCATGAAATTCTTTGAAATATTAGAGTACCTATTCTTTGGTCTTCATCAAATAAACCCACACCTTGCGGGAATGATCATCAATGAAAGAAACAAAATACTGAGCTCCCCCAAGTGATCTCTCGGACATGGAGCAAACATCAGTATGGACGAGGTCTAGGATCTGCATTCGTCGTCTGGGTTGATCCGGTCTCAAAAACGAAACCCGGTGCTGCTTTCCAGCTAGGCAATGTGTGCAACTCTCTAACAATTGGCCATCCAACCCGGTCAATCGTTCTTTCTTGTTTAAAATCTAGAGCCCTTTCTCACTCATGTGCCCGAGACGCTTGTGCCACAACTCCAGGCAATATCCATCCTGGACAGAATTGGTTTCTCCACCAATTGTCTTTCCTTGCATTACATACAAGGAGTCTTCTTTCTTTCCATGAGCCACAACCAAATTTCCTTTGGCCAGCTTCCATCTACTTTCTCCAAAGTAGTTCACCAACCCGGCTTCATCAAGTTTGCCAACTGAGATCAAATTCAAACGCATGTCAGATACATGTCTCACATCTTTCAACACAAGTCGACACCCTGTATCTGTGGTCAGGGTTACATCACCGACACCAACAATCTTGCTGGTCACCTGATTTCTCATCTTCACGACACCAAAATCTCTCTTTCTATAGGTAGAGAAAAATCCCTCATGTGGGGTGACATGGAATGATGCACCAGAATCAACAATCCAAGTGCAGTCCTCATGGGCTATGTTCAACATTTCTTCACTAAGAAGAAATATCTTGGAATTCGGGTTAGTAGCCACAACTGTAGTGCTCGTATCATTCTTTTTCCAGGGAACAATCTGATCCGGCTTCACACAATTGTTCTGTTCATCATACTGCAGAGTCCTACAGTCTGGCTTCTTGTGTCCTACCTTCCTATAGTAGAAACACTTCAAATCATGCTTTGGTCTTGACCGGCCTCTGGACTTATCTCGTCCATCTCGACCCCGGCTCTTGCTAGGACCCCGGGTATCAGAATTTCTTTTGTTCTCAGCCACGTTAGTCTCTAACGTGTTGTTTACACCTCGTTCTCTTCTCCTGGCTTCTTCATTCAGGAGGCTATCAGTTACAACATCCATCATCAATTTTCCATCTGGAGCAAAGTTACTCAATGTCACTACAAGAGTATCCCAGCTTTCCGACAGCGAACTCAATAACAGTAAAGCCTGCAACTTGTCACCAATCTTCATCTCGGCTTTGGAAAATTGATTCACAATACCTTTGTAGGTGCTGAAATGTTCAATCATGCTCATGTCGTCCTTGTATTCAAGCTTTACAAGCCGACGAACCAGGTGTGCTTTGTTCCTAGGAGTCTTCTTCTGAATCGTGGACTCTAGCTTGTTCCACAATTCGTACGTGTTCGTGAACTCGGACATGTGCTCAAAGAGGCTTTTATCAATATATTTCCTGATCATGGCTACCGCCTTACAACTCTGGATCTCACATTCCTTGTTGCTTTTTCCAGTCGGTTTTACAGCAAGGGTAATGGGCTCAATAGATCTTTGCAGTAGAGGTGATCCTCCATCATTGGTCTCCAATACGCAAAGTTGTTTGCGGTCAACCTGAACATATCTCCGTCATGGGTGATACCGCTGGTCTCCATCTCGTCTCCTTTAGAACCCGTCGAACCCGGACTTTGATACCACTGTTGAGTTTATTGTCAAACCCTCAAATAGTCAAATACTGATACCAACGTTGGGTAAACACGTACCGTCAAAGTCAAATGTGAAAACGTAATCAAACAATCAATCAACGAGAGGAGAGACACAATCAATATGTTTTACATGAGAAAATCTTCCTCAATGTAAAGAAGTAAAACTCACAGGACACTGGTTCAGATCAAATATTGACTATAACAATTATGGGTTACAATGAATCCAATACACCAATGTGGTGGTTCACTCAACCTCTCGAACAATGGTGATAATCAAACTCCCTAGAGTGTTTCACTCAAACTCTTTCTAGAGATCTCTCAAATGCACAGCACAAGGTTTGCTCAAATCTGTGGAATCTCTTACGCAGTCAAATGTCAAATAGCAGAGGTCTCTCACGTTCTCTCAATTTCTGTGTCTCGAGTCACAGTCAAAGTCTCTCTAATTCCACCCTCAACTAATGTATTTATAGTTGGGGATTAGGTTTAGGGTTTAGAACCCTCAAATGGGCTTGGACCAGCATTGGAGGAGTAAGCTCAATCCAACAATATCAATGAGTTAAGTAGTATGTATTTGTTAAAAAAAAAATTATACTTGAGTTTGATTGTTATGGATAATAAAAGATTGGACACAATTACAATTAGGTGAAAGAGAAAAAAGTATAGTGTTATTACTATCATTAAGCAACAAGGCTAAAATAATTTATAATTTTGTATGTTCGTAGCATAAACATTTAGGTTAACAAATTTTTATTGTTTAAAATAGATTAATAAATATATAATTTTAAATAATATAAAAATAATAGTAATCCTGCTTTTTTTTAGTGCATGTAACTGATGTAAGGTTTTAAAAACTTTTTGAGTAACTTAAGTTTTCCTTAATCACATAGGCTTTTAAAAGGTCTTGACCAATAGAACTGACATGTTTTGAGACTAACATGACTTAAGTAATAAAATTTTCCTATTCCTGTTCTATTTATATCAAGTAAACGTTAAATGTATTATCAAGTTATTATCGAGTACAAGAATTATCTCGTGTGGGATTGTTTAAACTAGTGGTTTCAAATTTAAGTGCGTTAAATAATCAGAATTTTATTACTCATTATTCAACTCGGACATAATCACTTTTAATAAAAAATATGGGTGGTTTAGAAAAAGAAATTAACAAGTTCAATTCTTTTCCATAAATCACTGAATTTGAAGATCATTTGGTGTAAGTTATTTTGGTATAAATAGTGATCTCATATTTAGTCAATAACAAAAATCCCATAATCATTTTATAATCATTAGTAAGCGAATTCAATAATTGGACACCGTTGCTTATTTTTGTTTGGGATAGTGCTATTACTAAAATTAAACAAACATTGGCTAAAATTTACTCCAAGATTCCTCATTGAAAAATCTAGCTTTCTATAAGCATCAATGTGCTTTCTAGAATTCTCAAAAGGACTAAGGCGATTATGAAAAGCTCTCTGTCGTCTAGCAATACAAGTGCGGCTATTTATGTATATACAATTCCCACGTTAACACTTTAACATATATAATGTCATGTTTATTTGAAACATTCTTCTTTTATTTTGTTACAAGCTAGGACATGTTTACATTAGGTTATTTTTGTTAAGGATCTTTTAAAATTATTTTTTCTATAATTAATGACTCATCAAATATAGAAAATTTTATGAATTCTTCCATATTTATATAATTTCAGTAATAATATATGGACACATGTATACTCTTTATTTTTATTTTTTCTTATTACATTACCAGGACACTAAACAGTCACCAAAGCCTAAAAGAAAATCTGAGAGAGACTTCTTATACTTTGAATTATATACATATACCTCTTTCTTACATAAAAATTTGCTTTTTAATTTTTTTAAGAGGATAGAATTTGCTTTAACAAAAAATAGAAAAATATCATTTTTAAAAAAAAATATAGACAATACATTTTAAAAAATATAACACTACTTATTACTTTTAGACTTAATTACCCTTTTGGTACTTGTAGCTGTAACAACTTTCCATTTTAGTCTATAAAATATTTCATTTTTGTTCTTATAGTTGCAATTTTTTTTTAACTCTTTTAATCTTCACAGTCTAAAATTCCCTAAGGTTTTTGCATCCAAATCCTTTAAATTTGTTACAAAGTTGAAACTATCTAGATTTTTTGTTTTGTAGTTTTTCACTTGCATTTTTAATTCTGTAACTATTTAAAAATTTTGGGACGTTAAGCTATTTTAGATATCGAGAACCAAAAGGTAAACTGAATGGGATGTTTTAAACTATAAAGAATAAAATGGAAAAATGTTACAACTATAGACACCAAAAGAGTAATTATAATTTACTTTTCTATTGCTTTCTTTTCTATCTCTTGCTCTCTAGGCGTACATTAGATTTAAGTGTAAATAGATTCTTGGATATCTTACCTAGAAAACGATCTCGCAGAAAGAGCATGTTACATCATTTGGTTAGGTCATCAATATTTCCTAATGTAAAACTAACAAGACGTTACCAAAGGGAAACTTAGAACCAAAAAGACCACATACTGCTTAGCTAGTTTTGGCACTCCTAGTTCACATGCCCATTTCTTAATCATCATTTTCCCCATATTTCTAGCAAAGAATTGGAGAGAGGCATCTTAACCATGTGAGAAGAAAGCCATGCATATATTAATACACAGATGATGCTGCTGTTGCTGTTGCTGCATCATCGTCATCATCATCATCAATTGCATTTTGTATAGAGAGAATCACTGAACCTACGAAGTGCCTCATGAGAGGCTTGGTATGATGATGGCTATGAGTACACACCACAACAAAGGGCCTAAACCCACAAAAAGCAGAGGTTCTTTTTCACTGTTTGATTCATAAATGCTGATTGAACTGAACCAACATCCCTCTCCCTTCCACACACCATAACCCCATAAATGCACCACATTTAAAGCCACAGTAGATTTGTCTCCTCTGAGCCTTTTCACGATTCCTGTACCTCCTTAAATTAATATTCCAACTTCCTCAGTGCCAAGGTGGTTGAGAATTTAATGCAACTCCTTCAATGCCACCACCACTATACCCATATTTCGTGGTCTCATGTTGGGCACTACCTTCTTTAAAACTCTTTAGAGACTTAGTAATATTCAGAGTATCTCTCTCTCTCTCTCTCTCTCTCTCTCTCTCTCTCTATTTTGTACATGAACATTGAACATGTCCAACCCTATATGGTGGAGTTAATTTCTTCTCCATTCATAGATCACTGTCAGTTCCTTCCTGGTTTCTCTTCACAACTCATTTAAACCAAAAGGATTATTTATATGAATGATATGTTATGTTATGGTATGTTACATTATTATTGTTGTTGTTATTATTATTAGTACTCCCCTACCCCCAAGTGAAAAACATATAGGACCCCTTCTGAATTTTGTTATCAATTGTGGTTTGATTTTTTTGTTTTTTATATTTGTTTATGCTTTATTTGTGGTTGTTTTTGCAGCAGATGTGTGTAGAGAAAGTTTATAAGGCAAGCATGGTGGCAATGAGGGGTAGAGGGGAACGGTTCAACGGGATATTGGTCCGGTTCAATAAGAAAGCAATGCTCAAAATGTTTTTGGGTCCTGTTTTTTCATTGAGCCGTGCCAATATCACGAACCACTGCTCTTCATACCCCTGAAATCTTCTCATCATAGATGCTTCTTCTGTTTGCATTCTTGGCTTGCTTTTGATATGCAGGTTATGTCCTCTTCACCATTCTCTTTCTTTATCCCGTTGTCTTGTTTTATTTTTTGTTTTTTTGCTGTTTGAAAGAATGTATTTACTTTTAACATGAACACTTGTGTTAGTATTTGGAAGAGCATATAAAAATAGTTTGTGATGTCTTATAGACTCTTTGAAATAGCTTATGGAAATTATAATAGTTTGTACAAGAATAGTAGCTTATCGAAATTATTTATCTGCATTTTGTTTAATCTTAATGTCTTATGACATGTATTTTATTTTTACACACGACATATTTTATTTGATTATTCTTTCATCAACAGTTATTTTTATAAATCAAGAAATAATTTAGGCACGAAAGCATGTGGAATATTGTGTCTGACCGTAACATTTGTATGTCTTAAGGCACACGCGATTTCGGTGTCATTCATATATATCATGAACACTTCTCATTGCTGACGTTAATTACTAAGTACTTACTTATGGCTATCAATGTTTGATGCAGATAGCGTGGAAAGCTTTGGGCTGTTGAAGAAGCATTGTCTGTGACTCTATCTCTCTATCTATCATTTCTACTATTTTATATTGATAAAAATAACGCAGGTTAATTAAGTTGTTTTCCCATTTCACGTTTCTTTTATGACAAATGAATTTATTAAAGAATTGTAACCGCTAACCAACCTAGCACAATGTGTGCTAAGCCCAAAGGTAAGGAACAAGATGAAAAAGCTACAAGTAAACCAGAATGCAACGTACCCGCACAGGTGAAAGTTACAAGCAAATGAATTTCATGTTCACTTTTATTTTTCAAAGGTATAGCTTTTCTTTTTGGAGTTTTCAAAGGTATAGCTGATACTCCATGTAGAGTTGATAAATGATAATAAATTAAGGAAAAGCTTAAGTATAGATATATTTTTCATATATTATATTTGAAGCATCCATGTAGAGTTGATAATTAAATGATAAGTAATTTGCCATATTATTTTTACCATTTCAACGTTTTGTTTGAGAAGTTTGAAATGTTAGCTCCTAACCGCTGCTTTTTACTCTTATGTCCCCTTTTTCAGTTGTAGATTAAACATTATCCATATCTATTGTTTTTCTGTTAATTATTTATGTTTTAAAAATTTTAAATTTATTTAGAAGTCTTTAATCCTTTTCTAGTGGTACTTGATTTCTTTAAATTTTAACAAGACATGAGTTATTGTTATTATAAATATACTATTTATGATATAAATGGTCATGCACATTTTCTTGTGAATAATAATACACTATTTATGATATAATAATATGAATTTTAATATGATATACTTCTAAATTAATTATATATATATATATATATAGTTTTAAAATGATTTATCTCATAAATATTTCAAACTAGTGGTTACTATTTTGAATAAAAATAAGTAATTTGATTTTGAGGATATTATACCTGATATTCTTGACATAGATGAAATTTATAAGATGCTTGAGATGGGTTGGACTCTTGGCACAAAGCCCAAAGTCCTTAGCAGGGCAATAGTATTATCCTATTCTAGTCCTATTCAAGAATAAAATGCTTTTGGTTTAAACTTTATTTGCATGGTGTCAAAGTAGATCAAATTAAAGCAAAAAAATATTTGTTTTTGCATCACTTAGAGTGAGTTTGGTTACTAAGAAGGAGAGATAAATTGAAAGAAAATTTTCACTATTTACACCTCCTTCATTCTACTTTAATTGAAATATTTTTTTTTCATTCCATTTTATTGTCCACTACTCAATCAAACCATACCTTTAGGATTTTGAAGGTAAAAATGTAGGAAAACGTAAAATCAGATCCAAACACTCTATGCGGTGAACAACCTTGTTAATAAGTGCATTAAAATGGTGCTGCACCTAAGTGGGGTCGTGGCTGTCTTTGATCAATGTTTCAACTTTCAACAAAGCTTGGGCTAGCTATTATTTTGGGCCAAGGTGATTTGTTTGGCGAATAAATGGGTGCAGGTTATTTAATTGGCTTAAATGTTTTTAGTCCCCGAGTTGAGATTATGTTCTTTTTAACTCTTCAAATAAATTTTTCTTTTTTTAATCCGAGAAATATTGTTTTTATTTCTTTTCCGCAAACATATTAGTATGTGTCAAACTGGATATATTAAATTCGTAATTTGTGATAATTTTTAGCTTTTAAATTTTAATTTTGTAATATAAATTTTAAAATATGGCTTCTAAACCGCAAGAATTTTTTTAAAAATTAATTCTGTAGAGCCAATATGTTTGTTCGTACGTGTTTTTTTATTATACCTTTCAATTTCAATGCTTGCTACTCTGCTTGTTGTTTCAATGTTAAAGAAGGAATTGAATGGAGATGGTCGTGCCTTCTGTACAAAATTCACAGTAGATCTTAGGACTTGCCTCCTGTTGATATGCTGGAATCCATTTCGTGATACTCTTTGATTTAATTTGATGTTTTAGTTTACTAACCCAAAAAAATTGCTTTAATTTGGACTGTACCAAAAATATAATAGAAATAGAGGTGATGGTCTGTTTCAATTTAATCGATCGTAAAAAGAAAATGGAGAAAGAAGATGGATTTGATTCCTGTAATTTTTTCCCCACAAATTGTGGGGGATTTTAACCTCCAAAAATTGTGCTTTTAGATTTACATTAAAAATTAAATTCAAAAGTTATCATAAATTATAAATTTTATATTTCCTGTTTGGGCAGTTTAATGACTTTGTGAGGGACTAAAATAATATTTGTTAAATTTGAGTAAAAAAAATAACTTTTAAGCTAAAGGACTAAAATAAAAATATCAATATATATTTGAGAGACTAAAAATATATATTTAAGTTTATTTAATTTAACCATTTCAAGTTTAAAAATTTGTATCTCTTTGTTAATACTCTGTTTCTTTCACGACAATAGTAATTTCTGAAGCTAGTAATCCCTTGCTAAGTACTCGATTTGAGGGCTTGTCATTGATATATATGGTTATCACGTTGTAATTTAGGTTTCTTTCTGTTTATTTCATTTTTAAAATTAATCATTTACTGAAATAATATATCTTGATAGTAAAATTTAGTACGTATTTTTCTTTCAGAAATATTTTTTAGTAAAAAATTCAATATGGTTAAAGTTAACTCTAGAATGGATGGAAAGAGAAAGTATAATTAATTATGTTAAATTAAAAGTGCATTTTTTACATTAATATATAAGGGTGAAAATTATAACTAAAATAATAATTTAGGAAAGTTAAATACTTTTTATTCATTTTTTAATATCTATTCTGATTGGATGGGGTCACCCATGATCTCTAATCTAAAAATAAGCTTTATTTAATAGCTTTAAATTGGTTGTAAAGGCTTTCTCTTATATGGATTTTAATGACAATTTTTCTTCTTCGATTTCAATATCTGTTATTTTTTTTGTACAAATTCCAATATTTTTTATACAAAAGATTTCCAACGACGATATCAAGAGCTTGCTTCTTACAGTTGCAAGACAAATTTTTATTAACCACTAAACACAATGAGGTTGAGAGCAAATACTAGATGGAACGATTTATTTTTCAAGCAACTGTGATGTAGATATGTCTATTTTCAACAATTCTTCATTTGTAATTATGTTCAATGGTGAAAACTATCATACCTAGGCTATCAAGATGAAGTTTTTTTTAAGGTCTCAAGGTTTATTTAATGTTGTATATTTGAAGTTGACCCACTATCATTTAAAGAAAATGCTACTATTTCTCAAATCAAAATTTATGAGGAGAAGAAGCTAAGAAATATAAGATCATCACTTGTTTGCTTTTAGGACTTTCAAATCACATTTTTACCAAAATTACAAACTTGAAAACACCTAAACATGTATGAGACAATATCCAATATGGTTTTGAGGGCAATAGAGTCAAATTTCTTAGGCTCCTTGCATTGAAGAGAGAATTTTAGTTAATGGAGATGAAGGACAACAAATTAGTTAAAGATTATTCCGAAAGATAAACGAATGTTATTAATCAAATGTAACATTTTGGCGAGACACTATTTATATATATCAAAAGGTTATAAAAAAATCATGGATTCGTTGCCAAAAAAAGTTATAATATTTTTATTTTTATTTTTACAAGGGATATCCAAAACATATATTTGGTAGTTGCTGACTTAACATGAGTTTCCTCAGATTTGGACATAGAAGAACTAAAACTGCTTAGAAGATATATTATATGTCCTAGTTTGAGTACAATTTGTGTACAATCCTCAAGGTTCTAGCAGCATTATTAATGTTGATCTTTGCACGTGTTTTCTGCTACTTGCTGCAATTAATTTGTACCAAGAACAATCAATGGAACACAGTTCTACCTGTTGTAATTTCCTAGAACAACACTAACCATTTCCGTTTCTGTGCTTTCTAGCGACCGATTAAGTTTGCTTTGTTCCTTAATGTTTTGGAAAAGGATAGTTTCAGTTTGCAACATTTTTCTTACACCTCCATTACTTCATGTGCCGCGTACGAGTGGAAATTACAATGTAACAAACTTGGCCAGTTGTTTAATTTTTGGTATAGAGTTTTATATCCCTAAATAAACAAGCAAACTTCTCTAATCTACCCTTACATCTCAATTTGAGGAAACGCCAACCCTAAATCACGCTATGGTCAAATACTTGTTTGCAATTTTCGGCTACATACAAAATAAAAATAATCCGTGGAGCGGATTTAATTGACTTGACTTAACATGCCTTTTGTCTTTCAATAAAAAAAATTATCCAGACAAAACAGCTTGTCAAACGTGGTATTTCTCTCTCTTACTATAAAAAACACCAAAAAAGTCGGGCATTTGCAGGAATTATTCAATGTTTAGGGAAGTTAATGAAAAAGGAAGGCTCAGTCTAGCTTAAATATGTTTTTAATTTTTTAAATAGTTAAATTTGAGTAAAGTTATATATTATATTTTTAGTCAATATTTTTTTATTGACTTTTCATAGTTAATTAATATCATAATAGTATTTATGTTCTACTAATCTGTTAACTAAAATACAATAGGTTTAACAAGTGTATATAAGTCTGAATAAGAGTATAGGGACTGATATAGCACCTTAACAAAATTTTACCAATCACCATCCTTGTTTGAAGGTTGAAGCTCAAGTGTCTTTTTTTTTTTTTTCTAGTGCACTCGCTTGTTGGAAGTGCCAAATATAGATGTAGAACAAGTAGATATCTTTGAATCATTTGAATCATATTTCATTTCAACCAAAACAGAAAAATCAACTTCATGCAGAAGAAAAGGCAGCAACAGCCACCCAATTATATCTCTATTTATTAGGAGCTTGATAGCCATGGAACTATGAACAAACTGAATGGCCCTTCAAGCATATCAAAGAATGAATATGATGTGGACTATGTATCTCGTGCGTACGTCCTCTTACTAGCTGCTACCATGGTCAATCTCCTCTTAAAATGTTGAAGGTCCATGGGGCAAGCATCATATTTCTCTCTCACTCCTGCTTTTCTCGTGTAAAATGACATTTTTTCTCTACACTGCACAAAACTATAGAAAGAGAAGAAAAAAAAATAGAAAATCTTGCAGGCTTGACTCATTGCCTTTAGTATTAATCTTCCTGAGTTAGGAAGAACTCCAACTTCACTTGTTGCCTCCTAGAAAGAGGCACTCCACAAAGCATTCTCACCCTCTCCACACCTCCTATGTACCTCTTTAATCCTATCAGCAGACCTGCAAATTCCACTGCAGCTCCAATCAAATGATGCAACACAAATGTTCCCTGCTTGGGCCTTCCACTCACAATCTGCAAGAATAAACAATTTGCAATGTTAACAATCAATAATAATTTGTAAACAAACCAAACAGATAAGAAGTCAATGTGATTTATATATTCAGGAAATGTATTTACCAGGAGGAGTGCCACAACAAAGTCTTCGATCGTCTATATGCTCCGCATCAAGTCCAATAAACCAGGATCCTAGTGACACATCCTCGTTGGCATACTTGTGAAGAACATTCCTGAAAGAAAACATATACACACAGGGTGAGAGCACAATATAAGAACCTTTTAGTTCATTGATTTGATTTAATTTATAATGGTGAATTACATTCACTCCAGGAATTTTATGATATTACACCCAATAACACTTTCTTTCTTTTACCCTACACATACCTTTCTCAATCTATATAATAATATAACACCATATACCCTTCCTATTAATCCAAAAGTGCCTTGATTTCTTATGATGTTACATAAATAGAGGGAGGTTGATGTAATGTCATAAAAGAGGACATTAGGTGTAACATCATTAAACCTTAAAGGGTGTGGACGTGTGGTGTGGAAGTAATGTGCCCAATTTATAATTTGGCATGTTTGGATAAGTTAATTTAGAAGGACTTTTTAGGATAAGATTTTTTTTTTGAACAACAAAAATCGTCATTAAAATCCAGTTAAGCACAAGGTGTGCTAGTAACTGGTAATCACCAAATTATATAAAGATCCATTTTAGGAAAAAAAAATAAGAAAAAAAAATAAGATGAGTTTCTCCCTAAGCTGAAATTAACTTATGCACAAACTAATTTGTAAAAGATTTCTCATCTCATATAGTAACTATATGAGACTACTTCTACAAATTAGCTTATGCATAACCTAATTTTAGCTTATCAAGTTCATCTCCTTTTTTTCTTTTTATTTTTTTTATCCTAAATGTCCTTTTAGATAAAACTTACTCAAACATACCCTTATCCTTTTTTTCTCTGATAAGTGAGATGAAGTAGGACTTACTGGTTAATTGATATGTATGTAGCCAAATCATTCGAAATGGCATACAACTGCCCTGTGGCATGACGGAAGTACCTGTTTCCAGCCTCTCCAAATTTCCAGTACTCAGGTTCATGGTACCTTACCCCTCTGCAACAAAGTATTTCTCATGTTAGAAGCTACAGGTCAAAGTGCCTTAATAATTCAATTCAATACAAACAAAGAAAAGCATTTCTCACTTTTGGGATAGGACAGGCCCAGATTTCATGCATCCAATGTATATCCGTGGTTTTGATCGATGTCTAACTAGAGTTTCTCCCAGTGTTGCTGAAACAGAAAAAATATAATGCTAAGACAAAGTACATATTAAGACAACATCATGGTTATTTACTATAGAAACATAAAACTAATGCTTTTATACATAAGAGATTATCAGAAACTTTACTATTAATACCTATATTTACATGAACATCATCATCAACTTTGACATAGAAATCAGCATCCCATAAGTTCACAGCAGTGGCAAAGTAGGTTTTTGTCTTTGCTGACAATTCAAGGTATCCTTCCACATGATTCTGCACATAGTATAAAGAAGTGAAAATCTGTGACATTTTTCCCTTTCCCTTCAAAAGCTATGACACTGAAGCTAGTTTAGAAACGGTGAAAAAAAATGTGAAAAGGGACATGTGGGAGGGAAACATTACCAGCCTTAAGAAATCTCCATGCTTTCTGTCCTCTGCTTCAATAGCTCTGTCTAAAATACCGCCTGATGTAGCACTAGATAAAGGAGAAAAAAAACATTAAATTTATAATTCGTGTAATATATTCATTAGTTACGACTGATAAATTAATGGATAAGTAACAACTAATAAGTGTGCAGTAACTCTCGATGATGTATTTGGAAGACTAAAATACTGCTTGAAGACATGGAGATCTAATTAGTCCGATCTTTGACTAAAGCATGTTGAACTTTGATTGAGACAAAAACATGATAATGTCGCTAATTATGCAACAAAATCATTTAGAAAGAGATAACATAGCTACCTGTGTCCAATTACAAAGCGCATGATAATGCCCTTCTCCTCTAGCTTCTTTCTTTTCTCACCTATTTTCCATGTTATCAAAAGAACCAACCATCACAAACAGTAACCAGTAAAATAGACAAAATAAAATAAAAACAATAACCAAAAATATTAAGAAATGGGGTTGAATTATGAACCTTGTGGCATCCAAGTAGCTCGAACCGAGTCCCTTCTTTTCCTGCTACTGAATGCAGTGTTAATACCAATGACCATAAGGTACTTTCTCTTACCCGAAGATTCACTCAACCTTATATCATCTGAAATAGGAGCACCACTTCGTAGAGACTCCTGAGTTGCCCTTGCAGCAGCCAATTCCATCTCTAAGTTTGAAATAGTCTTGTCCAATGTTCTACATTCAATACTCTCCCATAAGTTTGACATGCAAAATAATAAAAAATAACAACACCAAGGACCTGTTTGGGTGAGTTTATTTAGAAGCACTTCTAGAAAAAAAAAAAAAAAAAAAAAACTGAAATAAATTTCTCCATAAACTTAAATTAGCTTATGCATAAGCTAATTTGTTGAAACTCGTGCATATAGTTTCTCTAAAAGATGAGAGACCTTCTACAAGGTAGCCTGTGCATAAGTTAATTTGAACTTAAGAAGAAGTTCATCTCTTTTTCTTTTTTTTCTCCTAAAAGTGCTCTGAATAAGCTTACCCAAATAGACCACTATTGTAGTTCATCATGGCATTACATATAACTTACTGTATGGAATTATGACTCTTGAAAACTTCACCATAAGTGTCTTTATCGTGCTTCATTTCCATCTCTTGCAACTAGAGGGTACACCAACAGACATAATTAAAAAAAAATAAGGAATTCCAGATTATAATTTATAAACATGGAAAAGGTTCGGCCACCACAAAATTGTCGGTGCTTACAATTCTGGAATTGCAACCTTCTGAAACGAAACTCAATTTTTCAGCTTCTGAGGCTGTTGGTCGTGCTAGTCCTTTGTTGTTTTCAGGTATAGTCCATATCCTGTTATAAACATTAACTTTTATGGTCAGAAAAAAAGTACCACAGTAACCAACTTACCGGTTGCCAAGGCAATACGTTCAACGGTTAATATTGATACACAATGAAGCATGCATTTATTGAAATCTAAAGCACCGACAAACAATTTGCCCGAATTAATAACAAGGCAGATCCAAAAATTAAATAATCATCTTCTAAGATTCTCTAACAGCTATAACATTACAACTACTATGGGGAAAGTAAAAAAAACTGAGAGTGCCAAGTAACACGAAAAGTATTTTCTTTTCCTTTTTTCCTTTTTTTTTACAGGTATACTTTTTGGTGGATATCTTGTTTGAGACAGACACAAAATATGGATGTTTTTCTCAACAAAGATTCAAAATATGATTCGCCAGGTTGTTAGAAACTAACCCCTTCTGCTACTAAAAATAGTGGTCAAATTTTCAGATGGATTCATATAAGATCAGCAATGAGAACTGAACTAGGAATTGAGACCAGACACCATAGTGGACTTATCAATAGGAGTCAATCATACAGTGTAAAGATGAAATCTTAAAAGAAAATTGGCATGATTTAGAAATCACTCATGACAATTAAATCCAGATCTAAATCCACTTCTTCTACGAGCTTTGTTGAACACACGAGAGGTGAGAAAATTACCATACAAGCAAGTTAATGAATTAAACTCACGAAAACCAATAATTAATTACAAAAACACGAGGTGTCATGAAGATGAAGATCTGAGAACACTGGTTTGAAGAATAAATAAACCACGATGAATCAAAGCTTGAAAACTGAGAGAAAGTCATCATATACCAATAATAAAAAAACGTGTAATGAATCAATAGGAATTAAGAAAAAGTAATGAACCTTGTAGTGAAGAGCATTCCAGCACAGAAACTTCCTAAGCAGAGAAACAGTGCCCATCTCCGCGAGATAACGCTTCTAGAAGGCAATTCTCCTCTGCTTTTCCAAGTCATAATTATTTTATTTTAATCTTCAAAATTGGCACTTCAACAGGTAAAAACCCAGATGCGAAACTGGGGTTCTGAAAGTGAAGTGGTCCTTCTGAAGAAGAAGAAGAATATATGGGGGGCGGAGAGAGAAAGTCAGAAAGTGATAGAATCAGAACAGAACAGAGAAGTACAGAGAGATGCTCTGTTTTATTTGAAGTTGTTGTTGGTTTGCTTTATGTTATGAATGTGTTGAGGTTTGAGGTATGCTTTGGTGTGATTTAGTTTTCTATGTGAGTGACTTTGGAGGTGTGGTGAAGGGACGTGGAAGGATGGTGAAGGGACCTTCTAACAGACCGGTTTTATATTTACCGTAATGCCCAAACTATCCTTGTCGGAGGCTTCCTTTCTTTAATGGAAACTCTCTAGCAACAGTACAGGTTCTTGTCACCACCCCCTCTCTCTCTCCTCCCAAACACTTCATAACCACAGGTTCTCGCCAAAACAGGTAACCAACCACTTTCTTTCTTTAAATAACATGTGCAATGCACAAGCAATAAACTATTCTTCAAAAATTATCGATCCCTTGACTTCATTTTCCTTCTTCTTTTTGGTGCATTGTGTACCGCTAGAACCAGAAACTCATAGATGTGACTATTTAGATAAGAGGTTTATTCTCTTTTTAAGACATATGTTGATTCATATATACAAATCTAAAAATCAAACCTCTTGTTATATGATTACAGGATATTATTTGGAGATATAAAATTATTCTGGTGGTTTGGAAATGATGAATGCAGCACTGGTCATGACATTTTATTGGTTCATGACAAATACAAAACAATAGATAGAGGTTCTTCTGTACAAATTTGATAAAAATATATTTCATTAAAAAAATAGAAACACAATTTCACCAAAAGTGATATATTTTATGAGAAAATAGATTATGTGTTGTGTGTCATTCAATCACAATTTAATATGTATGATAAATTTATTTGACTTTTATGATTACCATCCTAAAAGTCATATAAAAAATAATTTGTGATTGAATAACATATAAATATAAAATATACATACAAATAAACATTTATTTTTTTTAGAAATTAAATTTTTGCTAGCTTTAATGCTTGAAAACGTTAAAATATCATCATAATTAGAGGAGTTTTAGAAGAGTCAACAAGATAAAGTTATGGCTAAAAGGAATTGAATTTTTTTTCCTTCTCACACTATAGCTATCTTGATTTCTTTTGGGCACTCTTTTAGTCATAGGTTTTGGGTGGTCGCACCGAAAAACAAGCCTAGGATTAGGGGTAACAAATGAATCCATTTATCCACTATTCATCCATAATAAATTCATCCAATCCATCCATTAAAAAAACAAATGGATGGATCCAAATCCATTGATTTAATTTTATGAATGATTAATGATCCATTCATTGATTTTCAAAATTCAATGGATCTTCTAATCAATACTTAATGAATTAAAATTAATCCAAATTAATAATAAAAAAATTTGTGGGTAATTTTCGACCAATGTCTACTAGGAATTTTGTGGTCATAGTTGGTCGGAACAATTTTTTTGCAGACATCGGCCTAGATTTTTTGGTCAATGATATTTTTTGTCAGATATCAGCTTAGACTATTTTCAGCTAACGTCAATTGAGGCTATATTTTGACAGACGTTGGCTGATGATGGCTTTCAACAGATGTCAGCCGATACTATTTTTTAGATGATGTCAACTATGTTTTTTTTATCGACTTTGGTTAGGGCTATTTTTTAGCCGATGTTATCTAGAGTTATTTTGGCTAACTTCGGTTAATGATGTTTTTCAGCCAATGTCGGTCGATTCTATTATTCGGACAATGTCTGCTAGGGTTTTTTTGGCCAACTTTGGCTGATGATGTTTTTCAACCGACGTCGACAGATACTATTTTCTAGACGATGTTGGCTAGGGTATTTTTCAGTTGAATTTGTTTAGGGCTATTTTTTGGTTAATGTTGCCTATAATTTTTTGGTTGATTTCTGTTAATGATGTTTTTAAGCCGATTGTTGATGCTATTTTTCGAATGATGCTGCCTAGGATTTTTTAGGCCAACTTTGATAGGGGATACTTTTTGGCCAATGTCTTCTAGTGTTTTTTCGGCTAACGTCAACTGATGAACTTTTCGACTGACATTGGTCGAGGTTATTTTTGGTCGACGCTAGCTAGGGTTTTATTTTGGTAGATGTCTTTCGAGGCCATTTTTTGGTCGACGTCAACTGGGTTTTTGGTCGACATCGATCATGACTATTTTTTGCTAACATCGACTAGATTTTTTTTCTTTCGATGTCGATTGAGACTTTTTTACAACTAACATCAACCAATATTTTTTCAATCAACGTTAGTTGGGACTATTTTTTGGCCTATATCAACTAAAAAATATCACTAACCGACATCATCCAAAAAAACCTAGCCAACATCGACCAAAAAATTGTCTCATCTGACAATCGATCAAAAAAACCTGACCGATGTCAGTCAAAAAATAACCTTGGTCGATGCCGATCGGAAAAATCCTATCCGATATCGACCAAAAAATAGTCATGATTGACGTGTACCAAAAATCATCATCAGTTGATGTCGGCAAAAAGTAGTATCAATTGACGTTAACCATAAAAATTCTAGTCAACGCCAACAAAAAATAGTCTCAACCAAAGTTGAAAAAAAAACCTAGTCTACATCGACAAAAAAAAGAGTCATGGTCAATGTCAGCAAAAAAGTAATCTTAATTAACGTTGACAAAAAAACCTTAGTTAATGTCAACAAAAACAAGTCCCATCTAATGTCAACAATAAAACCTAGTCAATATTAACAAAAAATAATTACAACTAATGTCAACCAATAAACGCTAACTAATATAAAACCTAGTCTATGTAAAAATTAACATGCACGTGAATACATAATGGGCAAAAAATTAAAAATAATACAAATTTAATATATAATTTGAAAAAAGGTGCAAATGGGGCAATATTTGGAATTCTGGGGCACCCTAACACGCCCTGCCTAGGCGTGTTAGTGTCCCCCAGTTCCTATATATAGCCCCTGAAAATGACAATTGATGGTTGCGCCTTCTCTCTAGAAAAAGCTCTGCCTTCTCTCTAGAAAGTCGGCGTTGATTTGTCTGAAGCGAAGCCCTGTCGAATTCTCAGCGCGCCCGACAAGTAAGTCGAGTTAAATGATTGTGCTTAGTATTTAGTTTGTTATATTTTTAAATTAGAAAATTGTTAGGATCATGTGAACTTGTTAGCGACCTATGTATTATGTTAGTGATTAGGCTAGTGATTAGGGTTACGTAATTTGGTGTAGCATTAGGGTTTACATTGTTATTAGGGTTTATGACTTGGGGAACATACGTAGGTTCTGGGTTTAGGGCTTATGGATTGTGATTAGGGTTGAGGGCCTGTGGTAGTGATTAGTGTGTACGTAATGCGGTGTACATTTAAGGTTGACAGTGTGATTAGGATTTATGGATTGTGGGTATAGACTTAGGGTTTATGGGTGCCGGTTTAGTGTTTAGGGCTTATGTTGTGATTTGGGTTTAGGCCCTGGGGTGGTTATTAGGGTGTATGTAAATCAGGTTTAGGGTTTATGGTGTACATGGGATTAGGGTTTATGACTTGGGTTACATAGTTAGGGTTTGTGGGTGTTGGTTTAAGGTGTTGGTTTAACTCGGACTTGTAATGTTTATATTTATTAGTTGGAGAAATTTGTTGATATTGATAGATATAACATTGAAAACCATCCTTAAATACAATGGGTGTGGATAATCCACTCATTCGAACAAGTCCCATGGATCCCACACAACATTGCTTTGCACTTTGTGGGGGTCATTCTTACTGGCTATTTTGGTATCACACGTTATGCTAGAAAGTTTGTTTTGTAATGGGGGGCCATGTTTCTCTACTTCTCTTTCAGAAGCTGGCCTAATTACCAGACACTGATTAAGCTCACAAATTAGGCATTTTTAGCCCTATATATGCTTCTGGATTCTAGTTACATTTTTCATAAGATAACTAAAATGGGTTTTGTTTCCAAAAGTTATTCTAATAATTTTATTGGGTTGATGAGGCTCTCGTTGACTTGTCTTGATGCAAGTATTTTTCTGGACAAACCAAACGTGCAAAACCTTAAAACACTTTCACTCTCTTTCATAAACAGAGATGGGGAAAAGAAACATAAAGAACCCCCGTACAGATCCAAATTACTACATGACAAAAAAGATGTCAGAATTCCAGGTAGGCTGAAGAGAAGCAGTGAAGAATCGTTGGCATGTCATTGAAATATACTAATGTTAAGAATTGTTAGAAAATAGTTGTGAGTTTCCGCAAAACCAGTTGAGTGAAGTTGTTTTCGGGCTAAGCTTTCGGGCTTATGTTGTGTTACTGTATTTGGTTTAATGTATTTGATAGATGAAGTTGTTTTGTTCGAATGATTTGTTAATCGTTAATATTTTGTTTACCGTGGTTTTAAATTTTTGTACATGTAGATACTGAATAGATGGCTGATTCATCCTCCACATCATCATCGCGATCTGCATCCGACCATGAGGCTGAGCCCATGGATCCCACTGCCTATGTTGTCCCAACCCCATACAAGTGGGGCACTCTGCGTAGGCGTATTCAGCGCACGCACGTTTCACAAGTTGTGTGGAACGGCGGCGTGCCACCTCGGGTATTGAAGACTCGACGTGGTAAAGTGAGCGGTGGACCAGATGCGGACGATATACCCGATGTTGTTTCTGACATGTTGCGCGAAGCTGGATTTCTTCATGTCGCACGCATGCGACATATTCAGGTATGCAACCATGCAACTATGAAATGAGTTAAGACTCGTTAATTTGATAGATGAGATTGTTTAATAATTTTTATGTATTTCAGATGGATGCTGCGCTTATTAGTGCTCTGGTTGAACGATGGAGGCCAGAGACTCACACCTTCCACATGCCGCAGGGTGAGATGACCATCACGTTGCAAGACGTGGCTGGTATTCTGGGATTGCCCACCGACGGCAATGTGGTTACTGGAGTGACGGTTGACGAGTGGGCGACCGTCATTGAGGAGGTGTTTGGTCACGAACCTCAGGAAGACACCGAGCTGAAAGGTGGATATTTGCGCCTGTCGTTCTTTGATAGACATTTTGCGCATTGGGGTGAGGTGGTTCCCGACATTGTTCACGTAACGCGGTTCACGAAGGCCCACATTGCACGCCTTATCGGATCATGGCTGTTGTGCGACCGATCTGGAGGTAGCATGATTGCAGCACGATACGTGTCGTTGCTTGCAGGGGATTTTGTGGACATCGGCCGATATAGCTGGGGCTCAGCTGTCCTTTCACATTTGTTTAGACAAATGTGTGAGTGTACAGATCCAGGCAGGAGTGACATCGGTGGGTGTCATATGCTTCTTCAGGTGTGGGCGTGGCTGAGATTCCCACCAATTGCTCCAGCTATTCCGCTGCCTACACAGCCGGACTGGCATTTCGGACATCGGTATGTATGTTTATAGGTTGTTCTTGTTTATAATTGTAACAATGAAATGAAATGAATTGTTATATTATACTAACATTACTTATTTTGAAATTAGGTTTAACGTTTTAGGTCGACTTAAACCGCATGAACTGGTCGTGTATAGGATGTCATTCGACTCCCTTACTCGAAACGAGGTACATATAGTAGTTTTTCAATTACTGTACGTTGGCATCTGTGGAACATGCTGTGAACTAATTCAGTCTTATTTTCTTGTGTGCAGGTCGTTTGGCAACCATACGGGGACTACGACTTTCTTGGTGCTTCTGAGCGTGAGCGACTGCTGTGGATGGCAACTACGCCTATCATATGCTTTCACACAGTTGAATATTCGCAGCCGGATCGATGCATGCGGCAATTCGGGAGGGATCAGCCAATCCCACGCGCTCCGAGGAAGCTGAAGGGTGTGCATGATCTTTCGCTTCGGGGGAAACGAGAAGACAACTGGGTTCGTAAACTCAGACCATTTATTGCGCGGTGGGATGCTAGGGACCAGCACATTGAGCTTCCCCCCTTGATTCATGGGTTGCTGTCACCACACCATGAGTACATGGTTTGGTTCAGAGAACACGGGAAGCGGTTCATCACAAAGAAGGGCGCGAAGACCGGTCGTGGTGTAAGTTTTCTTTACATCCTCATTTGTCTATTTAAATTCATTATGCTACATGACATACTTTATAGTTATGTGTATGTATTTAAAATTGTAGGTCGATGGGCTGGAGGCTTTGTACTTCGCGGTAAGTAGCCCGAATAGGGAGGCCTTCGACTTCGATTTAGCGACTGAGGAGGTCGGTCGGTTAATGTCTGTCTTCGCCGAGAGCTGTCGCGTGGAGGAAGCAGGCCCACATGCTCCCGACTCCCAGCTTCAGCCCGAACCAGAGATTTCAGTTGTAGTTGGCCGACGAAGAAAAGAGGGTCGTGGGCTAGAGCGTCGGCGGAGACCGGTGCAGCAGGTTCCTGAGCCCATTGTTCGACCGAGGCCACGCACAGAGGGTTACTTTAGGCCTCCTGTTATTGCCGAGACATATGGGACACAGCCCGTATATTACGAGGGTACTGCGCAGGGGGGGCATGCGGGCATGGACTACGCCGATTTCAGTACCGAAGCCCAAATGCCTACACCAGGCCCATCGTATACCCAGGCCGCATATGTTCCAACTGCAATGACATGTGTTGGAATGAACATGGACGCCGAGTGGAGTGCGGCACAGGGCGACGACATTCTGTTCCAAATGGATTGGGTTTCACAAGCTTGTGCCGCTTGGCAACCACATTCACCATATGGCACCGAACATTATGAGTGCCCTATGCCGGTGTATGCAGAGCAGGGCACGGCATGTCGATCTCCTCATGTGCATCCGTATGATGCAGGCCCATCTCAGGCAGGCCCATCTCAGGAAGGCCCTTCACAGGTAGACCCTTCTCATGAAGGCCCTTCACAGGCAGACCCTTCTCAGGAAGACCCTCCACAGGCTGCCCCTTCTCAGGCTGGCCCTTCTCAGCCAGCCCCGTCCGATCCAGGTAGTTCTCGCCGACCACGAAGACGTGTACAGCCTGATCGACAGGCACGACGTTCACAGTGGCCACCGCCGTCACTCTGATTTAATTGCAGTTACAGTGTATATGTTGTTTGGGTTATATTGTAATGGATTGTATGTTGTAAACTACGGTTATTTGTGACATTTATGTTTACCATGCTCGGTCTAACTATTATTTCATCACGTTAACCCCGTAAACAGAGACAATTACAATAAAAAACAAAAGACGGAAAATGCATTTGTCATCATAAGGATAATTTGAAAACAACATTGTCGGCATACATCTATTCCATATCGATTTGTGGTTTGCTAAAAATGGCTAAAATTTCAATTGGACCAAGACGTTTCCAGTAGTTGGATTCTGCTAGCATCCTCAACACGTCTTCATCGCTTACCAACTCCTTTATGTCATACTGGATTGTGGTGTCTGAGTATTGTGAATGTGCTGCGTGACAAAAAAACATTTTTCTTACCACCTGTGACATGTGAATTCCATTTGGGGGAACCCCAATAGGCACAACTTGCTTGATGATGGCCTTCAGTGTTTCAATGGTGCATGCAGAAGGAATTTCAAATCGGATTGGGTTTGTTCCAGTAAAGGAATAACCCACAAAATTGCCTCTTCGTGGTATGTTCCAACTTCCGTTGTAGTATAACATTGCATCATGTGTGGGGACGATGGTCGACTGAAGTAGGTTCATTATCCCATCGGCTGTTCTGTTTACGGTGCATAATATTTCTATAGGACCAGCAGTGGACATTTGGTCGTGACACCTTAACATTCTGCAAACATCATCATTGTTTGTTAGTGCGAGAGAATGAAAAAAATAGTGCTGACCTGCGTCGAGGGATGGTTGTCGGTAGTAGATGTTATCCACGAAATGGCCATCGGTTAGTTGAAGGGTGTGGTGAATCCTACTTTGAAGCGTCTGAAACGAACACTCGTTAGGAACGCGCATCGCTATTGGAGTGGCACCCTGAAAACAAACACCCGTGTTGTTGTGGTTGGTATATCCATTTGGATAAATGAATGCTAATTTGGAGTTACCAATGCTTTGGGTGCTTGTTTCTCCTAAGAAGGCCATGGTATGGAAAATGAAATTTACGGGGCGACGCATCTTGTGTCCGAGCGTGTACCTTATATAGGGTTAATCGCGCCCAAGTTGGGCGTGTCTAGTCACGCCTAAATATGAATCGCGCCCAAGTTGGGCGTGTCTAGGCACGCCTAAATATGAATTGGGCGTGTTAAATCACGCCCTTCGTAGGCGTCTTCAGTTAACTGTAACAAAATTAACGTGGGTACGTGTAACGTAAATCATGTAACAAAATAACTTCACTTCTTATCCATAGGTCAGTGCTAGTGTCAGGTACAGTAATTTTGGTACAATGTCAATTTATTTTATTGTTGTGAATTAGGACTTGATGAGAAATTCGAATATTCATATGTAAATAAATGCATGTCTATTGTCTAGTGACACAAAAAACGTTCATTTGTAAAGACACGCTCTGCTTGTATAGTCGTTTAGGGTTTATGGATTGAACCATTTAACAACATCTTTAGGGTCATAAAACCTAGGTCACCAAATATGTCACCTAAACCTAGGTCATACATTACGCAACATTATTTAAAAATCAAATACATTTAACCACGCACTTATAAACCAAACATAATAACAGAATCATGAAACACCACCCCGAGTAGGACAAGCTGTACGAGTATGTCCAACTTGCTTGCACAGACCGCATCTACGAGCTCTAACAGGTGTTTCAACTTCATCCATCTCATTACGGATTCTGGTGGACCTTGGACGACCCTTCGCACGCAACATTTCCCTGTCAGGGATGATAACTGGATCTTCACTGGGGGGAATGGCAAGTTCATCACCAATAGGTTGCCAAGGTAATGAATAAGCCTCAACCAAGTTGGTAACGAGAAAGACACCATCCACATATTGCAAAGGATTCTGACGAATGTATAAAGCAGCAGCTGCGGCATGGCTACAAGGATATTTGAAGGCCTTAAACTTTCCACACTGACAAAAACGGTCAGTTAGGTTAACTGAATATAACCTGTCGCAGCCATCGGCCACCTCAAACGACGTTTGCTCAAGGTTATAGGTGCGTACATGGTGGCCTGTAGCAATGTTCTGATTATGCCTCATAGCATCAACGACATTTTTACAATGTCGTTGTGATTGCTGCATCTGTGCAGTCGCCGTCTGACCCCTTCTCACGAAGTATTCAACCAATCGACTGTATGTGTGCTTCACCAAAGCAGTAATAGGCATGTTCCTTGCTCCCTTGAACACCTTGTTGACTGATTCAGACAAATTTGTTGTCATGTGGCCATATCTTCTCCCCTCGACATCATATGCACGAGTCCACTTTTCCTTAGGAATGCTGTCAATCCATTCTGCAACCTCAGGACTAATATCGCGGAATCGTTCATAGAGTATGTCAAAATCGGCCATACAGGGAGTATAACCTACACAATTATAATACCATTAACGTTAGGTGAGTAAGACATTTTTTAATCTAACTAAATTACAAATAATTGTGAACATACCCAAAGTCATGAGGCTCTTCTTCAATCTTGCACTCTTGAATCTTTGATTGAAATTACTGGCAATATGACGAAGGCAGAATACGTGATGCGCAAAAGGTGGTTGCCAACCGGCATGGTTCTGCACTGCAGATATAATGCTACGGTGCCGATCTGAAATGAGGCATATATTTTGCATTTGGGTTACGTGGAAACGAATGTTAGCAAGGAAATATTCCCAAGCTTCCAACGTCTCCCCCTCAACAATGGCAAATGCCAATGGCAGACATTCATTATTCCCATCCTGACTCGTGGCGATCAGCAATTTTCCTTTATACTTACCATATAAGTGAGTCCCATCAATTTGAATGACTGGTTTGCAAAATTTAAAAGCCTCGGAACACTGTCTAAAAGTCCAAAACATTCGCCGAAACACACGCTTCCCTCTGACCAGTCGGTGTGCCACAAAATAATCATTGGTTTGAATATCAAAAAAAGAACCTGGTGAAAACCGAAGCATGTAGCTACACCACCGCGGCAAAAATGCATAAGATTCTTCCCAATCTCCATAAATCATTGCTATCGCTCTCTGCTTCGCATACCATGCCTTAGAATAGTTAACTTTAAATCCGAAGCTGTTGGTGATCCTCTCCTGAACCAATGCGATTGACACGCCTGGTTCCTCCCTAACCATTCCTGAAAATGACATTGTAACATACACATTTACAACAAACCTTAACATAATTAAATATTTTTCAAAAAAGCACAAATTCTGAGTTCATACCTGCTATAAGTGAAGCAATGATATTCACATCAAGTTGTCTATGACCATGTGATATACGGTCGTTGAGGCAATTGTGTTTTCCACCCCATCTTGAAACCACCCACTTCTCACCGTATACTGGTTTATACACCCTAACCCTCCAAGGGCAACCATCCTTGTGAGCAACACACTTCATGGCAAACTTCTCAGGCTTGCTCTCAACCACAACTGCTTCTTGATGCTCCCTCATTAGGTTTCTCTTAACTGCAATTTGTGCCTCCTTTTTGGAAGGGAATTCCTGTTCAAGAAACAAATCGTCCCCTAGTTGCCAGGGACCTTGGACTGAACCCGATCCTGAACCTGAACCGCCAAAAGATTCTTCTTCGCTTGGGTGATTCCAATCAATATATGTGTAATGTGGAATCCCGTCCCAAAAAGGAATAACCGCACCGCCTTTAAATACAACACACATTAATAAGTATGCGTTTGCAAAATATATAGCAATGCAAGACAATTATACGAAATCACTTACGGTTTAAGTCATGTAACTTACCTTCAACTGGTTGTTCTGATTGTGTCGGTCCAACACCCGCACGGTACCGCATTTCAGACGACCCCACATCAGTTTGTTGCTGGAATGCATTAGCATCCACACCAGCATCTTCATCATTATCAGACGCACTAGCATTCTCCTGAAGAAGACGATCTTCCATCGCTATATTTTCATCATCATCATCATCTTCATCGTCATCCATAACCCAAGTTGGGTCATGTGAATCTTCCTGAGAGATGTTTGCACCTACAACATCATATTCAGGTGCAGCATCATATGATGGTGCAATATGTGCAAAATTACAACCAACTGACCTCCTGCGTAAAACAGCTTCCTGAACTACGGTGTAATCCACATACAACTCTAAAAATTTCTTCCGTGACTGATTAAAAAATTCTTCAATGACCATTTCTAATTCTTCATCATCCTGTATTGGAAACCCCATGTATTCATCTTGCTGCCATATTCTTGCGGTGATACATGTGATACAATTATTTCCATCCGCACCCAATTTTGGAAGTATCTTCTGATGCAAATCACTCAATCTTGCATTTCGGTTAATTCGTGTCATCCTTTTATCCCCTTCGAAGACAACACCTCTTTCCCCTTCAATTTTCCTTCCATTGAAAAAAAACACAACACGAACAACCTCCGCATCACTCGAACTCATTTCCTGCAATCAACATAAATAAACGTCAGAAGCACACAAACACCCGAAACCCTAAATTATGAAACACAAACCCTACATACAAAACAAACCCTAACCCACATAAACGCTTCTACAGATGTAGTTAGTCCCCAGTAAATCACCAAATCGTGAAAGAAAGTCAATATTGTCAAATACACACAGGCATAAAGAAGTGGTCTTGTTTACACAACAACCTAAACCCTAGGTCAAGTCACACCAAGCCATACACCCTAACCACGACATTCGCATTACACCCTACCACGAATACCCTAAACCCTAGGTGTGTTCACCCTGACCTAACCCATAATCACCCTAACCCCTAATCCACCCATGCCCCTAAACCCTTACGCCGTAACACTTAAACCCTAGGTGTGTCCATCAACACATTACCCTTGTTCACCCCATAAAACCTAAACCCTGATCACCCCATAAACCTTAAACACTTACGCCGGATACCGTAACCCCTAGGTGTATACCCTAGGCCCTAAACCCATAATCACCCATGCCCCTAGGTGTATACCCCATGCCCCTAAACCCTTATGCCGTAACACTTAAACCCTAGGTGTGTACCCCCATACCTAACCCCTAATCCACACATGCGCCATAAACCCTAGGTGTGTCCATCAAGACATAACCCATATTCACACCATAAAACCTAAACCCTAAGCCAGAACACTTAAACCCTTATCACCCCATAAACCCTAATGACAATTTCAACACTAAACCTAAACCCTAAGCCGTAAACATATACATTATGAACCTAACAACTATATCGCTAACAACTTTAAATAATATGCAACATTGTAGGGTTTACAACTTACTTCTTTCAAGCGCTAATCTTCACAAAATATCCTATCCCAAGCTGCAGATCCTGAAGCACAACAACTTCTACACAGAAATCGACTTACTTGTCGGCTGCGCTTTGAATTCGACAGGGCTTCGCTTCACAGAAACAACACCCACTTTCTAGAGAGAAGGCAGAGCTTTTTCTAGAGAGAAGGCGCAATTCTCAAATGTGTTTCGAAGGGGCTATATATAGGAACTGGGGGACACTAACACGCCTAGCCAGGGCGTGTTTAAACACGCCTAGCTTGGGCGTGTTTAAACACGCCTAGGCAGGGCGTGTTAGGGTGCCCCAGAATCCCAAATATTGCCCCATTTGCACCTTTTTTCAAATTATATATTAAATTTGTATTATTTTTAATTTTTTGCCTACATAATGAGTTAAATCATTAGTTATCTTAGAAGATGTTCGAAAGAAAAAGTTTTATTTATTTGGAAATATAATTTTATCATCTAATTGATGTCATAAACTTTTCCTATATGATTTATTGTTTTTTTAGTTCATAAATATTTTAAAATTTTTGTTATTAATTTTAAAATTTTATTTATTTTTAATCCTTTAATTTTTTTCCATTTTGACTTTTACTCCTTTAAGTTTCCTCCAACTTTGTCTAGTCCCTAAAAAAAATAAAAGTAAGTAAAAAAATTAAAGGAGTAAAAATAAAAAATCTAAAAGACTAAAAACATGAATTCAAAAAAGTTTAAAAATATAATTTATCTTCACTGTATAATTAGAATTGATTAAACTGTTTATTTATCCTATTGTATTGTGAGCCGACATTTGGGATTTATCTATGGCCATGCATGTGGTGCGAATGCGAAACATGAGCACATGACAGCACTTTAACTATACATACATTACAGCATCGTGATGAACGCCACGTGTGTTCCCCGATTCTAGGTAGCTTTTGTTCAACTTTCACATGTTATGTCTATCGCAGGGGCATAATTAAGATAGAAAATACCAAGAATCTTAATATTTAAATTAAGAAAATAAAAAATAAAAACTATTTAAAAATTATATTAAAATATATCATCAATAATATTTTTTTTAAAAAAAACTACTTTAAAATCCTTGAAGACACTAGAATACCTAGATTAACATTAACTTGACAAATACTAGCTATTGCATTACAGTTTCATTTATCAGCTGCACATGCACATGGCACACAAACATTCCAATAGATCATGGCTCACCCAAGTGTCCAGTGAGGTAAGGAAAATTCAACTCACGTCAGCATGGTAATGAAGAGAGAAAAAACATCTAACATGATCTTGGAATCATGGCGTTCCCCCTTCGTGATGAATCTTTTTTTCCTTCTTTTCTTACAAGAAGAATGATAAATCTTTACACTTAAAAATCACCATCCAAAACATCAAATAGCATTCATTCATCATACATTATATATATATATATATATATATATATATATATATAACTTCTAATTATTTTCTTCTTCAAAATTTAATAAATTTTAGTGAAAAAATTTAGTACTTTTAAAATTATTTTATATTCAAGTTTATTATTAATTCCTACATATTTGAATACAAAATACTAATTCAAACGTTAAAATAAAAAATTAATAACGAGATTAAATTTGTTTCATTTTAAAATAAAATAATATATTTTAAAAAGAATTTTTACATAATGTATTAAAGAAAATAAAAGTACAATTAATATCCTAATATATACATTAATTAACTGGTGGCCAATTGCATGAAAAATATCTTGTTGTAGTCGACATGACATGTGAATCCTCATGTTTGTTGTCACGTACCAACAGCCTTTAAATTTTCTTTATGACACATACTTGTTCAGATAAATCTATTTACTTGACAAAACATTTTATTGAATTTAAAATGTTCATACACTTTTTTTGTTAGTTTAAGCCTGTCTTTCATTACTACATCAATACAATACAATATAAAATTAAAATAATTAAAAATATCCAACACACTTGATTAAAAAAATTTACTGTTAAATATTTGAAATTCTGTATGCAAGATAAATAAAATAATCATGCACAATTCAAGAAGGAGACTAATCAAAATTTTATATACTAATATTTGTGTATGAATTCATGTCTGCTTACGTGAACAAAAACAATGAAAAAGTTGGATCGGATTTTAAAAAAAGTTTTAATTTTTTATGAGATGATCAATACCTTTAAATTATTTGGACTTCTAATTAATTTGAGTTGAATTGAGTAATCTCATTTAAGGAGACATTATTTTTTCTGATAACGTACTGTTTTTCTATTAAAACCTAATTAATAACTTTACTTAAAGTAACAATACACTCGGGTTATTATTTTGATCAGCACACCAAAACTGATTTCAATTTGAATTAGATTACATTTGTTTCAAAGCACACCTAAATTTAAATAACTTGTTTTTTTCCTATACCCTATATTTGGAGGGTAAAATGGTTTCTTGAAATTCCATAATGAAGAAAGGCATTAGTAAATAGACTAGTAAACATGAAGATTAAAAAAGATGCAATCAAAGGCAGTCATGTGGTGTGGAAATGGTGACTGGTGAGGGAGAGAGAGATGCCTCATTTTGCTTGTAATAGGATTCTTGAGTCAGTTTTAAAGCACTGCTGGTACTCTTCTTTCATTCTTTCTTGAAGCAACACAAAGCTGCCATTTAGACCAACTGTAGTTTGGTGACTTGTTCTAGATGCTTTGTCACACAAGTTAAAATTGCCTTGGCTAACACTCACACTCACACTCTCAATAAGCCAAGCCAATGATTATTTCTTCTATAAACAGGACTAAGGCTATGTGATTATGTTCACACAATAAAGATGGGGGACAAATGGTTATCTCATTCTAAATTAAAGGAGCCGATAAGTGTAAGTGATCAACCAAAGGAATTTTTAAAGAATTTTCCATTTTGAAACTTTGGGCTTCATTCCACTCTAAAGTAATAATGACTATATTTTTGGCAAATAGGGCTTATGGTATATAATGATAAGAGCATGATTGTCCCCCATTGCTCTAATCAAATTGTACTTTTTGGATTTTCATCTTGGTGCCGCGAGACTCAATGTGCCATGATTCAATTTTCATAAAGAAAACTACTATAAACAAATTTGAAATTGAAGTGTGCTGAACAGGCTCCCAAGGACCCACAAAAATTACTTGCCACCCAACTCTTTTAAGATTTTGCTAATCATTCCAAAGACGAAGAAACCTAAATCGCACTGCTTTAACACGTTCAAATTCATGGACTAATCACCAAAGAAAGGCTATACTCATCTGGATAGTTCTTTTACTTTTATGCATAGGCATAATAGGATCGATTAGTTCAAGTATATAAGCCAACCCCAAAATATCGAATCTTTACAGTACAATTATTTCTTAACCCCCTGTCCCCCCCAGATGATTGATCTCCCAAAACAGAATAATTGACCTAATTACAAGTTAAAAGAAAAAAAAATAGAAATTAAGTACTTTTAACAATGTGATTTTCTTGATATATATTTCCATATAAACAAACAAGGGCAGACACCAATCTTTCGGTATTAAATGAGGCCATTTTGTATTAATTTATTATCAATTATGGACACGTGAACTCAGTATGATCCAGTCCTTACATTAGGGCCTTTTATAAAATGCCACCATAGAGTATTGACCACCCTTTTCATGTGGTCTACTCTTTAATCCACTGCACTGTGTCTATGTCTACAAACTAGTGCACCATGAAGCTCATTTGGGGGAGGGGGGCCACACACATTCTGCATGTTGCTAAAGACTGGGGCAATAAGGGCATTTCATTTGTGCAGTTTAACTGAGTGAGAGTGAGAAAAATGAAGTAAAAAACAATGTCATTATCAACCACTACCATGAAAGTACTAAGTAATTTTCAGTGAGGAACTGCACCTGTTGCAACATGCCATTTTTCTAAAGAAAATGGCTATGCAAAAGAGAAGGATGATTTTCTGACTCACTCTTTTAATTGGTCCAGTAAATAAATGTTTAGCTGAAACAAATATACGTCACAAGGTAATGCGTACACAAATCTAGTACCTTGTATTCCTCTTACACGTTTCAAGCTTCAATTCAATTATTTAACTGTCCCTTCAATTTCGATTTTGGATTAATGATTTTAAAAAGTAATTGCATTTTGTAAAAAGTGATCATGGATTAATTTAGGATATATTACTAAGAACATATTTGGATTTTAACTGAAAGAGCTCAAAAATATTTTTACTCTTAAAAGCCTCTTCTTTTATCATTTTATACATTTAAATTTGCAAAAGAACTTTTTAACTTTTATCTAAATATATAGTAAAAACAATTGCACTAGCAAAGAAAACAAAATAGAAATTTAAAGGTGGATGCAATCCTTCTAAAAGTTTTATTCTTTCTTTGCATCATGTTTTTGTGCATTAGTTTCTGAAGGGGACTTCACCATAAGATGTGACGGGTTCTTAGTATTTTTCTCAGCTCAATCAATGCTTTAACTTTCCTTTACGTCTCATTTTGTAGTGTAGACATGTGCCGACAAACTACAGCCACAGTAAAAGACTCTCCTTCATTGACCAATCTTGCAAAGTTTTTCAGCCCAAGAGCCATTCGTCGAAGCATAGATCACTATCTACCTTTTTTATTTTATTTTCAACCCAGAAAAAAACACTTTTTTTCCATGGTGGGTGACAGACACATAACATAGACATAAGCAAAATGACAATTTTTATAATTGTCTCCAACAAATCCAAATTACCATCAATGTCATTGTTATCACCATTCCCAGCTTAGCAAGAAGTCACACTCAGACTTTACCAAGTGCCCAGTGGCTACCAGATATGGCCACGCTGTCACTGTTATTTCAGCTCCAACATTAACTCTAGGAGTAATTGCATGCCACAAATAGGGAATTAAGAGGGGGTGGATTGAGTAAAATTTTAATGGAATTATAACGGGTGGGTCAAAAATAGATTATTAATTTGTCTTGTAAGCTAGTGGAGCTAAGTAACCGAAGTGTCCATTTTTTATATAAGTAAAATTCATTTCACATACAACATATATTTAAATATATACTTAAATACAATTTTAGTCTCCCTATTATTTAAATTTTGTAATGTTAATCCTCTATTTTAAAATAAAAATATTTAATCCTTATAAAAATACATGATTTTAGTCCTTCTATCCAATTTGAATGTTGAGCTATAAGAGATTAACCTAATGTGTCCCAAATTTAATAACATGACACGAGATTATTTTTGTTTAATCCACATCATAGTTAATGTTAATATCTTAACAAGCAACACTTTGAGTTTGACCAAAGGACCAAAATAATAGATTCTACATAACCAAGGGACTATAGTTATGTTCAACAAAACTAGTTAGAAAACGATCTAAAAAGCTAAATGGTAGTTGAAACCTAATATGAAAGCTAGCTTATTAAGTCATAAGTATTAGTAAAATTATATGAAGTAGTTGAATACTGTCAAATGAAAAAAATGGAATAATTATTTCAAACATTTAAATAATTTTCAATTTTATTTTATGGATAAAAGTATATTTTGAGATGGTAAAAGGGGATGGAAAAAAAAAACACAACAGAAATATATTTTTGTTTCTATACTTTCTAAAACAGAAAAATATTTCTGTTGTGTGTTTTTTTTTGGCATCCCATTTTACACAATGGAAATGTATTTTTATTTAAAGGGTATTTGTGAAATAAAAAACATTTTGGAACAGGTGGGGGTGATAATGAAAGGAGGATGTGAGAATAATAATTCCCACGGAAAGGGATAGCTTTCAGGACTCAGCTTAGCCCACTAGAATAGGGTTTAACTTCTCACACCAGACAAATTTCCCATACACCCAGCAAG
>CM023952.1:9572801-9613679 GCA_013407115.1 Glycine latifolia
TCCTCTTCATCATGTACATAAGGAAATCCCAGCAAACCGAATCATAGCAAGCAATAACTAATATTCTAGTTCTAGATGAATTAATTTATTTTCATAGCAAGCAAAGTATGGGTTTGTCATTTTTCAGAGACAAAGAACTCTCAACACACAAATTTATAGTAACTTCATTGCAAAACTCGACAAATAGATTTTTGGAACCTTAATATAGTAAAATTCAACAGTTTTCTTTAATTTTATTATTCTCTCACCTCCTAGGATCCTATAAAATTTAACCCTACAAGCTCTCAGAAGACATCCATTATTATGCTCCATATCCAATAAAACCAAAGGATAGAGTCATTCTCAAAATGAAGACTGACAAAGGCAAAAAGTTACAATCAATTAATCTTAAATTATCTACTTACTTATTCCTTGGGGAGCAAATACTTTGAATGCTGAATCAATAGCTTCTTTATAATTATCTTCATCTTGTGCCACCATCCCAGCCTTAAGAAACTCCTACATTGTTCACATCTAAAGCTAATCATATAACTAGAACAGCAGTAGATAGAAGGGTTAAATGATTAAACAACAAACCTTGAACTCCTTTTTTGCTTCTCTGGTCGATGGAAGCCTACCGCCATGGCTTTTGGCCCACTCATCAGCCATCTTGACAAGAATGACAACATATGGGATGTGTTTATGAGCCACAGGATCTTGCACATTCAAGTCAATATCATCTGCAAATCTGTGGATACATACACATGCAATGAAAAATTAAAGTGAAACTGGAGAAGGACCATGTCGATGGTGTATGGTCTCAGCTTTATAGCAATTACATAGGTCAACAGGTGAAATTGATGAAGGCAAAACCAAATCTTAGTATATAGGGAAAAAGAGGCTATTTCCAAGATTTGAACCCATGACCTCCAGGTCACTTCGCAGCAGCTTTACCATTGCACCAAGGGCAAGGCTCACCCTTATCTTAGTATTGTAGAAAATCAAGGAACATCAGTGGCTAATTATTAGGAATATCATTAGTTTATTTGTTTCCATTATTTCCTTTATTAGGATTAGGAAATATATGATTTGATATGTTTTAATTACAGTAGGATGAGATTATTTCCCTTATTACTTATTATTTAGTTTCCTTATTTTGTAAACTTCTTTCACTATAAGTAAGAGTATTTTGTGTGGTCTTATACGACACACAACAGTAAATAATTCACACATGGTATCAGAGCAGGTTTTCATTCCTAACCTTCAGGCTAGGCTAAAACCTGTTTCTCGTTATCCACGTTCTTCCGCTAAAACAAACCACCCTACTGTTTTTTAGCCAAAAGCATCAGTTGCAGGGCTCCGATCATTAAATTGAGGGCACCATTCGAATCAGCTAAAAAATCCAAGCAGAATCAAGCCAATCCTGTCACCAAAAACAACTCCACGCGCCGCCACACACGCAGCCATCGTTTTTTGCACGATTCTCCATAACACACCGTCGTTGCCTCCTTTATCTATCTTGGGGGGTCAAATCATTGTTCTGAGTACTTTCATTTGTGGGTTTTTTTTTGTTTCTTCATCCTTGTGTTAATGACTTCATCACTTTCTTCTGCTGGCGACTCTACAAGGGATGGTTGTCTTTGGTGCAAACACTGCAACAGGGTTAGTCACACACGTGAAAAATGTTGGAACATGGGAAACCAGCTAACTGGAAGCCGAAGGAGTCTAATAAAGGTCGAGCTTATCAGGTTCGTCTTAAAGACAAACCTAAAGAACGTCACACCACAGGTGACTCTGGTGGCATCACCATTCCTCTATCCCTGTATGATCAATTCCAGCAGTTCTTACAGCAGTCCTCTAGCTCTCAATCTAGCACCACCATTAGCCTTGTAGCCCAACAAGGTACGGCTCTTCATGTCCACAATAACCCTCGTTGAATACTTGATTCTGGTGCGTCTGATCACATGACAGGTAATCCAACATTGTTTTGTTCTTATACCCCATGCTATGAGACCTCACGGGTAAAACTAGCAGATGACAGTTTCACACATTGCTAGGAAATGATAAGTTAAAATCTTTGAGAATATTATGTTGACTTCTGTTATACATGTGCTAACTTTAGCTTGCAATCTTATTTCTAGCAGTAAATTGACTTTTGATCTCAATTGTCATGTGACGTTCTTCATTCACAATTGTGTTTTTTGGGAAAAGGATTCGAGGAGGACTATTGGTAGTGCTAGAGAAGAAGGAGGAATTTACTACTTTGAGGATGTGAAGCCTCAAGCAGCCTTTGTGGAGAATGATTATGTCTTTGTTTCTAATAGCACAAGGTTGGATAGCACAAGGTTACCACGAAATATTCAGGAGGCACTTGATGATCCTAAATGGAGACATGTTGTTTCAGAAGAGATGGATGCCTTAGAAAAGAATGGAACATGGGAAACTATGCACTTCCCAGAGGGGAACAAACAGTGGGTTGTAAGTGGTTATTCACTGTTAAATTTAATGCAGATGGCAGTATTAACAAGTACAAGACAAGATTGGTTGCGAAAGGATTCACCCAGACGTATGGGATAGATTATCATAAGACCTTTGCACCAGTAGCTAAACTCAACACCATTTGAGTTCTTTTGTCCTTGGCAGTTAATCTTGATTGGCCTCTACAACAGTTGGATGTAAAAAATGCATTCTTAAATGGTGAGTTGCATGAAATATACATGGATCCTCCACCTGGTTTTGGTAAAGGAGTCGACAAAGTGAGTAAGTTGCAAAAGTCTCTTTATGGACTTAAGCAGTCCCCAAGAGAATGGTTTGAAAAATTCACTCAAGCAGTTAAAGGGAAATGATTTCTACAGGCTCAAACCGATCATACCCTCTTTCACAAACATTCTAAGCATGGTAAGATTGCTATTCTTGTTGTTTATGTGGACGGCATAATTATTACAGGTTATGACTATGAAGAAATGAAATCCTTAAAAAATTATCTTGTGAATCAGTTTGAATTGAAGGATCTTGGAACTCTCAGGTACTTTTTTAGTATGGAAGTTGCATGGGGTAAAACTGGAATCACCATCGTCCAAAAGAAATATGTTCTTGATATACTTCAAGAAACAGGTATACTGAGATGCAAGCCAGCAGACACACCTATGGAACCCAATATCAAGTTGGGGATTAAAGATGGGAAAGATGTGAACAAGGAGCAGTATTAGAGGTTAGTCGGTAAATTGATCTACTTGTCTCATAATCGGCCTGATATTGCCTTTGCAATAAGTATGATCAGTCAGTTCATGCACTCACCAAAGGAGAGACATCTTGAGGCAATCTATAGAATCTTGAGATACATCAAAAGTACTCTTGGTAAGGGACTCTTCTTTAAAAAGGGGCATAACAAGATAGTTGAAATCCACACTGATGCTTATTGGACAGGTTCTATTGAGGACAGAAAATCCACTTTGGGTTATTGTACCTATGTATGGGGTAACTTGGTAACTTGGAGAAGAAGTAAAATGTGGTTGAAAGGAGCAGTGCAGAAGCAGAATTTAGAGCACTTGCTCATGGTGTCTGTGAAGGAATTCGGTTGAGAAGACTTCTTGAAGAACTAAAGATTTGTTTTTCTCTACCCATAAGGTTGTGTTGTGATAATAAAGGCAGCTGTCAGCATTGCCCAAAATCCAGTCCATCTTGACAAAACAAAGCACGTTGAGGTTGATCGCCACTTCATCAAGGAAAAATTGGATGATAGAAGTGTGTGCATGACATACATTCCAACCAAGGAACAAACTGCAGACATCCTCACAACAAGCCTACCTAAGCCAGCATTTGAAGATCTGATTAGCAAGTTGGAAATGATCAATATTTATCTCCCAACTTGAGGGGGAATGTAGAAAATCAAGGAATATATATACTATTTATTAGGAATATCATTAGTTTATTTGTTTCTATTATTTCCTTTATTAGGATTAGGAAATATATGATTTTATATGTTTTAATTACAGTAGGATGGAATTATTTCCCTAATTACTTATTATTTAGTTTCCTTATTTTGTAAACTTCTTTCACTATAAATAAGAGCATTTTGTGTGGTCTTATAAGACACAACAGTAAATAATTCACACATATAAAAGGAAATTCACCCCAAAAAAATGAAGATAAAACTACCTTATACCTCTTGAGTTCAGGCCAAGGATTATTTAACCGGAGATCATCCAAAAAATGTTCAGGCTTTGACTCAATAACAGCATGTTCCTAATAAAGCCAACAAAGGGTACTAATCAACCAAAGCATGCAAATCATGGCGATATTCAATGACACCATTGTTTTCTAATGAAGGTATTTTCACCTTTGTAGTTCATACATATGACTTTAAAAGAAAATTACCCAACCTGGTAGTAAACCTAATGCAATTCCAGCCATTATTTCCCTTCTCTCCTTAATACCATTTTTCAAATGGCCACATTCAATTACTTATGTTTACTCTCTATTTGACATGTCAAATATCTCAGAATGTGGGTTTGAACCTAAATCAACCCCAAAAGCTAGCTCATAGGGTGAGGGTTTTTTCCCAATACACCCCTTCACGCCAAACACTTTTGGGCTGGGTGCATGGATAATATGGTGGGTGGCCCATTGATGGATCTAGGATAGGTTCTGATACAATCCTAGAATAACCCCAAAAGCTAACTCATAAAGTGAGGGTTGTCCCCCACTTATATACTCTATCTTGACATTATCTCTAACTGATGTGGGATTTGGGTTTTTCCCAATGCACCCCCTCACGTCCAAAGCTTTTGGGCTTGATGCGTGGATGACATGGTGGGTGGCCCATTTAATGGATCTAGGACAAACTCTGATACCATCTTAAAATGTAGGTTTGGACCTAACTCAACCCCAAAAACTAGCTCATAGGGTAAGGGTCGTCCCCCACTTATATACTCTATCTTGACACTATTTCTAGCCGATGTGGGACTTGGGTTTTTCCCAATATCAAATATCATATCAAAATTATGTCGGTGACAAAATTTAATATTACGTTTCCTCAGGCATAAAACTATTCCTTGAACTTGTAACATCATCAAATATACAATGAATACAAGATTATCCATTTACCAAATTACCTTCACACTAATTCGAACAAACCCTGTAAGGCCATAAGAGCGAGCAAAGATCAACATAACATTCGCCTCCCTGCAGATTCGGTCAAGCTTTATCATTGAATTTTCCACAAGCTGAAAGTTTATCAAGATTACCATCAATGAGAGTGGGCTTGAAAAGAATATGTAAAACAATGTTTTTTTATAAATAAATTAAAAAAAAACTGAATAACAAATCTAGATATATTGTAAATTGATGAATTGATAGGTTTCTTTCTATCAAAAAGATAGACAAAAAATCAGAATTATGAGCAGAGGCACAAAATCTATTTTATACAAAACTCCAAGCATTTGTCTCATAAGAGTTGTCTGCAGTATAGTAGCATACCTGAGTGGCAACAACCAAAGTAAATTGAGAAAAGAATGATGGATTTGTCTCAATCAATGTTTCTGGAGACTCTTCTACAAATTTTGCTTTAACTGCATCATTCAGCTCTTGAAGAAATGAGCATACACATTTTGCCTTTGACTTCCCAAGACTTGCTTCATCCACTAGAAATAAGGGACAAAAATCAGAACCAAAGAGATTCACAAACACAACCAGTGTACAACAAGAAGTCACGTACCCAAAAAATTGTTTCCGAGGTCTCCCACTTCAACTTTAGATCCATCAACTACAGTGATGCTTCCAACCCCACCAAGAACAAGATTCTTAAGTGTTTCAGAACCAGTAGGACCACAGTTAAGTAAGCAAATACTAGACTTCTCAAGGGCTGCCTGTCCTTGTTCACCCCATATTCTGCATTTCCAAATAAACATTGCAATATGGATGAGATCAGAGATGCCTCCAAGACTGCCCAAAAACAAAAAACAGCAGGACAAGCAGAAGAGACGGTTTGGTTTGAAAAAAACTTTTCTACCTTCATTTTCAATTACAAAATGCCACCATGTTTTCAGTTTATTTCATCTGTTTAAAAGTTTATACAAGAAACAGTGAAGACAACTTTTTATTATTTTCTGTTTCTATTAGTTCCTATACAAAACTTAAACCAAACGGCCTTAAGATTTTGATTTCGTACTTGAATACATCAAATTCAAAGCACACATGTATGCAAAGACAAAAATTCACAACCAAAAACAAGAATCAGCACATTTCACTCAACAAGCAACATTGTGATATCAACTAGTTTCTTCTATTTTGCAAATAAAAAGCAACTCAACTCCAATTTGCATCTCATCATACACAGAAAAGCTCCACTCCAGTTCATTCACAGCTCACTACACTTGATCAAATCACCAAATCCCTAACATCGTTAAAAAAACACCAAACGGACCTTTAGCAATAGCAATTCAACTAATTAACAGTCAAAGATTCCGTGTGAACGAACAATACACACAACACAACGCTCGAATGAATTCAATTCATATACCACAATCAATAACGAAACAACAGTTTTCTGCGCCAGAGTTTGCTAGGGTTTATTAGAAGGAAAAAACAGCTAGGTTAGCGCGAAGTGGACCAAAAATTAGGTAATGTGGAAGTGGCGAGAGAGTACCTGAGTTGACGATCGTATTTAACCTTGGGTTCTGCCATTGCTAAGTTCTGTTTCTACGTTCTTTTCTTCTCTCTTTTTTTTTCACTCGTTCGCTATTTATAGTACTGTTAGCTTGCTTTGCTTACTGCGAACGCTGTGTATCAGTTTCAGTTTGGTCTGTCGAGGGAAAAGAAAAGGGAAACCTGACGCCACCAGTTCAAGAGACGACGTCGTGCGGTGTCGCATTCATCAGTTATTCAGATTCCTAAATCCTGGCCTGAATCACTTTTTTTTTTGTTCGACAAGAACTATGGATTAGGATATATATAGAAGAAGAGTATCTATATAGGGCCCATGTACTCTCACACTTTTTTCCTATTCTCACACTATTATTTTTAATATTTTCTTTAAAATTATTGACAGAAACATGTTTTTGTCTGGTTAACTTTTTTTAATTCTAAATGAAAATATATTTTCATTGTGTTCTATATCAAAACAAGTTTTCATTGTACCAAATTGAATAATCAAGAATCGAAGAAGAGTATCAATCCAGGGTCCATATTATTCTTACACATTCATTGCCAGTGTCCCTTTAGGGTGAAGCGTTATAGATCGTAGTGTATATCCTTATCATGTTATCCAATAAGGCACTTAACAAAACCCCTCATGAGGTATGCTTTGGGAAAAAACCAAGCATAAGGCACTTACGGGATGTCCAGTTGAGACACATCCTTATAGGCAAATGAAACAAAATTGTAGAATGAATAATTAAATTTATTATACAGTGATAAATTGGCTTTTGAAATATGAAAAATATAAATTTAATATCTAAATATACAAAAATTGTGATAAATTAATCTTGCCGTTATATTTATGAGATTATTTTATCACTATATTATAATGTTTAAAGACCAATTTGATAATAAGTTATATTTTTGTGAGTAATTTAACATTAAATTGCAAAATTTAGGGACTAATTTATCATTAAATTATATGCGAAACTAATGTTACATTTTGACACATTCAAAGATTAAATTTTAATTTTTTATCTTTTAATAACTAATTTTATTGGCGCTTCATATTTTTAGGGATAAATTTGACTATTGATTTCAAAATTGTATTTATGGATTGTTAATTGCTATTTTGTTGGATATGTTGAGCACTCAAGGGATAATAAATTTTAAGATACCCTAATCATTCTTTGACATATAAAATGCCAAATTTATTGAGAAAGTTGAATAAGAATGTTGCCTTTGAATAATAATCTATGGTTGGCAATGGACATGTCATTGTACCCATCATTGTTCCGGATACAATCCCAAAGTTAGGAAATGGTTCTAAGGTAGCAACACCTACAAGTAACATCATAGCTTTAAAAATTAATTCGATTATCGATTCCATTAAGACATTTAATCACTAGATTAATAGTTGAAACATAGGATCACTAATTGAATTACATGAATCGATCTCTACTAAAAAATTAAAAATATTCATTATATATAAATTTATACTTATAAAATTTATTAAAATTTCATATCATGCATTAAGAAAACAAAAATAAAATGATAACACAAATAAGATAATTTTGAAAACTCATTATATAATTTTTTAAAATTTAAATCCCTGGACATCTATGAACTTATGGGTGTGGCTAAGACGAGTCAGTTATGTGTTACAATTTTATGAGTGAAAAACACATCACATATAAATTTTTTGTGATGGAAAATTTAAAGATATAAATATATTTAATCTTTTCAATTTTATTTATTTTTTCATACAATTTTTAATGTTTTAAAAATAAAGGACCAAAAACTCGGGTCATTTCATTAGTCTATATTTTATTTTAAAATAAAGAGGTCACAAAAAACACATATTGTCATATAAAACTTATTTTATTTCTCTATATTTCATTTTAAAATAAAAAATCATTATATATAAGAGTTATTTTAAATTATGTATTAGAGATTAGTACCTGTAAAATGCACAAGTAACTTACTAGATGTAAGATTAAAATAGAATAATAATTATCGATATATTTTGTAATATATTTCATGTCATTTTAATATATATATATATATATATATATATAAACAGATTTTTTCTATTGTTTGATTATGATGAAAATAATTTTATTGTTTTCTAGTATTTTCTTATTTATTTTTAAGCAAATAATTAGTTACTATTTTTAAAGTGCATAAAAACAAATATAACTTGTGCGAATGTACAAGCAACTCACTAGAATCTTAGGATGTGAATTAGAGAATATCAAGTTTACACTTTGGAAGACTTATTAGTCGTCCCAAATGTAAACAACGATAAAATCATATACCATGATTATAAATTATTTTTTACTATTGACTTTATGATTACATTAAACGAGCATTTGAGATTTAAAAAAATAGGCCTAAAAGTTATAAATCTTGGTGATATTCTCAATCTGAGCCAACATGTGGAGTATCTAATAAGGAACTGAATCTTAACAATAAAATAATATTATACAGATCAACTACCCGTAAAAAAAGAGGAAAAATAACAAGAACCAAGAAAAATACAACAAACTAGATTCGCCCAATAAACGGGTGTTGTTGTTGTTTGCTTGAGGGAGGTCGGGGCTGATGTGAATTCCCCTGCCTTGATTCAATTTTGGACCAATTCTAGGTTGGAATTCGCTCACCAATTGAGCCAGAATTGTATTGTTAACTTTTAGGCGTTTCTCGGCTTGTAGAACTCGGATTGGCACGATTCCAAAATGACGTGAAAGAGCACGTTCTGAAATGCAATTTAGACACAGAAAACACCGAAAAAGGATAAGTAAAATGATACTTATGTAAATAAGAAATTCGGGCTGAATTACAGAATTAGAAATGCGGAAATTTAAACAAGGAAATAGAAAAATGTGCAAAGGAAGAAGCCGATAGGCGTCACAAACAATTGATGTTTGATAAGCCCTGATGATCGCCACAAGAATTGAGCAATTCTTGATACGATCAAAATGGTTCAAGGAAGAACCCTAGCAGAGACAATTCTCAAGCTAATGATAAAATCCAACAGCCAAAGTCCCTTCTCTATTCACTTCAGAATTGATTTATACAAATTAGTTCTCATGCATCTAGTAGAAAATAAAAGAAAATTAAAATCTCAACATTGTAAGAATAACTAAAATGCCTTAGTGGTTAAGTGAGGCATAACTAAGCTTGAGGTCCAGGTCTCAAAACCAGCTACAAGCACTTCATTACTATTTTTTTTTATTAAAGGCCTATGTCAATAATTGCTTTTATTATTACTCCAAGCAAGTAATACATGTGACTAGTAGTCCACTTGCCCTCTAAATTTTGGGTTCCCTCATGCAATTGGATTGCCCTCAGATTAGCCATTATATGTTGCAAAGCTTCTTGGGGTCCTCCTATGCCTTGTATTGGGTCTTGGTCTTGGGGTTGGTCTTTGATGTCCTCATCAGGCGCCAAAGGTTAACGGGTCGCGATGGTGGTGGCACAAGGAAGAGGCCACGATGACCGATGGTGGTGGCTCGAGGAAGAAGTCGCGCGCGAGTGAAAGGACCACAACGGCGTGGCGAGAGGAAGAGGTCGCTTCGGCCGACGATGGTGGCTCGTGTAACACCCCGGATTTCAGAGTGTGCTGAGCTGAACGTTTTGTGTGTGTGTAATGCTTATTTTTTTTGGTTTATTTTGGTAATTACTGTTTGGTACTGTTCTGCCGTGGTATGCGTGCTTGATGGATGTTAGACATAAGTCAACTCTGCTGTTCTGTGGTTGTTGGTCGTGCACTTTAAGTGGGCATGTGTTATCAGCCATGTTTATAAGCAGCAAAGTGCGTAGCAGAGGCTGCTTTCCTTTCTTCTTCCTTGCGCTTTCATTTTTTTTCTCTCTAAAACTTACCCATAAACCTTTTCCTCTCAACCCTTCTGTATCACCTTTAACCTGCAAGGACCACTGTGACTGCCACAGAACCCCTCACATCAAGAGGAACTTCGTGACTGGAGCATAAGCCGACGAACATCTTTCTTGAGGATCGAAAGAGAACGGACACGCTCATGCTTCAGAAGACGGTGTTCAGCGTCGCTAGACTGTAGGACGAACTCCTGGTTAGGTAAAGGGAGTTTACCATGTTTAGTAACAACTTTAGATACCATGGTTGGGGGCTAGAGAGTCCGACCATGACGATAACTGCATGTCCCTGGTGTGTGTTATTTTTCCCAGAAAAGCTATGTCTTTTAATGAACAGGGCGTGATGTGTTTTATGTTTGTTGGTTGGTGTTTGTGTGAAAAGTTTGATGGTGTTCTTGTGGGGAGAGTTGATGCTTAAGAACTCCTCGTGCATGCGTGTGAAACCGGTATTTTGATTCTGTAAACTCCCAAAACACCTTTTTAGTAGTGTTTGTGAAGGTGCCAGATATCGGGTTGGGTATGCCAGGCTGAGCTCATTACGTAGAGTATATGTGTGGGATGTGAGTCTTAGTCAATTGTTGGCGGATGTCAGATACCGGGTTCCTAACTCGGATGAGCTCGTGTCTTTTGGAAGAAGAGCTATCGGGTTCCTCACCCGGATGAGCTCATGCCTTCTTGGAAAGAGAGCCATCAAGTTCCCTAACTCGAATGAACTCGTGTCTTTTGGGAGAAGAGCTATCGGGTTCCTTACCCGGATGAGCTCGTGCTTCTCGGGAAGAGAGTCATCGAGTTCCCTAACTCGGATGAGCTCGTGTCTTTTTGGAGAAGAGTTATCGGGTTCCTTACCTGGATGAGCTCGTGCCTTCTCGGGAAGGAGCCATTGAGTTGCCTAACTCGGATGAGCTCATGTCTTTTGGGAGAAGAGTTATCGGGTTCCTTACCCGGATGAGCTCATGCCTTCTCAGAAAGAGAGTCATTGAGTTCCCTAACTCGGATGAGCTCGTATCTTCTCGATAAAAGAGCCACCGAGTTTCCCTACTCGGTTGAGCTCATGTCCTTTTCTTTAGAACGATAGGGTTCCTTTCCCGGGTTCGTTCCTTCTCTCGAGTTGTTGAACTTGCTTTCTTTTCTTTAGGGATACCGGGTTCCCTTCCCGTGTCTAATCTTTCTTTAAATCGGTTAAGCTCATTCCTTCCTTTGGAGCTTCCGGGCTTGTGTTGTCTATTATAATCGATTACAACGCTTATGTAATCGATTGCATAGTGTTGAGTCCATCTTGGGTATTGATAAAAAAATTGAGGACCGACCTTAACCACTATTGTTTGACCTTGACCGACTTTGTCCGCCCTTGTTCGATCTTATCCACCCTCATCCGACCTTGTTCGGATTCTTGCATCAAAAACTTTTATACACAGGTGTCAACCCGGACACCTAATACTCCACACCAGCTCACCAGTTCATGTGGTGTTTGTGAATAATGTGTAAGGAACGTATGTGATTATGTTGATAACAGTTGAGGTCTGCCTATGAGATGGCTTGAGATGATGTCGTATGCATTGATACCATGGGGGGTGTATGATGTATCCTATCCAAGACGGATTGTTCCTAGCTGGGTCATACATTGATGGTGCCCATGGTTATCGAACGCGGATGACGTATGCATTGATACCATGGGGGTGTATGACGTATCCTATCCAGGACGGGTTGTTCCTAGCTGGGTCATACATTGATGGTGCCAATGGTTATCGAATGCGGGTGGATATACATAGATACCCACGGTGTGTATGACGAGTATCCTATCCAGGACGTGTTATTCCTGACTGGGTCATACATTGATGGTGCCATGGTGATAGGCTATGTATAGACACGTGAGATGCCGGGACGGAGTGGTTAACCTTGAAAGGACCGCGGTCAGTGCATCGATAAGCCCATGTTGGGGCAGCCCGTGTTTTTGATGGTATGTATGTACATGGGGGGTGCATGACGTATTAACCTATCCAGGGCGTGTTGTTCCTGACTGGGTCATGCATTGATGGTGCCCATGGGACATATGACATTTGCATGACAAAAATAAGATGATTGGTTGTAGGGTACCGGGCTACTGGGGGGCCACGTCTGTTGGGTACTCCTTCTGACACCCGGATGCTGATCACTACTGGGGGGAGCGACCTGTGCACGACAGAGTGACCCTGACAAGCTACTACACCATTAGAACCACAAGGATCGATTATTTCCGGGATGGTACCACATGGCATGCTGAGAGATGAGTCAGGAGCATGCATCATGCTAGACATTATAAGTTGAATGGTGGAATGTGGTTGAATGACTGTCTGTGTTGATTGCGTGATGAAATGCTTGGATCTTATGCTAATATTGTGATGCTTGGATTGCCTTCCCTAACTGATGTTATTGTTTGTTTGTTTTTTAACATCATAAACTCACATTTGCTTTGTTGTACCTTGTGGTTTGGTACCTGTGATGATCACGAACCGGGTTCGTGTAAGCAGACAGCAATAGGTGATCGGGAAGATGACCTATTTTGGTTGGAGCTGCCGAGTAGTCGGGATGTCGATGAATTAGATCCCCGGGCAAGAGTTATGTTTTGTTAGTTACATCCCTTGTTTTAATGGCTACACCCCATTGTTTTGCTAGTTAGACCCCTGTCGTTTAATTTCTTGTTTCCTTTGTAAAACATTTAGTACATTTTAGACCTGATTAATTGTACCTACAACTAAACCACGTTATATATATATATATATATATATATATATATATATATATATATATTTACATGTACTTGAGATGTCTCATATGTATCTTATTTACGTGTTTACTCTATGACGATGATTATTATGTGCACCCGAAAAATTTACCACCGTTTTTCATAATTAACCAAATGGGTGTTCTGTCCTTTTTATTAAAATGCATTAATGACATGATTAAGAGGCAGTGATATAGTAGCGACGAGGTGAGTCGTTACAACTCGAGGAAGAGGCCGCGTGAAAGAAAAGGAATGGAGAAGAGAGAAAGAAGAGGCGTGGAGAAGAGAGAAATGGGTGGGCTGTGGAAAAGAGAAAGATGAGTGGAGAAGTGGGCATGTGTGGAGAAGAGAGAAGAGAGACAACACACGTGGAAGATTATGGAGAAATGGAGAAGGGAAAACGAAGGGACGCATGGACGGGCTATGTGGCAGTGGGCTTTGCTGCAATTTGAAAAAAAAAGAATTGCACGAGAGAGGAAAAACAAAATTAAGGAAAATGAAAAAACTTATTATGTGTGAACTTCGAAGTGAATTCCTCCACGTCAAACTATTATATTAATTTTCCACTACAAAAGACAATACTACTAATACTCAAATAAAGAAAAAAACATACAATTGCATGCGGCGCACTTTGAAACCTTGTTACCGTTAAAAGATAGTCATTGTTGTTGAAAAATAATTGTTGAAGGATTCATTATAAATTTTGGGTGATTTCATTTAGCTTTTGCACACAAAATGATATTCATATTTTTTTATTTATATTTATAAAAATTGAAAAAAAAATGATAAGTTTTAATAAAAAATATAAATGTATGGATTTTTTGGAGTTTCTTGCGATTTCTTGTATTTAAGAAAAATTTTGTACTAGTTCCATATGAGTAATATGACACTGTGGGGATTACAAAAAGGTGAGGAAGAAACATAATTAAGCATTCTCCATTGGAGATGCTCTTAATTGCTTATGAAAATATTATATAATCAGATATTTTAAAGGATATATATATATAAATTATAAAAAGAAGTTAGGGGAAGCCAAACAATAGAGTACATTTGTCTCTGATTTAGTCGTTGTCCTTCACCACAATTTAAGTCACATCAAAGTGAATTTTCATCGAGTACATCATTATATTACCAATTTTGTTGGTATTTGCCACTAAATAGAAGTAGTTAGGGGCCTCCTCCATAGTCACCTCGATGTCAGAGCAGAATGAGAGTTCAATGAGAGTTTGGCACACGATTCTTGCTAATGATTCCTAACGGTAGTCGAGACAAAACATGGGATTTCCCCTACCAATGAGGAGTTGACATAGAAGAGGTTGTTTGCCAAGTGAAAGGGAAACTTATGAAAGAGAGAGGGGAGAAAGTGAAAAAAAAACTTGTATATAATGTACACTATATATTTGTGAATGAGATTATAATTGTGTGGATGATATTAATTTTACAATATACAAACTTGAATCAACATGAATTTTCTATTCAATTGACCCATCATAGTCTTCATCCCACTTAGATGGATTCAATATATGTAATTTAATTTAACAAACCTATTAGACTACCAATAGGAATTTGATATGGATTTAATAAGTGGAATTCAATTTTGTTTGCTAATGGATAATTAAAATTTTGATAGGTTTAAACTCTAAACAATAAGCATTGTTATAGTCCTCGACACACAATAATTCAAAATTACATCTCATCCTCCCATGTCAAAAAGATGATTTTGGAATGTTTACTAATTTCCATTTTATGAATTACCTCTCTTTGTGTTTAAATACCAACACGTGACTCCTAATCGACTAGGGCAAAATGGAAATTGAAATTGGATTGCATCTTTGCTACCCTGGAAAGTTCTTCACAAATACGTAGAGACACCTCCACCAACATATGGTAGTGGCACCACACATCTATTTCTTTGTCCCAATAGCTCGTGTAATATTTTTAATGGACATGATAATAAACTACTAATAATAGTTATACTAGTAGCGTTATTAAATAAAAACCTGAAATAATTCAACCCAATTTTAATGGGGACAAAAATTATCATATTCGATAAAATATTTAAGTTAATTTCTAATATTTTTACTAACAAAAAAGCTTGTTTGATTATTTAATAAATAATTTTTTAAAATAATTTATAGTGTTTTATAAAATGTTATTTGAAATAATATTTTTTAAATTTTTAATTTTTTTAATTTTTATCTTCAATATATTTATCAAATTTTAGTTATTTTTTAAAAAATAAATAATAATTTTATTATCTTATATCATTTTATATTTTTCAACTATTTCACTGTCTAATTTTATTAAATACTTATAAATTAATTTTTTAACTTTTAACTTTCAATTAATTTTTCATTAGTTGTATTCAACATTAAAAAAAAAAATGAAGAGAATGTCAACCTTTCTGCTGTGCACCTTCGCCTCACAATGCATTGAGAAGGACAACCTCAATCCGAGACCCAATAAATTCGGCACAACCATGCTGGTTTGGTATTTTTGAAATCTTTGTGATAAAAATAAATGTAACCCATCCTTCTACTTTCTCAAAGAGTTCATTCATAAATTCTTAAATAACAGAAACAAAAATTTAAGATTACGCAACCTAAAGAGTCGAGAGAGCTGACTTAGAAATAATCAGCGTTCTATATACGGCACTTTGCATTAGACCAACGAAAAGAAACTGTACTTTGTCGTGTTTCCTTAATTTGATTGATAGTATAGGGGCATCTATAGAAGTTAGTTACGTTTAGGATAACTTTATAATTGATCATAGAATTATCAATTGCTCAAGAATGCATAAATATTAAATAATACACAATTCTTTTATTTTTACATTTAAAATAATTTGTAAATTCAAATGTAAAACATTTTAAAGATAATCTTAGTTAAGAGTCATAATAATATTATCGTTAGCATTTAATTTTTAGAATTTAAATAAAAATGAAATAAAAGAAATAACACACGATAAAATATAATTTTCCTGACATAAAAATTAATATTTAATTAGTCACGATTTTGAGTAGTACTTTTATCATTTGAGCTTATTTACCTCTTATGGGGTATGGTAAAAACATTTAAACACGTTAATTATAAGAATAAAATTGCCACAAATTATGGACATAAAACAAAGAATAAATGTTAATGCATCAATAGTGTTTTTTTCATTCTAATCACAGACTGTTATATATAATTAGTTCGTTAACTTTTAAATTTTCCTTTCCATCCTTATAGTTGCTAAAATGTTTTTTCCTTAAGTTTTACTCTTTATTGTTGTAATTTTGAACCCTTTCAATTATCCCTATATATAATCGGCTAAAACTATTACATTCAAATCCTTAAAACCTTGTACAAATTTAAAATGATCCATTCTTTTTGGCAGTTTTTTTACAGTCAAATATAATTTATATATTAAAAAATATTTGTGATTATAAATTTTAATCATATAAATAAATACTTATATTGTATATTTTAGTTAAACAATGTATGGATAACCTTATTCCTATTTTTTTTAATCATGATATAATATGGGAGAGACCACAAACACACACTAAATATGAATATTATTATTCTTTGTACATAATTTATTTGGTATTGATAGTAAAAATTCGAAATCCTGTACCATTACGCTACTCCTCGATACCCGGTACTTGGAAGAATAATTGGTAGTGCTAGTTTATGTCACAATCACAGTAGTTGATAGAAACTGAGCTCGTGAGCTCAGCCTCAATGGTGCCGCCACTTTCACATTAACATCCCAATCAATAGTCATAATCATCATCATCAAGGCACGCAGCCCTAGTTCAAATTCACGCACCATACCGCATAACCATACCCTTCCATTTCTCTCGTTGTCGTCGGAGCAAAAGACGCCACAAAACAAAGCCGTTACAATTTTGGTCACTCTTTAGTCTTTTCTCCACCCATCCTTATCCTGGCTGGCTCCGAATGCGTGAGTACTGATCATCAACATGTATATAACAACGGCCTCTTCCTCTGCCTCTTCGCTCCTCAGAGCAACCAGGCCTAAACTCTTCTTTCCCTCTCCTTCTAGAACCTTCGTTTCTTTCACTCCCTGCACTTCTTCCTTCTCCGCTGCCGCTCGTTCCCTCCGCTTCTCCGTTCCGCGGTGGAGCCACCGCCTCCATTCTGCCTCTCCGCTCACTCCCCGTCCTCGGATCAGTGCCGTCGCTCCCCTCGTCGAACGCTTCCACCGCGAAATCGCCACCATGGGTGCTTCCCTCCTCCTTTCTCTCTCGGAGCGTTCCTTTTATTGACCTCATATTTTGTTGTTCATTTCTCCAATTCCGTTTTTGAATTTCTCATTTTCGTTTCCATTTTTTTAGCTTTCCTACACGAGTATGCGTTGACTGTTGTAGTGATATATTTTTTTTACTTCAGTTTTTTAAAAAAGAATAAATAATATGAGAAAAATAGACTATGCACCTTCAGTGTAAATGTTTTTCCCCCCAACTAAACCGTCATGTAATCATACACTGTCATATATTTCTTTTGGTAACCACCGTAATACAGTGTCATTTATGATAAGATATTTGACTTTTATAAAAATTACCCATAATTTTTTATTGATCATAGTGTTAAAAACTTTTCATCCGAGAGTATATGTCTATTTTTTGGTAACGAGAGTAAAAGAAAGGAACATCAAAAGGAGAATAATGTATCACGTTTGGTTGGGGGAGTAGTGTAACTTGCATAATCTTGCTGTTATTGTGTGAATTTATATTTATAATGCGCGAATGTTTGTAATGTCTATTGCTGAATTTTGTGTTCTGATTATCGTTCATTTCAGCCAATGAAAATCCTTTCAAGGGAAACTTGACCAGTCTCCCAAAGCCTGGTGGCGGCGAGTTTGGAAAGTTCTACAGTCTTCCTTCTCTCAATGATCCGAGAATTGGTAATTTGCTAACTTCGGTTACCTGGCGTTGTTCATGTTTTGAATCATGTTATTTGTTAAATGTGATGGACTCTTGATTAAAATACATGATATTGGTACTTCCATGTTTGTTTTATCTTGTGTCATGTGTGACACTTTTGTTGCTGATGGTTTCTACTTTATGCCTGTATAACAGACAGGTTGCCATACTCCATCAGAATTCTCCTTGAATCTGCCATTCGTAATTGTGACAATTTTCAAGTAAAAAAAGAAGATGTTGAGAAGATCCTTGACTGGGAAAACAATTCTACAAAGCAAGTTGAGATTCCATTCAAGCCCGCTCGTGTTCTCTTGCAGGTATCTTGTTAACATCTGGAACCTGGATACAGTGAAATGCCTGTTAGGGATGGGTGATACTCAGTAATATGCTGTTGTTCTTTTGAACTTTTTTTCTCTGCCCAGGATTTTACTGGAGTTCCTGCTGTTGTTGACCTGGCTTGCATGCGTGATGCTATGAATAAGCTTGGCAGTGATTCAAATAAGATCAATCCTCTGGTATGCATCTTTCTTTCACTAGCATGTGCTTTTGTTCTGTATAAATTCATTGATCTCAATCACCAAAGAGATTTCAAATTTTTAACTCTACATCAGGGAGTGATACATGTACTTTGAAGTTTGAACTCACAATTCCTTCTGTAATATTACTTCTTATTTGTTATGCACAGTAAAAAAAGTTTTAAATCTCCTTCATTTAAGAAAAAATAGCTTTTATCTAGAAGTAATCATTTTTGCCATCTTTACCATATAGTTGCTAAAACTAATGCAATTGATAGTATCTGAAAAATATTTTCCAATATATTTAGTTTCCCTAGTTTATTTTTATAGCTTTTGGTGGAGTTTGGCAATCTTTTAAACAAGGGTCAGAACCAATCAAGATAGAACTAGTATCTGAAATTTTCAAATAATACTTATACATGTCTAAAATATGCTTAATTTAATGACAAATGCTGTCTGGTGAATCATTTTTGAAATTATAGATAGTAGAGGGAGAATAGGAGACTAGTGGGGAAAACTGCATTTAAATAAAACGTGATGGAAATTCTTCTAAACTAGTTTGACTTAAAAGTACTTCAAAGTTCGAGTGACTACCCACACAAAATTTGTCAACTAACTCCATTTTCTACGTAGTTATTGGGTTTTTGGAGTTTGAGAAAACACTGTATTAGACATATTTTTCTTATATTTGATGCTTGTTAGAAGTGGCTCTAACTTCTAAGCTATGATTGTGGGCAGGTTCCTGTGGATCTTGTCATTGATCATTCAGTTCAAGTTGACGTTACAAGGTCAGATAATGCAGTGCAGGCCAATATGGAGCTTGAATTTCAGAGAAACAAGGAGAGGTTTGCTTTTCTTAAATGGGGGTCAACTGCATTCCGTAACATGCTTGTTGTTCCTCCCGGTTCTGGTATAGTACATCAGGTAAGTTTGGAAACAAAGATGCAAAATGATTTCATGGAATTTAATTGTTCTTTTTATCATTAATGTTGGGGAATTGTGGTTTGATGTCTTGAATTCCAGGTCAATCTTGAATATCTTGGAAGGGTTGTATTCAACAATGAGGGCCTACTCTATCCTGACAGTGTGGTTGGGACTGATTCACATACAACTATGATAGATGGGCTTGGTGTTGCTGGATGGGGAGTTGGAGGTATTGAAGCTGAGGCAGCAATGCTTGGTCAGGTAAATTACCTTGTGATCTTGATATATAAACATGTAATGCCATGAATGTCAATCTTAATTCTATTCAAAACACTACTGATTAATGAATTTTGATGGCTCACATGACTCCCTAGAAGTGTTTATTTATTTGCTTTATCTTGAAATGTGATGATTGCTTTGCTGTGTGCAATGATACTTAACAGCCTTTGAGCATGGTTTTGCCCGGTGTTGTTGGGTTCAAGTTATCTGGAAAACTACACAATGGTGTTACAGCAACAGACTTAGTTCTAACTGTGACTCAAATTCTCAGAAAGCATGGTGTTGTGGGGAAATTTGTTGAATTTTATGGTAATGAAGTTCTCTTGAGGTCTACTGTTGCATAAATTTTTCTTCTTGTTTTCAACTTACAGTGATTGTCCTTGCTGATTAACAGTTATTTATTTTATTCTCTAGGTGCTGGTATGGGTGAATTATCTTTGGCTGACAGGGCCACTATTGCCAATATGTCTCCTGAGTATGGTGCCACCATGGGCTTCTTCCCTGTGGATCATGTTACACTACAATATCTCAAGTTAACAGGAAGAAGTGATGAGACTGTAAGTACCATATATCAAACTTATTTATTATGTTCTGATGTGAAGTGTGCTTATAGATCTATTCATCTTCATTTTGTCTGGTTACAGGTGGCCATGATAGAGTCTTATCTCAGGGAAAACAAACTGTTTGTTGACTATAATGAGGTAATATTAGTAGAATGCCATTGCCCCATACACTTATCCTTTTTAACAAAATGACATATGCATACATGTATGTTGGAGGTATAGAATGCTAATTTATTTTCAATAAATTCAGCCGCAACAAGACAGAGTGTATTCATCGTATCTTGAATTAAACCTTTCCGATGTTGAACCGTGTATTTCAGGACCAAAGAGGTAAGATCCTGTATCTTTCATGTGTTGCCTTGTATTGCAATGTAGGTTGTATTTCAACTTCTATCCTAACATTAACAATGTAATAATTCATACTTAATGATGTTCTTTGTAGACCCCATGATCGCGTACCTTTGAAAGAAATGAAGGCCGATTGGCATGCTTGTCTTGATAACAAAGTTGGGTTTAAGGTTAGTAATACTGTGATATTCAAAAACCTTATTTTTTTATGTTTTGGTCTTATAAGAAGAAAAAATGTTTTTGTAGTCTATGTTGAATTAGCTGTTGATAGTTGTAAGCAAAATTGCTATTTCCTACGCATTTGTTTTTGTGATAAAATGCTAATTGGGTTCTAAGTCTCACTTTCAGTATTTGTCTGCTGTAATGGACAAACTAATAACATTGCTTCATTGTCTATCGTTGTTTACCTGGATTTTCATAATTGAAATTGTTACGTCTGATAAAAATTGGTTTTCTCACACAAACTTAAATCATTCTGTCAAAATAACTAAAACCATCAAACCTTGACACTTTTTTTAATTGTTTAATGTAGACAGTAGACCTTCAACTTGCAGATTCAAAGTCATTTGCCAAAATCTTTAGAATATACATGGTCCATTTTTATAATGTTTCATCAACTTACTCAATGCCTGAAGCAGCAAAGCTATCTTACTAATATAGTTGGTCTTCGTAAACATCAGTTCTATTCCATTCACATGTTCATTATATTTATCAACTTTTAGTGGCTCTCACTGGCTTGAGCACCAAGCTATTAGTGACCACTTATGCATGATATGTTTTCTGGCCTTTGAAAAAGTCAAGACTGTCATTCATTCTTATCTATGACTCTTGTTCCTATTTTTGCAAGACTTTGTTCTGGGGACATTAACAGCAGCATTGATGCCAAAGCCTCTATTTCGTTTTATATATGCTTTCTTTGTTATCCTGTGAATGAGTGTTTGGGAGATCCATGTAAATGGCTGGAGGGGAATCTCCCACAGTATAAGACATTTTTTTCTTCATTGTAATTGAATATGCAGAAGTGTAATCATCCATGTTTCACTGACGTCTGCTGAGAACCCTATAAGATACTTCATTTTTTAAATGTTTTATTTAAATACAGGGATTTGCTATACCAAAAGAGGCACAAGGAAAAGTTGCAAAATTTGATTTCCATGGGCAGCCAGCGGAACTCAAGCATGGCAGTGTTGTGATTGCTGCAATTACCAGCTGCACAAATACATCAAACCCAAGTGTTATGCTTGGTGCTGGTCTTGTTGCAAAAAAGGCTCATGAGCTGGGTTTACAGGTTAGGCACTAACAGAATAATATAAAAAACTATGACAATACTACTACTCTCCTTTTAAGGATGAAGTCCTTGTCATCTGGTGTCTGGTTTTGTTTCACATAATAAAAGGAAAAAATTGTGTCTTTCTGTGTGGTCCTTTTCTTTTCTTGATTCTATTTGTGTGCTGTTTTAACTATTTTGCCAGGTAAAGCCTTGGGTTAAAACAAGTCTTGCTCCAGGCTCTGGAGTTGTTACAAAATATCTACTCCAGAGGTATTTTGTGCTTCTTATTGGAGTACTTTTGCAGTAATTTGTATTATAATGTAGTAACTTCCCCTCTGCACAATTTAGGGAAAATATATTCTGATCTTTTATTTGTTTCTACTTTTTTGGCAGTGGACTGCAAAAATATCTAAATGAACAAGGTTTTCATATTGTTGGATTTGGCTGTACTACATGTATTGGCAATTCTGGAGAGCTGGATGAGTCCGTTGCTTCTGCCATCTCAGAAAATGGTCATATTTTGTAACAATACAATTTCTTGAACCGAAGCTGATTTCTCCGCAACTTTTAGTTTTCTCAGATATTTTTGTTTGTTTGTTTTGCAACTTTTAGATATTCTATCAGATATTTTTATTGCATAATTTTTTTCTTTTTTATACCTATAGATACCCTTCTAGTCTCCTAGACATATTTATTGATTTCGTTTTTGTGTGTTCTGATGCAGACATTGTAGCAGCTGCTGTGTTGTCTGGGAATCGTAATTTTGAGGGCCGAGTACATGCATTGACAAGAGCTAACTACCTTGCCTCTCCTCCTCTAGTTGTTGCTTATGCTCTTGCTGGCACGGTATGTATGTCTAATTTATAATCCTAACGTGTGTATAATTTATTTTTGGTTGTTTCTTTTTCTCTGATTTTTATCTTTCTTTGTAAAGTGCAATAGTTAGTTGATTCATTCTTTTGAAGTAAATACAACAGATAAATCATCAAATTATTGCAGGCTTATCACAAGCATTGGTATTGACTGTTAGTTGCATCATTCTCATTTGTATGTCTGAATCAGCAGACTTGAGCTATGTGTAATGTATTTGGACTCAAGTAAAGTACAAATGCATTGTACATTTCCTTTGTATTCTTCTCAATTTTCTCATAACAAATATGATGGCTTTATTCTAACCTTTTGGATACTTACATCCAGAAGTCTAGTTATGGACTCAACACATACAATAATAGTTGTAAGTGTGTGCATATGATACATTAAGGACCTGTTTGGTTTGATAAAACTTTTTGTTTTCATTTTTTTCACAATTAATTACAAAAAATGTCACTTTTTTTTATATTTCCAAAGTTTGGTACAAGCACTGAAAACAATAAAACCCTGTTTCACTGTTCCTTGTACAAATTTTTGAAAATTAAAATAAAGGAAAATGCAGAATGTTTTCTCAAATCAAATAGGCCCTACTATTTTGATCATTGTTTTTGTCTAGTGAAAAAGTATTTGACTATGAAATTTGTTATTCATAAAATTTTTCCTGACAGTGACAGAAAATGTCATATAATGAACCAATATTTTTCAATTTTAAAATGTTCTTTTATCTATTGACTATAAAGATTATTTAGAGCCTTCTTTTGTTGGTGGGATACTTATTTTATTTATTTTTATTAAAATGATGATGAAATTTAAGTTAAAAATAAAACCTGAAATGTTGTTGGACCTCAATATAAAATATTTGGGTCAAATTTCCAGGTTGACATTGACTTTGAGAAGGAGCCAATTGGGACAGGGAAGGATGGAAAGAATGTCTACTTGAGGGATATTTGGCCATCTACTGAAGAAATTGCTAAGGTAATTGATGCCTAATTTTGATAGATCTAAGCACACTCAACTGCTGGAATGCTTATTTATTTATGAAACTAAGGAATTTCAACAGAAACATTAGAAGGCTATACTGGTAAGAATAATGAAGAAAAATGCAAAAAAAGCTGAAATTTGCTTCAAAATTTTCATTCCCCCTACATCTAGCTTTGCTGGCTCCTATCCTTCTCTCTTCCATTTCGGTAACTAACTCTCCTTATTGAGATCCTTCATGTGTCCCTTTATTGTTTTAAGTGGAAACCTTTTTAGTCTGAGGTCCTTGACTAATTTGGTCTACCAATTTGCCCATAACAGAGTACCCTCTACCTGGTGTGGAGTGTGGATTATCAAATTTGCTTACTATATTAAATTTTGTCTAAATATACAATGTTATACATGGAAAAATTAACTTTGGGTGACTTTTATCTTAGGTTGTCCAATCCAGTGTGTTGCCTGACATGTTTCGAAGTACATATGAGGCTATTACCAAAGGGAACCCAATGTGGAATCAATTACAAGTTCCTGCTGACACTCTCTACTCATGGGACCCCAACTCAACATATATCCATGAACCCCCTTACTTCAAGAACATGATCATGGATCCTCCTGGACCTCATGGTGTAAAAGATGCTTATTGCCTGCTGAATTTTGGTGACAGTATAACCACTGATCATATTTCTCCAGCTGGAAGCATTCACAAGGACAGTCCTGCTGCCAAATACCTTGTTGAGCGTGGGGTGGAACGTAAGGACTTCAATTCTTATGGAAGTCGTCGAGGCAATGATGAGGTGATGGCTAGGGGAACTTTTGCCAACATTCGTCTTGTTAACAAGCTCTTGAATGGGGAAGTTGGCCCGAAGACAATTCACATTCCAACAGGGGAAAAACTTTATGTGTTTGATGCAGCAACGGTGAGTTATGTCCTACTCAAATATGGCAATTTTTTGTTTACTGCTTTATAGCCTTTCAAATGGCAAAACATACTGTATTAGTGTATTCTATTTTTAATGATATTTGCTGGTGCTTATGTTTTTCTATATTTATTTTCACAATACTAGCAGAGATTCAGAGAATGTCTTTATGACAAAATCTTTTCAAAATACTACATTTGTAACAAATCCGTTTACTTCCCTCTCCATGCATCAACTATCGAGTCTTGTTTGTTCAAATAGATAATACTAGGGGCATAAGATTATCTCTTGATTTGGTAGCAACTCTCCTTTAATGAGGTGGTGGAGGGTATTATTGTGGCTGTAAATCTACTGTGTACTGTGCATCAAATACAATTCACCTTTTTCTTATCTCAAGAAAAAAGAGAATTAGTGACTCCCATTGTACCAGAGAATGTGACAGGCCATCATTTTCTAATCCCCTGAAATTGTTCTCTCATGCCAGAGATACAAGGCTTCTGGGCAAGACACCATTGTGCTGGCTGGAGCTGAATATGGCAGTGGAAGTTCTAGAGATTGGGCTGCCAAGGGTCCAATGCTACTGGTGAGTTCCTTTATATATTATAACTTGCGATTAAATTTGAATTTTCTATTTTTCTTTCTTAAAGCATAAAGGTTAAATTCCTGGTGGTTGATGACAATTGCATTTCAACAATAGGGAGTCAAAGCTGTGATAGCCAAGAGTTTCGAGAGAATTCATCGCAGTAACTTGGTAGGAATGGGTATCATTCCTCTTTGCTTCAAACCCGGTGAGGATGCGGACACTTTGGGATTAACTGGTCATGAACGTTATACGATTGACCTACCAAGTAATATCAATGAGATTAGGCCTGGCCAAGATGTGACAGTCACAACTGATAATGGAAAATCTTTCACTTGCACAGCACGCTTTGACACTGAGGTAATTTAACCTTTTCATTGATGCATTTTTTTTTTATGGGCGCATCGTATACTAGAGCTTCACTCTTGTATTTTCAGGTCGAACTTGCTTACTTCAACCATGGAGGCATACTTCCATATGTCATAAGGAACCTCATTAAGCAGTGAAGCCATAGCCGATGGAAAATTCCAAGGTCATTGTTCCCATATGCTTTTAAAGTTGTAAAATGTGAGGATAATTTTGAGAGATAGGAAAAGATCCCTTTTTTTAGAGGGGGATTTTGACATTTTTTCAAGTTAATTAATTATTAGACCGGACCAGTAAACGGTGATTCATTTGATTGTGCGATAACCCTGCCTCTTGAAAATGGGGACAATTGTATAAAGCCGACGTGAGGTGTGAACCCTGCCAATTGCGCGCGGCACTAGGTCTGCTAAATGCAGTGTTATGGTAGTGAAAATTTCTTTCTTTAGGCTTTGTTTGGATTTATAATGAACTGCTGAGTAGAGTAGAATAATACGTAGAGAATGGAATAAGATTAAGTTTGAATCAAAGGTTAGAAATTTAAGTTTGAATAATTTCATTTTGTGAACTATGTTTGTAAAAGCAACTCTCTCATTTTTTTCTATGTCAAACTGAGTTTTAGGGTAAAATTATGGCAAAATTTAAAATTGCCTTAAAAAAGCATACCTCATATTATACTTTATAGTGATTAATATGATAAGGAATTTGAGGAAGCTTATATTATTTCATTAGACTAAAATACTCCAACTTAATTGTACTGATAAACAATTAATAAGAAAGAGAAGAACATTAATGACATGAGTAGTTATTTTTTATTAGTATGCCATGAGTAGTTATTACTATTAATTAAATTAATTACTTTGTTTAATTTTTATGTCTTATATTATCTCTATTTCATATCTTTTAATGTTTTAACTTTTTATTTTTTTCTTAAAATATTTGATGTTTTAGAATTTCAATGCCTAAATAATGGATTTTCCTCAAGTATATCCTTGTTTAATATAATATCCATTATTAGTGATGCAAATATTAAATATTAATGTATTAAATAAGATTATTTTAATTCAAATATAACAATTTTTAGTTTTATTAAATATTTTTTAATCTATGTGCAATAACCATAAGTATCAAAAGATACAAGAAATATGTAGTAAATAACAACAAAGGAAGTATGTAGTGGATTTTAAATGTATATTTATAATTAAGTATTAGAGGAAGTATAATGAATTTTAATGATTATCATTAATTAATATTTGAATTCATGTATTTATTAAATTGATTACGGTGACATTAGGTTTTAGACGGATAAATTTTTTTATTTGGATGCATAAAATTATATTTTTCATGATTTTTTTTATACTCATGATTTTTGCAATAAATACTAACTCTTTTTAGTTTCTTAATTAATATCATGAAGGTACTGTTTAGTAAAATTTATTGATTATCATGCATTTATTTATTGTATTTTTAATTCATGTATTAGAGATTTGATAAACATAAATAATTTATACAACATTATCTTTTGTGTTTATTTTTTCTCTCCACCTATTATATTTCAATTTTAAATTTGTCTCTTTTTTCTGTCATGCTCTCTTTGTTATTGTTGAAATAAGTTTATTTTAAATTCACTAAGGTGACCCTTGGTAGAAGAAATTTGTTGGGTGTCTTGAAAATCATAGGTTGGAAAACTTAGTAGGTATTTGATAGGAGAGAAGTTTTTGGCTTTTCCGGAATCATATGTTGGAAAACTCAATTTCTCATTTTGATATCCATTTTAAGAAAATAACATTATTGGAAAAAATGTTTCTTTGCAAATGTTTTTTTATAATTAGTTTTCCATGAAAACTTTCCATGGAAGGAGGTGAGAATCTTATTTTTTCTAATTTAATTTTTCTTTTAATACAGTAAAAAAATCATATCATTCTTTATAAATTTTATAATGTGGTAAACAATTAAAATAATTGATAAAACGTGCACAACTCTTTGATTGATAAGAAATTTATAAAAATTCCCAATCAACAATCAAACAAATTTCATTCATTCCTAGGAAATATGACTCCTAGAATTCATGATGGCTAAGAATCATGATCTTCATGCATGAAAAAACTTCTTTCCTATTAAACATCTCCTTAATTTTCCATGTTTAATTTGTATTTTAAAAAAATAACATTCTTGAGAAAATAAATTCCTTATAAATATTTTTTTTAATTAGTTGCTATTTCTTATAAATATTTTTCTCATTAGTTTTTTACAACTTGTGCGAGATGAAAATCTTATTTTTCTAAGTTTAATTTTTCTTTTATTAAAGTAAAAATATCATATTATTTTTTATTAAATTATATAATATAATAAATAATTAAATAATCAATAAAAATATTTATAACTTTTCAATTCTTAAAAAAATTTAAAAATTTTCAATAATAAATCAAACACATTTTATTCACCAAACTTCCATGAAAGAAAAATGAAAAAAAAGTGTTGGTTGTGTAAAAATAAAATAAAATGGGAGCATGTTGACGTGGCACGTAGCCCTAGTTCACGTTGGTCCTCCACACGCCCCAGAAAAAATACCAACATCCCATCACTCGATCTCACTAGTCGCTTTCTCTTCTCAGTTCCCTCGTTAGTATTCTTCCAATCTCCGTCGATCACCACTTAACACCACCATGTCGTGGCTCCTCCGATCCACCAAGTCAAAACTCCTCTCTTCCTCATCTTCACTTTCTAGAACCTTCCCCTCTCTCTCACGCTCCGGCCCCACACATGACCTCCCTCAGATCGGAGCCATCTCTCCCCTCCCCGATCTCTTCCACCGCAACACCGTCACCATGCCTTTCGGTAGTTCGCCCTTCCCTCTCACTTTTTTCTTTCTTTTAATTCGTTTATTCGTTGCTTTTTATTTCATCAAATCCGTTAAGATATTTCCTTTTTTTAATTTCCGTTCTGATAACCACGTAAATTGAGGAAACATTAATAAATAGGGTTATCAGTAATCACGCGAAGAGAGTAAATAGGTTATCAGTAAAGACATTTTATTTCAGGATTTTCTTTATTCGTGTTTCGTTGATTTGGTGAAATCTTGTGATTCGTGTTGCTTTATGAGCTTAATTTGTTTCTAATAGCTGGAGCTGAGTTTTTCTTTTTTCTTTTTTTGGTTCTGATTTTGTCGTTTGTTTTGATGCTTATGCCGTTTCAGCGAAGGAAAACGCTTCCGGTGGAAACTTGGCCGATCTTCCCAAAGTTTCTGCGAATACGCTTGGCAGTGATTCTAATGCGATCAATTCTCCGGTATGCCTCTTTCTCATGCCGCTTGCTTGTGCTTTTTGTTGAAGTCACTGATAAAGAGATTTCAAATATGTTACATGTACCTTTAACTTGTAGTGATTGCTTGTGTAAAGTTAATTTTGTAAAGTTACCATCAGTTAAAAATCATCTTTTAGAGAACCTAATGCGAGAGAGCTTCTACAAATTAACTTATGCATAAGTTAATTCTAGCTTTTATGAAGAAGCTCATTTCATTTTTATCCAAACAGGTCCTAAGAGAAGTTGTCTTTCCTGCTGCAACTTTGATTTATTTAGATTAGATTAATCCGATTAGATGTTAACATTTTGCTCCCTCTTTACTTTGTAGCTGCTGAAATGTTCTCAAGTTGATATAAGATAATGGGTTCTGGTCATGCATATGAAGTATAATAGAGTCAGAAGTTAAAGCTAGTTGCTAACTTGCTATTGTTGTTTAGTTGTCCCTAGTCCTGGTTACTATTATAACTTTTGGGGAGGTTTGGCAAAATTTGAATTTTGGTGAGAATTGTTCAAGTTAAAACTAGTTTCTTAAGTCTGAAAATTACACTAACTTGAACTTGTTATGTCTGAAATTTGACTGGATTAATGACAAATATGAATTTGAAATTGTATGAGAGAGAGAAAGGGAGACAAGTTACTTTAATTTAAATTGATGGTAGAAAGCAACTTCATGGGTTTATTTTGTGCTAGTTTTTACTATGATATTAGAACGGTCCTTCAATTTTTGAGTGATAACCAAACCTTAAATTTCAAAACTAATTTACGGCATACCTATTTGTTGGGGTTTTGACCCCCTAGATGTCTTTTTCTTTATATGTGGTTCTGAGCAATTAATGCTGGCTGCTAGTTGTTGTCATAGTAGTTAATCCTGTGCAATTGCAGTACTATTGTGGTGGGCATTGAGTCACAGCGCTGGCTTCTACAATTTCAAGTTTATGGGTTTTCTGTTTGTGGCCATGATGGTTGCTATCATGCCTGAAATAATGAGTTTTCAACTTTTCATGGCATTAGTACTTTAATAGTGGATGCAACTTGTAAATGGGATGAAAAACTCTGTTTGTTCTTCGAAGCTGTGTCATTTTGGGCTGTTTGGCTGGTGGCCAACATCACCATCCCCTTCCCCACTAATTGAATCAAACTTTTCAAAATGAAACCCTACTTTTCAATGAATCTTGTCAGCTCTTTGGCCAAGTGAACCACCCACATCCACTGTTTTATGGCGCTGTCTTCAACATTCTCTAGTGACATTGTCTGGTTTCCTGCCAATCATGACTTCTGTGTAATGGCCTGTTCTCTGTGACAGTGCTCTGTTCTATATCCAATATTGTGACTGTTGGGATTCCACGTTTTTCATTTTGATTTTAGTTGTTCTTGTGTTCTCTTCTGCCCTTTAAAAAAATTTATGATGTCTTTAATTTTGTGTTCAGTATAAAGTTGTCTTTAATCGAGTATTTTAAATTTTTTGAGCATTTTTATCCATGAAACATAATTCTTTATGCTAATATTTATAATTTTTCTGTAGCAGTTTCCCACTATCTCTATCCCACTATAATGTTTTTGGGAATAGCCACTATGCGGATTGATAACTATGATTGTTGCTGTCATTGACAAAATACTCTTTAGCTAAACCTTCTGCATGCCGAGCAAAAAAAAAGAAAGCTAAACCTTCTGCATGATGCTCTTACTAGGTTGTGATTTCTTTTTGTAGATTTTGTGGATGAAGATCTTTAGCTAAACCTTCTGCATGATGCTCTTACTAGGTTGCCAATAAATAGCAAGCTGTGTCAAGGAAATTAAGTGCTAGAAAAGGAAGGATAACCTTTCTCCCCTCAACAGGGCTAGCCAGTCTAGACTGCCTAAACTTAAGCGATCTACTTTACTTTAAATGTAAATTACCTAAACTTTACGTGACTATTATCTAATAATAACAGGAATCAGATAATAATCCTAACAGCCAGCTGGAACCAGATTTCCACACCTTTTCTTATGTGTATGTATCAACTATCAAGTCTTTCTTATTTGGGTTGACTATAGTGATTTCTTATTGCAAGCATTGCAAAACATGATGTTTTGCCAAGGACATATGTAGCTGTGAACTGTTTGTTATCTTTAGGTTTAGTGGTACTGGTACCTCCTCTTTTGAGGACACATGGAAGGTATAATTGCAAATGTAAATCACGAGTCTAATCTTGCCCCAAATACAAATTCTTTGTTTCTTATATTTTTTCTATAATACAAAAAAAAAAAAAAATTGAACTGGTGCATACCATTAAGCCTGAGAATGTGATACACAATAATTAATTTAGATCTGTTTAGTATCTAATTCCTGTGGAATTGTTCTCTTTTGTCAGAGGTACAAAGCTTCTGGACTGGACACGAATGTGCTGGCTGGAGCAAGATATGTCTCTAGAGTTTGGGCTGCACAGGGTCCAATGCTATTGGTGAGTACCTATATTATAAGTTATCTGTGATTGAGTTGAGCCTGTTTGGCTTCTGTTACTTGGCTGATGACATTTTCATTCATTAGGGAGTCAATACCGTGATGGCTAGAAGTTTTGAGAGAAGTATGGAAGCTGGCACATTGGGAATGATTGGTCATAAACATTTTATGAGTAACATCCCAAGTAAAACCAGTGAGACAAACCTATCTGGTTTTCGTCCGTTATCTCCTCATCTTCCTCTTTATCAGCCCCAACTTTCTTCGACCCTCTCAATTTTCAATAGAATTGCCGGAGCTTTCCTAGCCGGTGTCATTTTGCTTTTTTATATGATCTATATGAAATTGGGTTTGGTTAGCCTCACCTATGACTCTTTCTACCAGTTCATATTTTATTCATCAAAACTCAACCTACTTGTCATGGAGATTTCTGCCTTAGCTGTGTCCTATCATCTGTATAGTGCAATTCGTCATTTATTCTTATGATTTGAATCAACAACTGATACCCGAACTTTACGTTTGAACCTGAGGTAATCTATGTTTTTTCTTGATTCATGGTTAACTTTTTTTGGCTGCATTTATTAGAGCCAGGTCTGCTCTGTAAATCAGGGTTTGCTTGGGGTTGAGGCATGTTTAACTTTTTCTTACCATGTATAACATGTATTTTCAGGTGGAACTTTGCATAATTCGACCTTGGAGGCATGCTTCCATGTCTGTCAGTCATAAGGAACTTCATTAAGAAATGTGAATTTGCTTTATTGTAGTTATGTATTATTGACTTAATAATTACAATTCTGGCACAACTTTCTGTTTAGTGCTGAGCATAGCATCTATTTTGCACCTGACACTTGGTCATGCTTTTTTCAGCCCCCTCAAATTGCTGTAAGTAACTGTTGCATTTAATAAATGCATTTGAGTTTTGGTGACTCTTAAAATGCATTGTACGATTCAAGACATTTTTTTTGGCAGGGTATTCAAGGCATTATTCATTGCTTATTCTTTTATTTCGGAAGAAATATGAATGAAGTTTATAGTAAACTAGGGGTCGTGAAAAACACAATAGAGATTTGAATAAAATAATTATGGTAGTTAGGAGAGGAGAACCTTTTGTAAGGCATGAACCGCTAAGGAGAAAGAACAGTAAAATGAAGACAAAAAAGCTTCGACAGCAAATGATGATTTTAAGCCTAGCCTAAATCCCCCACTTAACAATCTCAATATTCTAAAAGTGGAATTGTAACAAAAAAAAAATAAATTTAAAAGTGAAATAAGGGGAAAGCAAAATCACGGCAACCATTTTAAATGTGGAGGACGAGTAAATTTCTATAATAGCGTTTATTTGTCATGGTTTTTATTATTACTTAAAAACTTAAGCATTGAAAAATTGATTGAGGACTCCTCTATGTCGCCCATAGTCAAAGGCAATCAAAAGCCCTTACCTTATATTTGAATGAGGAATTTTATGGAGGCAATTCATTTTTTTTAAAGAATTTAAAATGCTGTGATGAAATATGTTTATATAGGAAATTTAGAAAGAAATTAGAAAATAGTAATTTGTGAAAGTAGATTTGATTACTCTCTTGGTTTCTATAGTTGTAATTTTTTTTTATTCTTTTGTTTCTCGTTATTTAAAGTTACTAAACATAGTTTGGGATGAACTTAAATTACACGAGTCATATTATATTTGATGCATGAGGGTTTTGCCCAAGGATTGTGTTTATGAAAGAATTCTTTACTATGAATTTAATTAGGATATAATAATATGATGAGTATTTTTTTATACTACTATTATTTAATTATAAATTATTATTGTAATATTAAAAAATATTAATTTTTATAATAATCATTTTTATATGTATGAATAATAACTTTAAAAATATCTAAAGTAAATTTTAATTAATTTGACAATATAAAAATCTCTATAATAACCATGTGTCAAAATAAATCTCATTTTCCATTTACTTTTTCTATTTTTCTAATATACTATGAATCGTTGCAGGCCCATTTTTCTATCTCAAAACTTCATGTGATTTAGATCCTCAATAATTCACACCATACTGTCAAGACATTCTTGATGGTCTTTATACTAGGTATCATTTCAAATGATATGGAAGCATTTTCTGTGTGCTACTATCAAACTTGCATGGATACACATCACGCCTTACCATCCGTGAGATCAGAGATTTCGAGAGGTTCCCCAGTCCTCTTTAACGCCACCCTTTCTGAGTCTCGTTTGATGAAATGATGCTTACGATTCTCTTAGTGAGAAGCTTCGAAGAACCTCTTTTTTTTTACTGTCCACAACTATAGATGTATTCATTTCTTTTTTTGGCTCATAAGTTGCTGCAGCAATTAATGTCAATTATTATTACTATTAATTATTTTTTTTGTCTTTTCCTAGAATGTTTTTCTACTTTTTGTGAAACTAACGCCTCAGGTGTCCTTAGCATTTGTGGTACCCTCTGTGAGTGCTCACTCAATAATTTAGTTTTTCAGGACTTGCATTTGATCAACGAAAGTGAATTCCCTTGACCCAGCTGGACGCTGGTAATATCAATTATTAATATTGATTGTCATATTTTTTAGGATTGCTTGCATTATTCCTGGAAAATTAACTTAATGGCCTTTTTTTAAGCGAATGCTAACCCAATAAGAGTTGGGTAAGGAATAAAGGAAATAATTTTTTTTACTGAAAAATGTTATTAATGCTTCCCGATGAATATATATATATATATATATATATATATATATATATATATTTATTTATTCTTCAAACAGTGTCGTTGCCCATTTTTATGGTATCAGCTTGTAACTAATAAAGTTATTAGAATGAGTTAGGATTTAAGAACACCGTAGATGTTGTTAGTTGAAATCCTATTAACTACCATTCGATACACTTGAATATAATAGTACCTTTTTCATCAATGCGTTGATTTTGATAATATTAAGATTGAGATGAACTCTGCTTGCACTATTAAATATAACCAAAGTTTCTTTCCAATTTCACTACCCACTACTCGTAGGAAACAGTTATTACTTATTAGGTTTCCTTATCTGTCCTCAACAGAAAAATGACATGCGGTTGAAAATGACATTCTATCTTGTTTGTTTATATTGGTATCATTATTATTATTGTTACTTACCGAGGTGTGATTTTTTTATTTTATTAGAACAACAGGGCGTGAGGCATAAAGGGAATAAGTGATTTTTTCAAACCCAGCTATTAGACATCAATTAAAAGTTATATTGATTAACGGCAATGGAACATGATTATTTGCATAACTATGATGAGCCTTTCTCCTAAAAATTGTTTTTCGTCATCTTTAGGCAGAATCATTAATCATGTGTTTGTTGATAGTTACACTGAGTAGTGAAATAGTTAAAATAATATATATGAGCAGAATAATTTTCACAAGATAGTTTTTGATTAAATTAGATGGATGAAATCTAAAATTTTAAGATGATATCAAAATTTATTTTAAAAAGTTGGATCAATTGATAATTATATTAGATTTTTATTGAATCATCCGCAGATATCTCTAGTTTTATAAATTTTAAGATTCTAGATATAAAAGGCATATGATGAAAATCTCATATTTAACATGCTCAACTCTTTTCTTACCACCTAATAATTTTTAGAGTTGAATTTTGATTAGAGTTTTGATTATCATATGTCTTACTTTCTTACCATTCACTTTACCATTCACTTTCGTCTATTTTTTTTCTCTGTCTCTCTCTACATTTTTCATCATATCCCTTATCACATATATCACTTCTCTCTATCCCTCTCCTCCTTCCATTCCAATTCACCCTAAAATGGGATCGACGATTATCAACATTTTTTTATACTAAACCTAAAATTTTAAGAGTTATAATTGTGTTTAATAAGAGAAAACTTTTCCGAGGGCAGTAAATTGTAGAATGTAATGGTTCCTATTTCTTAATGCCTCATCCCAACAAAATGTCTTTTCATGTGAATAAACCCATCAAAATTCACAAGCTTATAAACACCAGATTTATATTCTCAAGTAACATTGTAACTACATCATTGATGTGGAGTTCAATACATCAAATAAAAAAAAGTGTCATAGTTAACAGTGGATTGCTAACAAAAATGCTACTTTATAAATTTATCAAGCTACTGATCCTGTGGAATACTGTCTAAAGATGGCTTCCAAGAATTTACTCCCTCATCATCAAATTCACCAACATCTGAAACTCTTCCTCCTCTCAACTTCACAGCATGTAATAATTGCTCCAATGAAGTGTGTTTATCCTTGCACCTCAACATCCTTTTCAACTCTTCTTGAGTCATCACCACTCTAATCCTCACACTTCTAGAATTTACATCACTTCCTCTCTCACCTTCATAAGCATTATCATCATTTTGCATCTTGAACCTCACCTTCTTCTTGATGCTTTGCTCCATGCTTGGTTTTTCTTCCAACTTGGACAATGAAAATGCCTTTACCTTCTCAACCTTGGCATCAATTGCTAGGGCATCATCATAGTTCTCATGATCCTGTGATGATATTTTGTTGTTCCTCAAACAGTTTCCCATGTTAATAATATTGAAAAGTTGTAGCATTTAACTTAACAAGAACAAGACATGTGTGAGAGAGCCTATCAAAATTGAGCTATAAATAGAGAGTGGGGGAAGAGAAAAGCACATGGGGGTATCCGGTTGTTGCGCCGGGTAGAGGAGATAAAGAAAGTGGGGGATTATCTTGCTTGTTATTCATCACCATCAATTATTATGCATGCTTTTTCCTTTTGTTTCATACTATATCAAATGAATATTTTACTAGTGGAGAGCGTCTGTTACCTTAAGCTTAACTCATGTTTTCTGAATAAAAAAAGTTGGATTCATTGAGTTACAAATGAAGATACTTTATTTGAGATTTGAGAAGTTACCAAAGAAAATTTTTGTTGCTTTTAAATTAAAAAAGAAAAAGTGTCGGTTTAAACTTTCAACAATTGTATGTAGATGGTGATTTTTATTGATAAACTTGATGAATTGTAACTAATAATAATTGAATCTTTCTTTTTAGGAAAGTAACGTTTGAACTTTTAATACGTCGTTTTGCCAATATAACAGAACATAGGATTAGACCAATTATATTTAGTCCTGCAAAGTTCGAATTAAAGTGTTAATAAGTCGACCTTTTTGCCCCCAAATCACTGCTCAAAAAGCGCTAATCTTGGTTCTTCTCAAGTGGTATTGCAAAATCCTTTTTAGCTACTTTTAACAATTTTTAAAAAAATTATTTCCCCCTAAAATATAAGATCAGAATATTTAGAGTATATTCTTTTTATTTATTTTCCTTAAACTTAAAGATCTTTTTATTAATTTATACATGATCGACTCCACATTAGAAAAATGAATTTATAAAATTGATTATGATTATAATTGATTTTCAATGAAAATGACTTTATAGATAAATGTTGAACTTATGATATTTTATTCAAAGATAAAGTAATAAATCAGTAAGACACTTATTTTATATAAACATTATTTTGTATGTATCATTAGTAAAAAATTATTAATTTTTTAAAATTATAAAATTTTATAAATTATATAAATACTTAATATATAAAATTTTTAATTTTATTTTATATATTTTTATTTTGAATAATTTACATATTTTTATTTTAATTTTACCAAATTATAATTAAATTTCATAAATTAATATATATGTTGTTTACATAAATTATTTTGTAAATTGATTTAACATACCTATTATTTTTACTCTAATTTTATAAATCAATAAAATTACATAAATTAATATGTAAGTTATACATGTAAATTTTATTTAATATTAAATTATTTTTATTCTAATTTTATAAATTAAAAATTTAATATTTATCTTTTTTAGAAAACTCACAAGTTAATATTTTCGTTTGAACTATAAAAGGTTATTTATTAAATAAGTTTTCTAATATAAATTATATAAATCAAGGAAATTACATAAATTATTTATATAAATTATTTTATGTAACTTATAAAAATTATGTATATTTACTTATACATATAAATAAGATATTTTATTTTAATTATAAAACTAATTTTTTTTAATTTTAATTTTTATAATATTTAAATATTATTCTAAATTTATGTAATTTGTATACAAATTAAATAAAAAATATATATTTTAAAATAATCTATATATTATTTTATTCAAATTTTTAAATTTATAATAAAATAATAAATTTTTTATGTATAATAATTTATTAATTTATATTAAAATAAAATTTTATGATAAAAAATACATATAAATTTAAATATTAAATATTATTTTAATTTATAAATTTTATAATTAAAAAAATTAGTAATTTTTGACTAATGATGCATGTAAAATAAAGTTTATAAAATTAACTAAATAAAGTAAGAGTCATTGTGATATGTTGCTTTATTTTTAAATAGAAAAGGATAAAAAAAATTTATTCATAAAAATATAGGAAATTGAATACCTTGATTTAGAAATTTAAGACTAAAATTGCAGATTTAAAATCATAAAAAGACCAAAATTCCAATTTAGTCTAATACAGATGAGTTTTAATATCTATGTATATTTGTTTTTATAATTAGTTTTACACACACACACATATATATATATATATAATTAAAATTAAATATACATAATTAAAATTAAGACAATATATGTATAAATGCTAATTTTAGAAATAGAACCACATCCCTATAAAATATTAAAATTGGATAAAATAAATAAGAAAATATGATTTATCACACTATTAAGGATTTGAGTGTGAAGGTAAATTAGATAAAATGCATTCAAAATTAAAAAAATATAACAAGAATTTTAACTATATTTTTTTTTATTTTGACATATTTAATTATATTTTTAAATCAATAAATAAATAATATTCATATGTATGAGGATATTGGGGTGAGGGTAAAAGAGTCAAAATCCAAGTAAAACTGATTTTGGTAGAAATAAAAGCTACTCCTATTTGCTTTAACTATATCATATTTTTCTTTTTTCATCAAAATCGATTCTATAATAATTTTAAAGACAATCTAAATATGTAAAATTTGATCAAAATCAAGATTAACCCACCCCACATGATCTATCATAATTTTGAAGACTATCCAAACGCATATAAAAGGGATGATGAAATTTACTGTTTTTCAAATTTCTCATGATGTACTAAATAAACTCTGACAATAGTTTTAAAATCATTTTTTTTATAATTAACATGGTGGTAGAAAGAGAGAGAAAGAAAAACAATATATCTCATTGAGTAATAACACTGATGGGAACACCACACAACAACGTTAAATTCAATATGATACTTATTTTTTTTTTTTGTTTGAAAAATATCAATATGATAGCTTGCACTTTAATTCTGGTGTCCCCCACACTAAAGCTGGGGCCAATATGTTGCACCCAATTAAAAATTGTCAACCATGTTTTCAATTCCTGTCCATAACAATTGTATTTCAATTCCACCAAGCACAGTAAATTAACGAACATAACAAATGAAGAAAAACTATTGTTTTGGATATTATATAGCAATTACCAATCCTTTTTAAATAATCAATTATATTCTTTTCAATGAGCACACCTTAACCATACTGTACTTATATTTTAATCCACCTTCAACTGACTTGACAACGAGGAGTACCTTATTGGCTTATTCTTTTATGCAAATTCAAACCTCATTGTTTTGGAACGAATTTAGACCCTCCAAGTTAAAATAAATGCACAGAAGAACTTGAATTAATGCATTAATTAAAATAATTCGATCTAGCGTAAAGAAAAACAAAACTAGTCTAACCCTTGAAACGTAAGTTTCATTCTAACCTAAGCAAATTGAGAAGGAAATTCATCTATGTTGGTTAGCTACAATGAATGTGGGCACGATTTAAGAGTCAAAACAAATTTATGTTCCCTGGATAAGGCAATGAAATCTCAAGTGAAAGCGAAGGATAGTGAAGCTAGGTTATAGCACAAGACATCTTCAGCCTCGGGACACCATTCATTTTCCAATCACTGTATTTGGCCCCATTTAGTATCAGAGTTGTTGATCTGTTTAAGGGTCTTACATGTAGAAATAGTAGCAAATGCCAGCAAGATGGGGCATCTCTTCACATGGGATAACTACCTGCTCATATGCTTGTGTGAAACTTTCACATATAGTTTCACACGAATTGTTGGACCCTTGTAGCTCGATCTATAGTAATTGGGAGACAAGTACTATGCTTCCAACTTGAGATTGTTTCATCTTTGGCGGGTGTGAAGTTTTAGTTTATTAGGAGTTTCTCTAAGAACGTGAATCGTGGATTTCTCATTGAGACTGAACACTTGAACATAAAATTTGTAGGATTGGACATATGCGACTGATTTAATAAATAGTATGTCCAAACAAATTATGTTAAAATACTTTGATATCATTTTAGAATATAAGTTATGAGTTTAACTCAATTATATAAAATTAACTTATAAGGTGATAATTGTCCTTTCATATCTAGATAATTAGATATCTTGAAAAATTTGTTGGATGTAATATTTGTGAATGGTTTGATAACAATTTGATAGTGGATAATTCAATAGATTTAATAAATCTTAGTAAGATGAACTTTGATACATGTTAGAATATAAATTAGGTGTCTAATTTAATCTTATAAAATTAATTTATTAGGTAAAAATTGTCTTACTTATATATTTTAATTTTACCATATTATTAATTGACACGTGATCCAGCAATTTGGATTTTAGCAAAAGAAAGATGAAAGACCTCGGTTCCAAGCAGAACTAATTTGGCCAGATTTTGCATGCCAAGCACCTATAAAAAGTTATTGAAGTTATAATTTTAACACCTGATGATGTCAATTAATTTTGTTTTTATTATATTCTATAATTAAGTTTTGACAAGTATTTGATATTTTATAGATATATTATATTTTAATTAATAATTTATTTATTACTTTATAGTTAATTTTGATTTTAAAATAATAATGTAATTTTATTAATTTGTAAAAAAAGATATTTAAAGTATATATATATATATATATATATTGTGGTTAAATGTGAACACAAAGAAGAATACTTTAGTACTGTATCGTCCCATTTTATGCATGCATGCCAAAGCCAATAACAGTTCTCGCATATGCCATGAATGGCGCTAATAATCCTTAATGAAATGGGAGAATGAAGGTTGATGGAATTAAATGATTAATGGGTCCATATATAGTGCTTTTCATTGTTTTCATAAAGGTCACAAAGAGTGCAATTTGAAGTCTTATCCAGTGCTCGTAATGATTGTGAATATAACTAAGCCAACTCACATCTCATGTCTTAACTTTAT